>CM041793.1:61500855-61531225 GCA_023376895.1 Aspiorhynchus laticeps
GGTCCTCCTATCCGACGTTCAACCGTTTTCCAGATTTTAATAGAGTGAGCCACAACCGGACCAGATTTACAATTATCACCTTTTTTTCCTATGCCAGTAAATAAAATATCTTGAAGTCTATTTGGTTTAATTTATTTATATCCTGATAAGCTACTAAAATGATCAAATTCCTTAATTATACTAGAAACTGAAACGGCAAAGTGGTCTAAATATAGAATAATATCATCAGCATATAATGAAATACTATGATTATGATCATGAATCTTAATCGATACTTCGGATTTCCTGATGGCTTGTGCTAAGGGTTCAAGAGACAAAATAAGGGGGAAAGCGGACATCCCTGCCTCGTTCCCCACTGTAAAGGGAACGGGGGGGAATAATATTACCAGTTATGACTGATGCTGCAAGTGAGTGGTATAATGTCTTATTTAGGGATGCACCGAATCAGGGATGGAAATTAACTTTTTTGTCCACCGGCCACTGTGGCTGGTGGATTTCAAAATCTACCAGCCACTCAATGTTTTTACCAGCCACTTTCTTGTTTTAACCGACAATGTGTAACTGCATGTGAAAATTAATACTACAAGATCGACAATACTTAAGCAGTTTATTTAATCTCAAGTCTCAATGAAATACTGACATTTTCATTAGGGATGCAACGATACCATTTTTTCAGATCCGATCCAGAATTTTTTTTTTTTTTTTTTTTTATCAATATAGAGTTTCTATACTTCTGTGTCACTCTTTTGTGTGTTAAACACAATCTACTAGACAACTTAATTTTAATGAAAAATAACATGAAAA
Source organism: Aspiorhynchus laticeps (assembly GCA_023376895.1). Lineage (NCBI taxonomy): Eukaryota > Metazoa > Chordata > Actinopteri > Cypriniformes > Cyprinidae > Aspiorhynchus > Aspiorhynchus laticeps. The sequence continues at coordinate 61,501,660 of CM041793.1, forward strand.
TATATATAGGGGCTGTTTACATCTGGTCACTTCATGCGTTTTGTAATATAAATCCGATCGCTCAAAACACTTCAGGAGGAGGTCTGGGCCACATTCCAGACGAACTGGACATGTGTAAATGCATCTGGTTGTTGAAACCACATACAGTATATGAATTTTACTCCTCCCAAAATGTAAAAATAATAAACGTGTGAGACCGTGTTTTAGGCTATATGACATTTTAGTCAGATATGACTGCACTAATGCAACAAGCCTCACCGCGGATGAGTAGCTGAGCATCGCAGACGCGCAAACTGCCGCGAATGAAACTGAAAGTAAGACACAGACGCTCAACACAATCATCTTCATTAAAAGTATAAGACAGGCTTATCTCTCCAGTGCTGATGCCGCGAGCGCTCCTATTGCGGTCTTTGATCTGGAAATGAGCTGATAATTAATAAAATGCAGCGCTTTTGATTTCGTTGACGTGAACTTCGTTAAATTTAAATACAGCGCGGGAATTGAAGATCGGATTTATATCCGTTTTGTGAAGATTTACGTGGCCAAGTGTAAATGGAAACGTTTAAACTAATCAGATATCAGATCAGAGAAAACACATGACGTGCAGGTGTAAACAGACCCATTCATAATCTGACAAAAATACTATTATAAACTAGGTTAGTGGATAATTTAGCAGCAAAAGTTATTCTAGAAAAATCATGAGTGCACAATTTTATAAAATCTAAACATTTAGTGAAATAACATTATTTAGTGGAACAAATAAAAGTGAATGTGAAGGACTAAATCTGGTAAAATGTTACACATTGCTCTTTGTATTGTTGTAAAATACATTAATGAAAACAAGTAAATGTATTTATTTATAAATATAAACTACAAAATTAAAAGACATTTCTTTTAAATATATAGCACAGTAGCCTAATGAAGGCAGCAACATATGATAGAGGAGTCCTGCCTCCATTACTGTGCTATACATTAGATTATTAATAGCCTTGATAGGACAGTACAAGAAACGCTATAAATAATTGAATTGCGCAAAAGTATTATAATACGAAAAGCTCCAATAGAGAACGGACGGCATAAAGCTCTTATGCGCATCCCGTCACAACGCATTTTTTTTGAAGGTGTGCCTCCTCTAAAAGTGTCCGCCGTCCGGGTGAAACAGTATGCTATTTTTATTTACCCGCCACGGTGGCCGGTAGGTGAAGCGAGTTTACCCGCCACAACACAAAATCACCCGCATTTGGCTGGTGGCGGGTGCTAATTTCCATCCCTGCACCGAATGTTCGGCAACCGAAATTGTTTGGCCGAAAATAGCAAAAAAAAAAAAAAACCTCTTTCGGTGTTCGGCCGAATAAGCGAAGAGACCGAATAATTTGTACCGAACAATGACGTGATGCGATCAAATAGATTTGTGCACTAATGCAGCAAATGTGTCTGCAGTGCGAAAGTATTTAAAACTGTCAGAGAAAGACGCAAAAATCATTACAAGCACCGACAGCGAGAGACTGCCTAGTGCTGCATCTCATGTCTCCAATGAGAAGAGGAAGGGCGATTGTTGCATGGTTACTGTGTGATGATTGAAATCGCGAAATGGCCTCAAACGAAAAGGTAAATTATCAAAATTAATAAAACTGCAGAATGTTATATTTTCTAATACACGAACGGACTGCATGTATTCAAACAGTGCTGCATGAGCTCGTGGCGCCAGGGTTCAAAGTCCAAAGCGCGAGAAAAATCTGCGCTAAAACATTGTTACTCGTCATTTGCTCAGTAACATTTGTATTAGTTTTTTTAAAGACATGTGACAATGTGATGCGTGCGACAAACATCTTCCCAAATTCGTAATGAGAATCATTTAAATATCTGCATGCTGTTGTCAACAAAAAGCACAGATCTTCCTGCGGGTTTCTGCCAAAATAAAATCTAAGAAAAAGCAACAACTCCATCAACATTCATAAATGTTAATATTGAAATTTTACTGTTGTTCTGTAAAATAAAAAAAAATAAGACAATAATAATGATAATATTAATTACCCTACAACAGCTATACATTTATTATAACATTGACACAGTGTTCAAATTGGGATCTGTAATATATTCTGTTTTAAAAGAAGTCTCTTCTGCTCAGAAAGGCTGTATTTACTTGTACAGAAAAAAAATAAAATAATACATGCCTGATTCAAGAAGGGGGTCTCAAATGGCCAAACAATATTATTTTAGTAACTTATTACTTATTCATTTTAAGTTAAATTGTGCTTTGCTGGTATAATGTCTGATAGAATGTTAAAAAATGTTCAGTGTTATGTAAATATTTTTAAATTGTTGTTTTGTAATTGATTTTATTTGAAAAGCAGGACAAAAAAAGTAAAAAGCACATTTTCTCTTTAATTTATGCAATGGTGAAAAAAAAAAAGTAACAAAAAAAAAAAAATGGCAAAATAGGCCTACATGGGGGAAAAAATGCGAAAAACCGTGTTCGGTATTCGGCCCAGTGTTTCATTTTGTTCGGCTTCGGCCAAGAATTTTCATTTCGGTGCATCCCTAGTCTTAATCATAGAAATGAAGTGTTCACCAAAGCCGAAACATTGCAGAACTGCCCACATATAATTCCACTCTAGCCTGTCAAAGGCTTTTTCTGCATCAAGTGTAATAACCGCACAAGGGGTCGAGTGGGAGTCCGCAAAGTCAAGAGTATGAAAGAGTCGACGCATATTGCGCCCCTTGATGAAACCAGTTTGGTCGTCCTTGATCAAGCTATGAATTACCTTTTCCATACGAGAAGCAAAAACTTCCCGCTGTCCCGCGGGAACCGACAAGATTTCTTGCTACCCGGGATTAAATTCCTGAATAAACCCGGCAGCGGTCGGTAACTCTGGTGATAAAAGATGGAGCAAAGTGTGGATGCGCTGTCCTTGAAGTTCAACTCGGTTTTGTTTATATTTTGCTTAGATTTTAAATGACAGATGTCGAATTTATTTTAGGGATGATCATTTTGGTTATTTTTCCTAACAGACAACCGACGCTCGTTAACAGATTATTAACCGTTAAACGACAAGATTATTTTAAATTAGAACAGAATTAAATTAGAAAAAATAAGTGCCTGTGACCCGTTAAAAATACTAACATTTGTTTTCCGGGGATTAATTTTACATGCGCAAAAACGGCAAACCACAGAACATGAGGATTCACATGATCATATCACATCCCTTAGCGGAGAAAAACATGCATACATACATGCATGCATACATACATATATATATATATATACACACACACTATTATAACGAATAAATAGGCCTATACGCAAAATATATTTTCACTTAAATAATAATTTAAGATAACGAAAGAAAAACTGTGCAAGTAGCCTATGCAGAGTTTTGGTTCACTTTTGTAGGAAGGAAAGGAAACCAGACAGCAGAAAGTGGCATGCTATTTTTTTAGGCTTATTTTACAAAAGCGCAAAGATTAGTTTTTATTGTGAATGTACACAAATAAAAGCAAACCTTTTATAATTCCGATTATCTTCATGACTAAAAGGAGTATTTGCTTCCAAGGTTAGAAGAAAAAACAAAAACAAAAAACATACAGTTAAGTATTCTACCTTGACAATGCAGCCTGTTCATTATTATAAAAAACAATCAGTCAAACATATGGGAAAAAAACCACACTGCTCAGTTTAAATATGTAGTAAAATCTGTGCCGTTAAGCGTTATCACCATACCGCCGTGAAGTTATGCAAAACATTTTGATATTGGAACGTGAGTGAAGCAGGCCTACATAAAAGGTAAATAATATTTTGGCATTCAAATACATTGCGAATACAGAAACATTTGATTTTGTGTCGAACGAGAGACCCAACATTGGTTTCAGTTTTAGCCTAAATTAATTCGTTTTGGTTTGTCGTTATTTTTAATTCCTGTTCTTTTCTAAATAGCCTACTGTTAATTGAAAGGATTTGTTGTGGAGTGAGGGGAACTAAAATAGCCTAGTTATGGTTACAGTGTTTATTATAATGTTTGTAATTCGCGTCGGCCTATTTCTGAATGAAATAATAAAATGCAACTTATAGGTGACTTATGTTCTTTTTTTTCTCTCTCCCTTTAAAAAACTTTTTTTTTTTTTACGCGTAGCTTATTTTAACCATGCAGCAAACCTTTTAAAATATTTTGATAAATTACTGGGGAAAAAAAACTAATAAATAAGTGACTTTAAACCGTTTAACTGATTGTATTAATCGGTCAAACTTCTAAACTACTGTGTTTACAGCAAGATGTTAAATGAATTTAGTATTTTGACAAGACGAATAAAATTATAATAGGCCATTTTTGTACAACCTAAAAAAAAAATCCTCTGCCACACGTTCCTATTGTGTTGTAAAGTTTAAACGAATTGTATCCTGAGTATCCTGACAAGGTGAATAAAAATACAAATTGTATCCCACTGTGTTGGCAGCAAAACATTTTGCTGTCAATAAAAGACTCTTGACAAGACGAATAAAACAAATACAATTTTGTGCAAACTACACTTTTATTTGTTAGCCTATCTCCCTTTTTTTTTTTATGGTAAATAATTTAAATGTGTGATTCTGGAAACGAGATCTAAATTTAGCGGGAACAGTCAGGTCGGGAAGAAAATTATTCAAAGCGGACAGCGGGTGAACAAAGATTGAATATATTGCGGGATCGGGTGGGTGCGGGATATAACCTCGCGGGAGCGGGACTTAAAAAGCAGTCCCACGCAGACCTCTAACATGGAGCTCCTCCATACTTAATGGGGCCTCCAAAGATTCTTTATCCATCTGTGAGATCCGAGGCAATTCCAATTTATCTAAATACTGCTTACAAATTGGTTTATCAAAATCTGTTTCGGCTTTATACAGATTTGTGTAAAAACCTTTAAATATGTAATTAATTGCCACAGGGTTCGTGGCGACCTGATCATCCGATGATTTTATTGCGCTAATATATGCCTTATCAGTGTTTCCCACAGGATTTTGTGAGACTGGTGGGTGGACCTCGGTCCCTCTAGGGCGGTCCGGGGGCATGCCCCCCCCGTAAGAATTTTGTGCATTTTAAAGTTAAATTCATCTATGTGGTGCACTTTGAGAGTTCAAAATTAAGATCTCCAACACAGGTTCAGTGTGCAAACTTAAAAGCTGGTGAATTGACTTGCACTTGAGGTTTAAAGGGGGACTCAATGCTCTTTTTAGTTGTGATAGTGTCTCAGTCTAAATAACACTCACACCGGTGAATTTGGAAGCCAAACAAAATTAGAATAATAGTAATAATAATGTTATATTATTATTCCTATGACAGTAATAGCCAGATTTATTAAAAAAGAACAACTGAAATATCACATGGTCCTAAGTATTCAGACCCTTTGCTCAGTATTTAGTAGAAGCACCCTTTTGATTTAATACAGCCATGAGTCTTTTTGGGAAAGATGCAACAAGTTTATTTGGGGATCCTCTGCCATTCCTCCTTGCAGATCCTCTCCAGTTCTGTCAGGTTGGATGGTAAACGTTGGTGGACAGCCATTTTTAGGTCTCTCCAGAGATGCTCAATTGGGTTTAAGTCAGGGCTCTGGCTGGGCCATTCAAGAACAGTCACGGAGTTGTTGTGAAGGCATTCCTTCGTTATTTTATCTGTGTGCTTAGGGTCATTGTCTTAATGGAAGGTAAACCTCCGGCCCAGTCTGAGGTCCTGAGCACTCTGGAGAAGATTTTCGTCCAGGATATCCCTGTACTTGGCCGCATTCATCTTTCCCTCGATTGCAACCACACACACCCCACAGCATGATGCTGCCACCACCATGCTTCACTGTTGGGACTGTATTGGACATGCCTGGTTTTCTCCACACATACAGGTTAGAATTAAGGCCAAAAAGTTCTATCTTGGTCTCATCAGACCAGAGAATCCTTCAGGTGTTTTTTAGCAAACTCCATGCGGGCTTTCATGCGTCTTGGACTGAGGAGGGGCTTCCGTCGGGCCACTCTGCCATAAAGCCCCGACTGGTGGAGGGCTGCAGTGATGGTTGACTTTCTACAACTTTCTCCCATCTCCCGAATGCATCTCTGGAGCTCAGCCACAGTGATCTTTGGGTTCTTCTTTACCTCTCTCACCAAGGCTCTTCTCCCCCGATAGCTCAGTTTGGCCGGACAGCCAGCTCTAGGAAGGGTTCTGGTCATCCCAAACGTTTTCCATTTAAGGATTATGGAGGCCACTGTGCTCTTAGGAACCTTAAGTGCAGCAGAATTTTTTTTGTAACCTTGGCCAGATCTGTGCCTTGCCACAATTCTGTCTCTGAGCTCTTCAGGCAGTTCCTTTGACCTCATGATTCTCATTTGCTCTGACATGCACTGTGAGTTGTAAGGTCTTATATAGACAGGTGTGTGGCTTTCCTAATCAAGTCCAATCAGTATATTTAAACACAGCTGGACTCAAATGAAGGTGTAGAACCATCTCAAGGATGATCAGAAGAAATGGACAGCACCTGAGTTAAATATTTTTTTCCTCATTAATGTACACACAGCAGCCCATATTGACAGAAAAACACAGAATTGTTGGCATTTTTGCAGATTTATTAAAAAAGAAAAACTGAAATATCACATGGTCCTAAGTATTCAGACCCTTTGCTGTGACACTCATTTAACTCAGGTGCTGTCCATTTCTTCTGATCATCCTTGAGATGGTTCTACACCTTCATTTGAGTCCAACTGTGTTTGATTATACTGATTGGACTTGATTAGGAAAGCCACACACCTGTCTATAAGCCCTTTCACACATACAGACTTTTCCGGAAAATTACCAGTAAATTGCCGTAAAGAGATCATGTGTGAACAGGACCTTTTCAAAAATACCGGTAAAATTGAAAACCGGTATGAGAAGTTGTAACATTACCAGTAAATTGCCGGAATGATGCTGTGTGTGAACGCAGAATGAAGATTACCGGTATAAGGACGTACAAGTTCAGAACGCGGTGATGTAAGACGTGTACTCTGGGCCAATCCAGAGCCGTTGAAATTCAAAAATTCAGCGGCTCTGGGCCAATCATAACATTCGGCGCATTTACTCCACGCAGTGTGCAGTGTTGCCAGATTGGGCGGGTTTCACACACGCACGCTGCAAAGAGACTGGTGTTGATGTTGACGTCGCGGCAGAAATCACTAGATTTGACCCATGGGAAATGTATCTAGCATTATAATTTACATTTTGTCATTTCATTATAAGGAGTTAAAAATGGCTCTTAACCTTGATTTACATTATATCACATTATTTTGACAGTTAAAATTTTGGGCGGATTTTTGTGAGCTTTTGGGCTGGAAATCGTCCATCCAATCTGGCAACACTGACTCCGCGCTGTGTAGTTTGCTTTGAAGTCGTGTAATGGATGTCTCTGGGCCAAAATCGCTGCGTGAATGTGAACGTTTGATACAAAAATGAAAACATCAACAAAAACACTGACCGCGTATACCCCTTCACGTTTACAAACAACACCGGGAGGCACAGCCGTTAAGAGGTCGTTTCTGGTTAATGATGTCACAGAATTTACCGGTAATTTGAAACCTGTGAGTGAATGGTGCTTTTCCGGAAAAAAGACGGAACGTTGTTACCTGTGTGAACAGCACATTTTTGAATTTACTGGTAAAGTCGTTCTGGTAATTTTATGGCAATTTACTGGTATTAATTGTGAAAGGGCTTTATATAAGACCTTACAGCTCACAGTGCATGTCAGAGCAAATGAGAATCATGAGGTCAAAGGAACTGCCTGAAGAGCTCAGAGACAGAATTGTGGCAAGGCACAGATCTGGCCAAGGTTACAAAAAATTTCTGCTGCACTTAAGGTTCCTAAGAGCACAGTGGCCTCCATAATCCTTAAATGGAAGACGTTTGGGACGACCAGAACCCTTCCTAGAGCTGGCCGTCCGGCCAAACTGAGCTATCGGGGGAGAAGAGCCTTGGTGAGGGAGCAGGGCTCGAAATTGCGACCATTTTGGTCGCATATGCTCCCGGAATGTAATCTGTGCGACTCCAAAATATATTTGGGAGCATTTGTGCGAGTGCAAATAATTGTGGTGCGACCTCTACAGTTCTCTGCTAAACGTTCGCGAATTACTGCACAGCATGTGCCACGTGACAGGTAGCTAACTTGGAACTAGGGGTGTGCGATATAATGATTTTTGATCGTGGACGATAAAAATGTCTCCACGATCTGCTTTTGAAGAAATATTGTAGTATCGTGCTGCAGCGCACATTCTTTCAGTTGCAGTTCTGGTGCCGTCGTCTGTATGTACTGTACAACGCCACATCCAGTCAGTGTTAACTCAGCGGTAGAGTTACACTCGCGAAACACTGCACTTATTCACAATCACAAAAGTACATTATTTGTGTTTTAAAGCCTTGCCGGTTAAGCTTTTCATTCACGCGCTGGTCTGACGTGCGCTTTTTCAGAGCCCGTGCACCTTAAGCGCGCGAACTGAAAAGCCTGTCTAACAGCGCCTGATTACTGAACTAAGTTATCTTTTGAGCTCATACTGTCAAAACACACAAGGTTTACATATAGACTCAGTTAGTTATGTCTAAAATAAAAGTAAACAGCTGAGAAGAACGGATGCGTGCCTGTATATTAGACGCGTACAGGTCTTAAAGGGACAGAACTAAACATGCAGCCGACTGTCATTAAAGGGATAGTTCACACTAAAATTTAATTTGTCATTTACTCACTCACATGATGTCCCAAACCTGTATTAATTTCTTTCATGTGCTGAACACAAAATAAGATATTTTGAAGAATGTGGGTAACCAAACAGTTGCTGGTCCACTTGATTGTAAGATACATTTTTTTTTTTACTATGGAAGTCACTGTGGACCAGCAACTGTTTAAATAGCATTTATGTTCAGCAGAAGAAAGAAACTCAGGTTTAAAACTAATTTTGATTGAGTAAATGATGGTATTACTATAAAACACTGAGAATCAACAGACAGATGACAGAATGTTTATTCTTTAATGTTAAAACAACAAAACACAAAAGAAAGAAATAACTAACTACTCTTGACTGAAAAAATAGTTACTTTAATAGGAATCAATCTATAAAGTGATTTTTTATTTGTTCACTCAATTTCTTGAATGCTCCTGCTAAATATGCCTGTTGTACCTGAAAATAAAACACTGTTTATTTTATTTGTATATTATGTGTATTTGTAATGTGCATCTTTGTTCTTATTTTTTAATCCTAAATATTGAATTGGGAGTGGGGGTTTATATGAATTTATTTCTGAGGGGAACTGACCGTTTTGAGAAAAGTTTAAATTACATTTTCTTCTCATCTTGCCTCTGTATATTGCATGTATAAAAAACAAAGCAATGCCGCTTAAGGATCAGTTTCAATTGAAGATTTTTAATCATCAGGAAGGATGTTGCCAGCCCTTCAGCTCAATTGGCAGTTGTGTTGCTCCTTAATATTCAGTGGGTGCTCCTAAAAAATTTTTGGTGCTCCTAACTTCTTGAAGTTGGGAGCACCAGTGCTACCAAGTAAAAAAAGTTAATTTCGAGCCCTGGAGAGGTAAAGAAGAACCCAAAGATCACTGTGGCTGAGCTCCAGAGATGCATTCGGGAGATGGGAGAAAGTTGTAGAAAGTCAACCATCACTGCAGCCCTCCACCAGTCGGGGCTTTATGGCAGAGTGGCCCGACGGAAGCCTCTCCTCAGTGCAAGACACATGAAAGCCCGTGTGGAGTTTGCTAAAAAAAAAAACACCCGAAGGACTCCAAGATGGTGACAAATAAGATTCTCTGGTCTGATGAGACCAAGATAGAACTTTTTGGCCTTAATTATAAGCTGCATGTGTGGAGAAAACCAGGCAATGCTCATCACCTGTCCAATACAGTCCCAACAGTGAAGCATGGTGGTGGCAGCATGATGCTGTGGGGGTGTTTTTCAGCTGCAGGGACAGGACGACTGGTTGCAATCGAGGGAAAGATGAATGCGGCCAAGTACAGGGATATCCTGGACGAAAACCTTCTCCAGAGTGCTCAGGACCTCAGACTGGGCCGAAGGTTTACCTTCCAACAAGACAATGACCCTAAGCACACAGCTAAAATAATGAAGGAGTGGCTTCACAACAACTCTGTGACTGTTTTTGAATGGCCCAGCCAGAGCCCTGACTTGAACCCAATTGAGCATCTCTGGAGAGACCTAAAAATGGCTGTCCACCAACGTTTACCATCCAACCTGACAGAACTGGAGAGGATCTGCAAGGAGGAATAGCAGAGGATCCCCAAATCCAGGTGTGAAAAACTTGTTGCATCTTTCCCAAAAAGACTCATGGCTGTATTAAATCAAAAGGGTGCTTCTACTAAATACTGAGCAAAGGGTCTGAATTAGGGATGTCAATTTTCAATAATTTCCATAATCGATCGTCGTTTAAATTAACGATCAATTAATCGATTAATCGTTAACCATAACTAATACAAAATGGGTCTATTGCAGTGGCATATAGTCACCGGCATGACAGGATGTGCAAATGCCACTCAAAACGCCAGCTTCCTCACCCGAGTGAAAAGGGTTTTTAGTCTAAATAAAAGGCTAGTGGCAGGATGGTAAAATGAATGGATGTGATTACAATAATTTGATAAAAGGAAGAGAGCGCGCTGTATTTACGCACGGGATCATTATATTTTGTGTGCTGTTCCATATCCTGTCACGGAGACCGCTGAATGTGCCTTTTTAAATGGTTTCATGGTGCTCGTTTTTTTTTATTTTTAAAACATCATAGCAATGTTTGCAATTGACATTATCGGGATTTAAAATAAAATGATCCCAAACGCAAGTACGGCGCGTGGGGCTGTGACGCGCGGTCAGTGATCCACTTCCAGGACCACCGGCGTTGCTACAAACACACTGTTACCCATTTGAAACATTTTAATGTGAGTATTATGACACAAGTGAGGTACAAAGCTTTGTTAATAAGAGAAATAATTGGTTAGCAGGCAAATGTTACATTGCGACCATGCTTTTTGATTCATGCCGAGCGCATACATTTAAATCAAGCCAAACGCGGCTTGTGTTCTGTTTTTCCGGATGGTCACGAATTTAATATTATTTATTGTTTCTTTTCCCAAATCCTCACTGTCTCACCCTCTAGATTCGCAGGTTTATTTTATTATTGTTCACTTTTAATCACTGTTTTCGCATCTCTTACTGTGGTAAACGTGTGGGGGGAAATTAAAGATTTCGTGGCCATGAATTAAGAATTCGTTACTATGACTTAAATTGTTCCCGCATTTAAGTTAAATCATGGGTTTTCTAGGGCAGGTGTTTTCAAACTGTGGGTCGCACAAAGCCACTTGGCGGCAGCTAAATAACACACACACACACACACAACACACACACAGTTCCTTGGGCTGGACGATATACAAAGATTAATTACGAATTGTGATATTGATCAGTGCGATTTTCGAATCGCAAAGGCCGGGATTTAAAACATGCGTTGCGTGTTTTGAAGCGCGGACGCGCAGGAGTTCTAATAACAGTGAGGGTCTCAGAGCGACGGTTCATTATTAAAATGCTCGGTCCGCATTATTAATGAGAAGAAACTCTCTTACTTCACTGCGCTGTGTTCTGCATGAGATTGCATACACCGGAAAATTCAAATGTTGCGAAAACTGTATCAGGTAGGCTGTTCATTCATTTCTATCGTCTGTTTGAACTCTGCACTGTATCTTTCCGAGAGATGTAAAGAGTTTGTTGTTTTCGTTCCTTCATATGCATTTAATCCATAAACTGTCCGTAAAAAGCATTTCACATGTACGGGTTGAGCGGGGCACAAATGCGGGGTTAATTGTAACACTATACAAACATTTCAACATGCTAGCATAACACAATTTACAAAATGTCCTATTATTTCCTTGCCATATCATCACTATATAGAGAAAAAAATGTAAAAAAATCTTTTGAAGATATAGCTGAACATTTATTTAACCATTGCAAAAGTAAATTTCTGACTTTAGTAAATTTGTCTTCTCGGTTTTTAGTGTTTATTTAAAATGAGACGCATATGTTTATTATTTTTACAATTATTTCAAAATTATTTTAATCTCTAAACTGTTTGAGAATTCTGCTTCGCTTCTTATGCTTTGCTAAAATAAAATAAAGTGTTGGGTTGTGAGGGCACTTTTTTTTTTATAGCACTCGCAGCGGATCACAGTTCATAGCCGCTCACTCGCGTTTCGAGGTTTTATGGACATATTTCTAGACTCATTAACGTCTGTAAATTAAGAAATTAAAACGTAAATATTAGTAGTGAATGTTTACAGTGGTACTAGCCTATAAAATATAATGGTTATTTTTCTTAAATACTTAATTTCTGCCATATTATGCTTTTAATTGTGATTAAGCTTATAGTAATGTCAATTGTTTTTTTATCTCAAATATTTTGGTGGGTCTTGAAATAGATTATACTTGTCTAGGTGGGTCGTGGAATGGAAAAGTTTGGGAACCCCTGTTCTAGGGAACAAATTAATGAAACATGGACAGCTGCCACAAATTAATATGTCATAGGAACGAATTAACAAGTTGTATGAATGAATAGACTGTCCTGCTCGCGTGCGCAGCCCTGTCAAAGCAAAGTGCCCGATATGCAATAATTATTTAGGGAAATTATGATTGAACATGACTTACTACATTTCAATACAAAATAACTTTGTACTGTATCTCTTTTAATGTACTTTTAAAGTTTGTATCATATTAAAATAATTATTTTCTTGTAAGATCCAGCCCCTTCACCATCACTCACAGCCATTTGCACGTGTTTTGCGCACGAGCTGCACGCACCCCAAAATGAAACTGCTTAATCGACCATCAATAGCTTTTATCGATTACATCTCTTATCGACAATTAATCGATCATCGATTAATCGTTGACATCCCTAGTCTGAATACTTAGGACCATGTGATATTTCAGTTGTTCTTTAATAAATCTGCAAAAATGTCAACAATTGTGTTTTTCTGTCAATATGGGGCGCTGTGTGTACATTGAGGAAAAAAATTAACTTAAATGATTTTAGCAAATGGCTGCAATATAACAGAGTGAAAAATTTAAGGGGGTCTGAATACTTTCCGTACCCATTGTATGCACCAAGTATAAAACGAGAAGGGCGTAACCAAAAGGAAATATCGCGGTTGCTGCATTCCTCTGCGGTATTGCGGTTATCGCGACAGCCCTAGTTCGTTTAACAGAAGAATTTAAACCATTCATATTCAGTGATAAAATATTTAGAGTATGCATTGAATATTCATAATCCCAAAATTGTATTCAGCAAATGAAGAAAAGCAAAAGCACTCCCATTCTGTAAATAACATGTAAACGCTGTTGAGCATTCTAGATACCAAACCACCTAGATAAAAAAAAATCCTTTTAGAAATAAGGTAAAGTAAATAAAAATATGAATGCCCGTTGTAAAAAATAAAAACATATACATACACATATATATATATATATATATATATATATATATATATATATACACATACATACACATATATATATATATATATATACACATACATACATACACATATATATATACATATATACACATATATATATACATATATATATATACACATATATATACATATATATATATACATATATACATATATATATAATATATATATATATATATATATATATATATATATATACACACATACATATATATAAATAAACGTGAACAAGGAACAACTATAAACAGGAAACAACTCAGACCGCACATTACCGAAAACGTAGGTCTGATTGAGCAACAAAAAAAATGCTAATGATACGTGACCGGTCCACTTCAACTTAAGACATGTCTCCCAAAAGGCTCACCCAGCCAAAAAAATTATTGTAATTAAACCTACTCTCCATTAGTCCCCTCCAAAAAAAGAAAAAAAGTGTGTTAGTCTTACCAGCAAAGAGACAGCTGTGTCGGATAAATAGAAACAGTATCCCAGGGGGAGAGAAAAAAAATAAATAGATTTAGCAAGTATCCATCTCCATCCTGCCACCATCTTCTCTCGGGCAGTTGGGATCGCCTCCATCTCGGCCTTCAAGCCGGGTCAAAGAGATGATGGCCGCCGCATTCCCATTGCCTTGTAGAGCCTCAGCATATGTCTTCCTCTTTGACAGGGAGCTGATAAAATCCTCCGCTTTCTGAGGAGAGTCGAAACTTCTCTGCTCACCCTTGTGCCGTAGTTTAATTGCCGCCAGATAGGTGAGGAAGGGCTGGAGACCAAGTGCTGTCATCTTCAAAACCGGATTAAAGGCCTTTCTCCTGATGGTTGTGGCTGGACTAAAGTCGGGAAAAAATAGTTGTGTGACATTGTCCTGCGTGCATTTCACCGGATAAGCCTGCCAAGCAAGCCTGCCACGGAAGATGAGAGTGCACGACCGATCAGAGTTTTTCCTTCCGTCATATATGCGATGTGCCCGGTCAATCTCGATGTTACAGTCCCTCAAGGAAGGGATCCACTTGGAAAGATTAACTGAGGAAACCAGCCGCGTTGGAGCCCTCCAAGCCTTCAAAGATTAACTCTGGCAACCCCACCAGCCGCACGTTATTCCTCCTGCTCCTATCCTCAATATCAGTCATCTTCTCGGTGAGTCGCTCCAGCTGATTTCTTAAGTCCGTGAATGTCCTCTTATCCTCCATATTTGGTGATTTCTGGGAGGAAACGGGGTGGAGATGCACGTACACAATCTTCCCCTGACTGGGATTTATAAAGGGATCTTTGTGCAGGTTCTGTGCATCCGCAATATCTAGCTTTTGCTCGTACGTACACTTCAAGGATGAAATCTACGGAGATTTTTATAAATGAGACCCCAGGTGAGTTCAGGAAACGTTTGCAGGTTTACTTGGGAAGCCATTATTAGACTGCGCTGCAGGATCTGAGTGTGCAGCAAAACTCAGTTACAAACCTGAAAGCCTCAGTGATTTCATGTAGTTTAATGGCTGATGAAACGGCACCAACGTTCATACCGATCTACTAACAGCAAACATGGTATTTCAGGCAGAAACGTTGTCAGTTTGGATTGAATATCAATTCCAATCCCATATATTGTTCAAATGTGTTACAGGAATTAAAGTAAAAACTCTTGTTAATGCAAAAAAACTAAAAAAACTGCCACAGTTTTATATTATATTTATATTAATATTATATACACTAAACATTTAGGACACCGTTTTTCACGAGCGGCAGTTTTACAGAAAGTTTTCTTACCATGGTAGTGAGGAGGGTTTTACCTGTGGTCACCATGATATACAAATATATAACACTATAGAGGATCTGTAGACTTCAGTACCACTGCTCACTGCACTGTGTGCAGTCCTGTATTCAGATTTAGGATGGGCTCCGTTTATTATACATGAGATAAAAATCAGAAGATTTCTTTTGAAAGAAGTTCAATCATGTATGACATTACACAACCTACCAAACCTCACACTGCAGTTACAAAAGAACATACAATCAGACAAGCCCTGGTTCTGATTTGTAGTTTTGCACACCTCTGGCAACAATTGCTAGTGCATTATACAGTCACAGCTAAAAACACTGCATGGAGAAAGAGCTGATTCTGCAGCTGAAGGTTATAACTTCACTCCGAGCGTACCTGACTGTATTTCCCGTCTTTAATGTCCTTCTGTCTGTTCAGAAACCAGTCAGGGATTTTGTACTGGCGAGGATTCTGCATAATGGTCACCACCCTCTCCACCTGTCGATCAATCAATCACAGCTCAGATAAACATTTGTGTAAACACCCATAAAGAGTCACACAATATTACACTTAAAATCACATCCCATTTTCATTTGAGACTTTTCACAATATGGTTAAAAAAAAAAAAAAAAAAAACTGCAAAATGTCAATTGTACCACATTTCAGAATGTTCTCCAGTGACTTATTTTATTATGATTCTTCAGTTTTTATAAAGAACAAGAATACAGCTGTTAACTTAATTTCTGGCAATATTGTCAGCTTGACTGCACAGACACAACTGGAAGAGAGCTGAACTGACTTTAGCTGGAAAATGACTGTTATTGTCCTCTTGCATTATTGGCAAACTGTTTTCCTGTTGACACTATAAAGGTGATATAAATAATATAAATAAAGTATTTATATAAATACAAATAAAGGTCTTGACTAAAGCTGAGCAACAGTTCTGTGACTGATTTTTATTGCAAAGTAAAAGCTCTGTCTGCTCGGTTGTTTACAGGTGAATGTGTGTTTTAGAAGTGTTTTCCTGCTGAAGATGAAGAGTGAAGAGCAATCGCACCTCATCCTCAGTGAGTTCTCCAGCTCGCTTGGTCAGATCGATGTCTGCTTTCCTCAGCACAACATGAGCATACCGCCGACCCACCCCCTGCAGAGCACACAATCAGAAGAGTGCATTCAGAACACACACACACACTTAAACACTCTCTCACACACAAACTCACCCTGCAGAGCACACAATCAGCAGTGCGCATTCAGAACACACTAGGGTTGTGACGGTGAGGAAATTTTCCCACCGGTTAATCGAAGTGTGACAACACCGGTAATACCGGTATCACCGTGGTGGGGGGGTCGTTTGAGTTTTCCCTCTTTTCCACGATTTCCTTCGGTTTTAAATAGCCTGTAAGCGCCGTGCACATTTTACTTTCACTATCAAATTAGTGGCAATTCGGCGTCAAGCTGTTGTTTGCTTTTAGTTCGTTTGAGTTTTCCCTCTTTCCCTCACTTTCCTTTGCTTAAATAGCTTATAAAAAGCACCGTGACTGTTTTACTTTCATTTTTAAATTAGCAGCAATTTGGCATCAATTCAATTCAAGCAACAACAAAATATAATGTAGAACATAGAACTTTTATTAACAAAACGAAAACAAATACACCATGCTATATGCCTAATATAAAATAACAAATAACTTAGTTTAAATAGGTATACAAAACTAAAAATCAGTAAAGAATGAGGAATTTTGCTTCATTAGCAAAACGAGTAAGAAAGTTGAGGCACGGATGGCATATACCTTGATGTAAAATAATGGGGGAAAAAAAATACAGTTTAAATAAAATAAAATCAGTAAATACTGTGGAACCAAATAAACGAGAAACGAATGTTTATCACTTAAATTAATGGCAGAAGTCAACAGGCTTTTCAAAATCCAAAATATTTTTAAAAAGGCGCTTTTACATTTAGTTTTGAAACTCTTCTGCCATTGTGTTGTCTGTCTCACCTCACTCTTCTTGTCAGTCGGCTCGACTCACTCTGCTCACGTGATAAATGAAATCTGATCTGTGATGCGCGACTGTCCTTCAGTGTGCTGCATTGAGCAGCCACGTTCAGTTTTAATTGTAGTGTTCTCTAACATTTGTATTACTATAAAAAAAATAATCATCAAAACGACGGTGGGGGACGGTGCCGCGGTGGGCAAGTGACGTAACCGGTGTTGTGACTTAACACCGGTATCACCGCCAACACCGTTTATCACAACAAGCCTAGAACACACACACTCTTACAGACAGACAGACACACACACACAGCAGAGCACAGAGCGTTCAGAACACACACTCACTCAAACACACACACAGATGTTTGTTTTGCTATCTTAGGGTGTTTTCACACCTAGTTCATTTGAGCCCTGCAGATGCTTTCGGAGTGGTTCAGCTCGTGTATGCGAACAAGCAAGTGATGTTCCTAAAAGGACCCAAAAGCGAACCGTACTCAGACCACCTCCCAAGGTTCGTTTGTGGTTCAATTTCCACGTGATTTGTGAAAGCAATGAGGTCCCCATGCATTTTGTATTGACCAACATAATGCTTGAGGTTTTGCAGTTAAATACTATATTTTATTATTATTAATTGATGTAATTTCAGACGTTCAATCCCTTATTATATTGTTCAAAAATAAATAGGCCAAAATAAGTAAATAAATAAACCAACTGTTAAAATTGTCGTCATTTATGTAATCTGCGGCTAACTGTGCATTCAATTGTTTAATGCATACATAGTCAAGTATTCTCGTCATGACGGAGGCAAAGAACCACCTGATGCACAGCGAAGACCTAGCATTTTGCCCGCTTTAAATCAGACACAGAGATAAAGTAATGATGTTATGATTATGTGTATTTGAATGCATAAATTATTTATTTAAATTAATTAATTATCGAGAGAGAAAGATGAAAGTTGTGTGTGTGTGAATTGTCTGTGCGTCTCATTCTGCAAAAGTGAAGCTGTGAGTTTCATTACTTCAAAACATAAATTTTTACCCCCTAGCTGCTGAGAAATATTATGTAGCGATTCCGTATCGAAGCTACTATATTAATAAAACTTGCGCGGCAGCGTTGACAACAAGTGTCCATGCTCGCGAATATTTCCGTGTGTGATCTCCGATCTGTGTCTCCGCGAGCGTTGTGTGTGTGTGCGTCTCGTGTGTGTCAAAGCAGCGAAACAATATAGTACCAATATAAAGTTAGTAGCAAAGAAATGAATACCATCTTATCTGAGCAAGTTGAATTAACTTTATACATAATATTTCCTTAACATTTTTTAATTGAATGAAAAGCGTTGTTAAAGCTCTGCAAATGTCTTGACCGCTGACATGATCAGGGATTGCCAGCTCTTCCTCACACCCTTCCCTGTCCACTTCATCTTCATCACTGCTGCACAGAAAGCTGGACTCTAAGGGGGTTTTCACACCTAGTTCGTTTAACCCTTTCAAACGATCTCGGAGCGGTTCAGCGTGTATATGTGAACAAACCATGTGATCTCAGACCCCCCTAAAAGGACCCAAAAGCGAACCGTACTCAGACCACCTCCGGTTCGTTTGTGGGTCCGTTTGTGGTTCGATATCTTCTTGATATGCGAAAGCAATGAGATCCCGGTCCGCTTTGCGTTTCGACATGTGTACCTGGAGGTAGAGACCTGCGCGGGATGGATTTTTCAGTCCCGCTCCCGCAAGATTCTGTCCCGCGCCTGCCTACTCCCACCGAAATATATCTTATCTGGTCCCGCTCCCGCCCACGACATTCATGTTTTGTTTCAAAGCCCACATAAAAGTAATCTAGGCTATATAGATTTTTTTTCTGTACATTGAAGAAATTTACATGAAATGGTTCTGTAACATCTCCTAAGCTCCACAACATCCCAGCATAAACACTCCCGATAAAATATTTGTTATTTAGGCTAAGCATCAACATTCACAAACCACTGTTATTTTTAACAGAAAAGCAAGCATGGGCTGCTGCGTGCATGGTTAGGCATGGCAAAATGCGAGCAGCGCTTCATTATCACTAAAAGCGGTCATCTCAGTTCATCACGATCTCATAAAGCTCTGTTATAACACAATGAACATATGCACAATGAACCTTTCACAATGTCTACACTTCGTGTATTAAAATGAGACTATTCGTGAGCACGCAATTTCAGCACCGCGGTGAGTCACCTCTGACTGGCTATTCAAGGCAATCAATCATTGCGCAACCCTTTAAGTGTTATAAATAGAAGCTCTGCCTAGCTTGCGCATGTTAATCATTTTAATGTTAATAGTTAATATTAGTTGTTCCATTTGATTTTGTGCAACAGATAAATAACAATTTATATGTTTTAGACATTTTGTTTCGATAATTTCTATTTTGCGGAAGTCCCGCGAATAATGTTATTCTTTACTTTTTTCACAAATTTTCTTGCACCTGTCACTTTTCCAGCACCAAAGCAGCCACCTCATTGTAATTTGTTTGCACATAGTATACATTTATTTTAGAAAAAAATAAGTATTACATTACTGTTTTATCTTGTCAAAATTAGCACAATAATAGCTTGAATATATCTTTATAGAAAAATATATGTTAATATATGTTTTTGCATTATCATGGGTCATGTTTGGTCCTAAGGAAAATTAACCATGGTATTATTAGACCTATGGTAAAAGTAACTATGTTTTTGGTGGATTGATTACTATTTGTATAACCAGAGTTTTACTACAAATACCATGGTGAAACTATATCGTGTAGCAAAACCATTATAATTTGTGGTTACCATGGTTTAACTATAGTAACCATGGTTTTTTGGTTTTATTTTTAGTAAAACCACCTAAGGGTTGTGTTGTTGTCTGCCATAACTCCTCCTAAACCCGTTAAAAACCTATGTGAATATTTATCTGCTAAATTCCTTCTCTTTACAATAGTAATTATGTCCTTTTGTTAAGTTTGCAGTAATTGACAGCTACTGTTAACATTTGCTAGCAGTTTAATGTTTAACTAAGTAAACAAAGATAAAACTACAATAGTCTATTTACAGATGTAACTGACCTGCACTTGAAGCCCTGAACAGGACAGTTTTGCCTCTCTGCTAGGGATGGGGAGTCGACTCCAAAAGAGTCGATTCCTCGACTCTGAATAGCTCTAGAGTCGGAGTCGACTCCAGTACTGGAATCGACTCTCGTTGTCGAGTCGACTCCGATATCGCGGATGTCTTCACTGAAGTCTTCTCCCCAGACTTTTATCCTACGTGAAGGTTACTTTAGAAATAAATAACAATCATAGTAAATTTAGTTTGTAATTATACATGCTTCTGTGACAGCTTTGTTTAATCGATGCTTTGCTATTCGATGTTATGTTTAATGCAATACAATTGGTTTTCCATGGTTAACCTAGGCTATTTGTGTTCAATCATTAACCTTAAGTCATTAAAAACTCACATAAACAAACAAGAATAAACAAATCAATAAGTTTGCATTCATATATTTACTCATTTACTAACTGCTTGTTTTCCAAAAAAACAAACAAAAAAAAAAAACACTAACACTAGCTTTTCTAATCTTTTTGTATTCTATTTGTTTTGTTTTTATTTATTATACAATTAACAAAAGCAAAAAAAGGCCTCTAACACTAGCTTGCTCTATTCTTTTTCTATTCTATCTGTTTTCTTTTTATTTATTATATGATAATAAAAAAAACTTGCTATGTGTACTGTGTTAAGCTAACTGAGACTTCTCATAGCACTTGCATATCATTGCTCTTTTGCTGATTTTGATTGCTTCCATTGTCCTTATTAAGTCGCTTTGGATAATAGCGTCTGCTAAATGACTAAATGTAAACTCCATTTAGCGTGACTGTCCAAATTACTCTAATTTAGCGGTGACATTACCTTTAAATGAGCTATGAATTCGTCACATTATAATGGTCAGGGGATGGCGCTATTGTCTTAAACGGCATTGATATTAAAAATACATTTAGCAGATGCTATTATCCAAAGCGACTTATGGACAATGGAAGCAATCAAAATCAGCAAAAGAGCAATGATATGCAAGTGCTATGAGAAGTCTCAGTTAGCTTAACACAGTACACATAGCAAGTTTTTTTATTATTATATTATAAATAAAAAGAAAACAGATAGAATAGAAAAAGAATAGAGCAAGCTAGTGTTAGAGGCCTTTTTTTGCTTTTGTTAATGTTATAAATAAAAACAAAACAAATAGAATACAAAAAGATTAAAAAAGCTAGTGTTAGTGTTTTTATTTTTATTTTTAGAAAAGCAGTTAGTAAATGAGTAAATATGAATGCAAACTTATTGATTTGTTTATTCTTGTTTGATATGCGAGTTTTTAATGACTTAAGGTTAATGATTGAACAAATAGCCTAGGTTAACCATGGAAAACCAATTGTATTGCATTAAAAATAATATCGAATAGCAAAGCATCGATTAAACAAAGCCGTCACAGAAGCATGTATAATTACAAACTAAATTTACTATGATTGTTATTTATTTCTAAAGTAACCTTCACGTAGGATAAGAGTATGGGGAGAAGTCGTTTCTGACGCACGCGTGTATGGCCCGTTTCAAACAGCCGCGAATCATAGCGCACTCAAACGCGTCTTATGTGAAAGCACAATGAGCCCGTGCTGCTGCTTCTGCACCGCTCACGGACTGCACTGCAAACGGATCCTCACTTAATTTAGTTCACTCTTTGCTGATATACTACACTAAATTGCCACATAGAGATGTGAGAATCAGTGAAGACATCCGCGATATCAGTACTGGAGTCGACTCCGATTCTACAGCTATTCAGAGTAGAGGAATCAACTCTTTTGGAGTCGACTCCCCATCCCTAGCAGAGAGGCAAAACTGTCCTGTTCAGGGCTTCAAGTGCAGGTCAGTTACATCTGTAAATAGACTATTGTAGTTTTATCTTTGTTTACTTAGTTAAACATTAAACTGCTAGCAAATGTTAACAATAGCTGTCAGTTACTGCAAACTTAACAAAAGGACATAATTACTATTGTAAAGAGACGTAATTTAGCAGATAAATATTCAGTTTTATAACGGGTTTAGGAGGAGTTATGGCAGACAACAACACAACCCTTAGGTGGTTTTACTAAAAACATGGTTACTATAGTTAAACCATGGTAAGCACAAATTATAATGGTTTTGCTACACGATATAGTTTCACCGTGGTATTTGTTGTAAAACTCTGGTTATACAAATAGTAATCAATCCACCAAAAACATGGTTACTTTTACCATTGGTCTAATAATACCATGGTTCATTTTCCTTAGGACCAAACATGACCCATGATAATGCAAAAACAAAATTTTAAGATTTTTCTATAAAGATATATTCAAGCTATTATTGTGCTAATTTTGACAACAAAACAATAATGTAATACTTTTTTTTTTCTAAAATAAATGTATACTATGTGCAAACAAATTACAATGAGGTGGCTGTTTTGCATCAAGGTGCTGGAAAAGTGACAGGTGCAAGAAAATATGTGAAAAAAGTAAACATACACATGAGAGACAGAGACGTCAGGGAAAATGAAGAGACTAAAAAGGAGAATGGAAGTTCAAAAGATAACCTTTAATTATTTTGCATGGCCCCAGCCTAGGAATTTAAACTTTTTTATGCAATGATGATGATGGCCATACAAAAAAATATTGTTGTCTGGTTTCAAAATTTGTTGTGGGTGTATGGGATGGCCTGGATGAGAGTTAAATTTCCCGGCCTGAAATTTTGTTCCAGTCCGCCCCTGGTTACAGCAGTGACTTAACATGGCTGCAGGTATGGCAAGCCTCCAGGTAGAGACCTGCACTCCCGTAGGAGTACCGCGGGACACAACGCAACATGGTGCGGCGCGGGACAACTAGGGTTGGGTACCGAGAACCGGTACCAATATGGCACTGGTACCTATGTAACCGGTATGTACTAGAACCGAATCAGAACGCAGATTTCGGTGCCTCATTTCAGTGCCATGCCTGAGCGATCTATTAAAATATTTGTCCTTTGTTTCTCCGAAACGCACGTAAGAAGCATCACAGGCTACAACTACAAATATTTCAGCAAAATGTATATTTTAGTCAGAGTTATTGCGCTCCTATTTCATTACGCGCCGTCTGTTTGGCGCGCACGCGCACGGCGACGCACAAGTCTGTGAAGTTTAGCAGAGAATCGCAAAGCAAAAGCTCACGCACTTCTGACAGCAAAATGGAAATATTTCCATGGCTTTCTAACATTCACAGATGGAGAATATACCTGTGAATTGTAAGTTATGCATTACGGAAAACAGCAAGCACATTAAACAGTAGGGCTGTGTATTGGCAAGAATCTGGCGATACGATACGTATCACGATACAGGGGTTGCGATACGATATATTGCGATACATTGCGATACTGTAAGCAAGGCGATATATTGGGATATTTCTTATTTTAGGAATAGGATATATTTTTAGGAAAGCTGTCATTAAGAGCACACCACTATATGCAAACCTTAGCAACAAATAAATAAATAAATATAAATTGTTTAACCAGAACACACTGGGATCTGCATTTGCAATAATCAGTCCCTGTAATATTCAACATTATTGAACCACTTTTTGTGCAGCACGAGTCAAGGGGGAAAAATTTAAGTGCTTGCAGGATTCTTTACATAAATGTATGTATAAAATGTATTTTATAAAAAAGACCATATATATTTTTAGACCCTGCTTTAAAAGTTCACAGTTTAAGTTTACAATTGTAATATACAATGTCATAACATTTTGATCTGAGCAAAAAATTACATCTGCTTAGTATTAATGAAAAATAAAGTGCTTGCTGGATTCCTAATGAAAACAAAATGTAAACAATAAAATAAATACAGATGTTGAACATTCTCAGAACCTTTCCACTTGGATTTCACAGGTTTTTCAGTTTATATTTATGTTCTGCGTGGAATCGCAGAGACCGCGACGTGAGCACCGCCCCAACTACACAAAACAATTAACAATTAGCTTGACAATTAATACAGTAATAGTCAGGGTCACTCTGAATAAATATAAATTAGAAGAATGAGCTAACCTATAAAGGAACACTTTTTATGAGTGTTTGAAAATGGGACACAGTGCAAGTGCTAGGACGCATTTTGTTGTTAGGGGTGAATTTGCTTTTAATTTTCTCCAAATCTATACAGTAAAATGACTTGACAATTAATACAGTAATAGTCAGGTTCACTCTGAATAAATATAAATTAGAAGAATGAGCTAACCTATAAAGGAACACTTTTTATGAGTGTTGGAAAATGAAAATATATATAGGCTACATACATACATTACACATACATATATATATATATATATATATATATATATATATATATATATATATATATATATATATATATATATATATATATATATATATATATATATATATATATATATATATATACACACATACACACACACAAACATTAAAATTAAGAAATAACAATGAACAAAAAACAATAATATTAACATTTATTAACATTAATATGATAATTAATGTACAATACAAACGTTTATGTACAAAAACAATGTATTTACAAACATTAAAATCAAAAATAAAAGTTAAAAAAGCAAAAGTGTAAAGGAAACGCCGGTATGACAGCTTCTTTACATCCACTTAGACTGCTCTCAGCACCCGTACCGTAAGTGCACGATTAGACGCGCAGTCGCGCGAAGGCTTTTCACACGGGGCACGGCAAGCGTCGGGGCGGACATTACCACAAAAGCCCAAATGACGCCACACTTCAGCTTTGTACACCGAAACGAGAGCTGGAACAATTCTTTCATCCTCCATTACTGGCAGCGAACTATATTAACGCAAACATTAGTGGTGTGCTCTAATCCTAGTATTTCCTGTCACTGTTTAAGTTCAGAGATGAAGACTGCCATCTAGCGGTCGGGATATGAACTCAAAACAAAACAACTGACATGAATCCTGTATGATTTTTTTTTTTAAATATCGATATTCCGTTTTTGAGAATCGATACAGTATCGCCAAACAAAATATCGCGATACTCACGTGTATCGATATTTTCTTACACCCCTATTAAACAGCGAGAGAAGCATCTCTGTCAGCAGCACACGCAGCCTTTCTGTCAGAGCATCTGACGGGGCGAGCGTGAGCCGCTTTAAACTGAAGCTATAAACTATAGGCTATACTGTATCTTACGAGTTTTTTTATAGCCCTTCATATAAAGCTTGTCACATGTTTAGAACAAATTGTATTATGCACTTTCTCCGCAGCAGTTCAGTCTGTGTCCTCCCTAGATATTTTATCAGATGCGCTCGTATCAAACTACTGTATATCAATATTAACTGTATTGCTTCATAATAACGTATCGATTATAAAGAATATATCGATATATCGTACAAACTATATACCGCCCAGCCCTAGCTTTAATTAAAATGCCTAAAGCTAAAATACTCTTGTATTCACGTTTTTAAACCTGTTTAAACCAACAAAATAGAACATTATAACCTTTTTAGTCCACAACAGCAGTTAAATGCTTCCTTTTGTGATCTGATAGCTTCTTGTCACAGAATGAGGCAGAAAATGTTCCATAGGCTACTAATGCATTGATTAGCAATGGATTTTAAATATACTTAATTATGAAAATACCAGAGATGGCTTGAATAACACAGACAAACTATATATTGTCATAGTCGAGTGTTTAATGTATTTGTTTTATCATTCAAAACGTTTATATCTTCTGTTTACTCAATTACAGGAATAGCAATGCCTTTGTCCATATTGGGGATTTCCTGGAGCTTCATTAGTTCCATATACAGTATGTGTGTGTGTGTGTGTGTGTATATATATATATATATATATATATATATATATATATATATATATATATATATATATATATATATATATATATATATATATATATATATATATAACCCCAAATCAGAAAAAGTATGGAAAACGCAAATAAAAAAAAAAAAAAAGTAGTGATTTCTAAATTTACTTTGACTTGTATTTCATTGCAGACAATATGAACACAAAATATTTCATGTTTTGTCTGGTCAACTTCATGTCATTTGTAAATATACATCCTTTCCTGTCATTCAGACCTGCAACACATTCCAAAAAAAGTTGGGACAGTAAAGCATTTACCACTTTGTAATGTTGCCATTCCTTTTCACAACACTTAAAAGACGTTTAGGGACTGAAGACACCAAGTGATGAAGTGTTTCAGGTGTAATTTTGTCCCATTCTTCCTGCAAACAAGTCTTAAGGTGGGCAACAGTACGGGGTCTTCGTTGTCGCATTTTGCACTTCAAAATGCGCCACACATTCTCTATTGGAGACAGGTCGGGACTGCAGGCAGGCCAGTCAAGTACCCGTACCCTCTTCCTCCGCAGCCAGGACTTTGTAATGTGTGCAGAATGTGGTTTTGCATTGTCTTGTTCAAATATGCATGGACGTCCCTGGAAAAGACGTCTTCTTGAAGGCAGCATATTGTGCTCCAAAATCTCTATGTACTTTTCAGCATTAATGGTGCCATCACAGAAGTGCAAGTTACCTTTGCCAAGGGCACTGACACAACCCCATACCATGACAGACCCTGGCTTTTGGACTTGTTGCTGGTAACAGTCTGGATGATCCTTTTCTTCTTTGGTCCGGAGCAAACGGCGTCCATTCCTCCCAAAAAATACCTGAAATACTGATTCATCTGACCACAGTACACGTTTCCACTGTGTGATGGTCCATCCCAGATGCCTCCGAGCCCAGAGAAGTCGACGGCGCTTCTAGACACTGTTAACATAGGGCTTCCTTTTGGCACAGTACAGTTTTAACTGGCATTTGTGGATGTAACTACGTATTGTGGTACTTGACAAAGGTTTGCCAAAGTAGTCCTGAGCCCATGTGGTGATATCGCTTATAGATGAATGACGATTCTTGATGCAGTGCCGCCTGAGGGATCGGAGATCACGGTTGTTCAGCTTAGACTTGCGCCCTTGTCCTTTAAGCACTGAAATTCCTCCAGATTCCTTGAATCTTTTAATTATGTTATGCACTGTTGAAGGTGAAATATCCAAATCTCTTCCTATCTTTCTTTGAGGAACATTGTTTTTAAACATTTCAATAATTTTCTCACGTATTTGTTGGCAAACTGGCGATCCTCGGCCCATCTTTGCTCCTAAAGGACT
Organism: Aspiorhynchus laticeps; assembly: GCA_023376895.1. Lineage (NCBI taxonomy): Eukaryota > Metazoa > Chordata > Actinopteri > Cypriniformes > Cyprinidae > Aspiorhynchus > Aspiorhynchus laticeps. The sequence goes on from CM041793.1 coordinate 61,529,127, forward strand.
AGACCTTTCTTGGATGCTGCTTTTGTACCATATCATAATTACAATCACCTGTTTCAAATCACATCATTATTTAACCAATTTACCTCATTACTAGTCCTAAATTGCTCCTGTCCCAACTTTTTTTGGAATATGTTGCAGGTCTGAATGACAGGAAAGGATGTATATTTACAAATGACATGAAGTTGACCAGACAAAACATGAAATATTTTGTGTTCATATTGTCTGCAATGAAATACAAGTCAAAGTAAATTTAGAAATCACTACTTTTTTTTTTTATTTGCGTTTTCCATACTGTCCCAACTTTTTCTGATTTGGGGTTGTATAACAAGTATCGGTTCAGGCACCGGCACCGTTTTAAAAGTATCGATTTGGCACCGGTATCGAAAAAAACCCAAACGATACCCAACCCTAGGGACAACTCTTGATGGGCGAGTGCGTGTGCGGGGGGGAAGAGACTTGTGTGTGTGCGGGATGCGGGAGAATAAAATTATTCGCGGGACTCCCGCAAAATAGAAATTATCTAAACAAAATGTCTAAAACATATAAATTGTTATTTATCTGTTACACAAAATCAAAAGGAACAACTAATATTAACTATTAACATTAAAATGATTAACATGCGCAAGCTAGGCAGAGCTTCTATTTATAACACTTAAAGGGTTGCGCAATGATTGATTGCCTTGAATAGCCAGTCAGAGGTGACTCACCGCAGTGCTGAAATTGCATGCTCACGAATAGTCTCATTTTAATACACGAAGTGTAGACATTGTGAAAGGTTCATTGTGCATATGTTCATTGTGTTATAACAGAGCTTTATGAGATCGCGATGAACTGAGATGTCAGCTTTTAGTGATAATGAAGCGCTGCTCGCATTTTGCCATGCCTAACCATGCACGCAGCAGCCCATGCTTGCTTTTCTGTTAAAAATAACAGTGGTTTGTGAATGTTGATGCTTAGCCTAAATAACAAATATTTTATCGGGAGTGTTTATGCTGGGATGTTGTGGAGCTTAGGAGATGTTACAGAACCATTTCATGTAAATTTCTTCAATGTACAGAAAAAAAATCTATATAGCCTAGATTACTTTTATGTGGGCTTTGAAACAAAACATGAATGTCGCGGGCGGGAGCGGGACCAGATAAGATATATTTCGGTGGGAGCAGGCAGGTGCGGGACAGAATTTTGCGGTAGCGGGACTGAAAAATCCATCCCGCGCAGGTCTCTACCTCCAGGTACACATGTCGAAACGAAACGCAAAGCGGACCGGGATCTCATTGCTTTCGCATATCAAGATGATATCGAACCACAAACGAACCGTACTCAGACCACCTCCGGAGGTGGTCTGAGTACGGTTCGCTTTTGGGTCCTTTTAGGGGGGTCTGAGGGTGCGTTCAAGTCATGTCGGATACATCGTATTTACGAGTTGAACGCACATGAACGCCACCACAAAGTCGTTCTAACGAGTGGGAAACTCGTAATTTTCTTTAAGCCCCGAGTTTCCGAGTTGGGGGCGTGTCAGTGAAAAAACGTGTCGGATGCAATGGACGCAGCCAAAGACTAAAGATATGCAGCATCGGTAAAGAGGAGGACTTGAACGCAGCATGAGATCACATGGTTTGTTCACATATACACGCTGAACCGCTCCGAGATCGTTTGAAAGGGTTAAACGAACTAGGTGTGAAAACACCCTTAGGGGGGTCTGAGATCACATGGTTTGTTCACATATACACGCTGAACCGCTCCGAGATCGTTTGAAAGGGTTAAACGAACTAGGTGTGAAAACACCCTAAGTGAACTGGGTTTGGTTCCTTTAAAACAAACTATGTGAAAACACCCTTATAGTGAGGCCATTGCATTGACTTCCATTTATTTTCTATCAGGTTAATGATATTTTCTATCCCCTAACCCGACCCCTAAACCTACCCATCACATAAACATCTGCAGAACACTAGATTTACATCAAAACATCTTTTGGCTGATTGATAAGCCTTTTTAAATAGTGAGGACCAGTCAAATGTCGTCACTAGTGGATTGTCATGATCTTTCACTATATAATGGAGGCCATTTCGTACTCACACGTACAGTTAAACATTACACAC
>CM041793.1:61531325-62016013 GCA_023376895.1 Aspiorhynchus laticeps
TATCAAGCTGTAAATAAATTCATACTCCTCCAAGCAGAAACAAGTAGTTCACACCAAACTTTGTCAACATGATGCCAATATACTGAAGATGCTAAATTGCTAACGGATTTAGGATATCTTGAACGGTGTATTAATGGCGATTTGTTAAAGTTACAGTAAAAAAGAGCAGTTATTTTCTTATATCTTTAAAGTGCAGCTTCCAAACACTTCAAAACTTTTTACATACATAGAGCAAGTCATTCTGAAGAAGTATGGTTAGTTTCATGACTTTACAAAAGGTCTATGAATAACAGAAAATTAATAAACTATCAAGACATTTGATCACACTGGCTCTGTGTATGTGGGGGGATGGGTGAGTCTATGTGTTAAGTGTGAGTGTTAGGAGGTGGGTGAGAGAGACAGAGAGAGAGACACAGAGAGAGACAGAGAGAGAGAGAGAGAAACAGAGAGAGAGACACAGAGAGAGAGAGAGAGAGACACAGAGAGAGAGAGAGAGACTTTTAAACATCTCTTTAATCACTAGAAAAAAATCATTCAGTATTTTTTATTTAATTATTCGTTTTATTTTATTTTATTTATTTAATTATTCTTTTTTTTTTGTATTATAGCTTAAGAAATCTCCTACGCCTTATCTTTTTCTGTCAGTCTTGGGGACAAAAAATAAATAAAAATAAAAATCCAAGAACCAGTTAATTTGTTAAAGTTTATTAAAGTTACAATAATAAAGAGAGCAGTTATTTTCTTATATCTTTAAAGTGCAGCTTCCAAACACTTCAACACTTTTTACATACATAGAGCAAGTCATTCTGAAGAAGTATGGTTAGTTTCATGACTTTACAAAAGGTCTATGAATAACAGAAAATTAAAAAATCTAGCAGACAACTGATCTGTGTGCACTGTGTGTGTATGTGTATGTGTGTGTGTGTGTGTGTGTGTGGATGGGTGTGTGTTGAGTGTGGAAGTGAGGAGCTGGTTGAGGGGGTGGGTGAGGGAGAGGGAGAGAGACGGAGAGAGAGAGAGAGAGAGAGAGAGAGAGAGAGAAATAACACTTCATAATGATTGCACACTATGAATCATTAGGTAAGCATTAGTAAATAGTTAGTTCATCCTTTATAAAGCATTGCCCCAATATTAATATTCATTAGTAAGTAGTTTATAAATACAGCTATAAATGCCTTGTTCTTTACTTATTAGGCATATCTATTACAAAGGAGATTTAAAGGCTCAGTTATCTTCCTAACACAAAAAATAAACAAACACAACACAGAGGGATACAACACATACATATTTTTTTCAAGATACAAAAAATGAAACTGTACACTTGAATTTTTTATTTTATTTTATTTTTTACAATGAAATTTCAGAGGTTTATATTTCATTTTTTATCAAGTGTACAGTTGTAGGGTTTCATTTTTTGCATCTTGAAAAAAATATTTGTGTTCTGTATCCCTCTGTGTTGTGTTTGTTTAACTTTTCTGTTTGGGAGATAAATGAGTCTTTTAATCTGGGCAGTCAGGGGCAGCAGGGCCTTCTCTGCTGGCCCTATAAAAAAAATAAAATAGTGTGAAAAAATGTTTTTATTGATTATTTGGGTATCATTTTCATTTTTGTAATGTCTACAAAATTGCCTATGATTAGTTTAGTTGAGGTTGAACTGGAATATCCTACACAAAAAAAGTCTGAGGCCAGCACTACAGATAGTACTACCCTTTTGTTGAAAGACGTCACATCTGATTTGTTACGAGCATTAGTGACAGAATCATCAGCCAAACAAATTTTGACGTTTAATGACAGCCCGCCCTCTGGGTCTAGCTACGTGCCCAGTGCTACCCCTTGTGTTAAACCACCCCTCTAGTCAGGGATTTCCAGAGATGGTCCTCACTGCAGAACACAAGATCCAGGGGGTGTGGCTGGATCACTCCTCCCACCTTACATACACCTAAACCTACCATCTCCACCTACATTGTCTGATTTTGATCAAACTTCAGGGGTTTGTTCGGTGTATGATGGCGATCGCATAGATGTGACTATCAGAAGTCAAAGTTATAGCGCCACCATCTGGCAGCAGGAAGTGTGTCATTTTCAAAATGCTTTGAATTCAGCATTTTACTTTTACTCGATTTGTTTCAAACTACATCAGAATAATGTCAAAACACGGCCCATGTAAAACTGTTGAGGGAATATTGATATCTAAAATACTGTTGCCATGGCAACGTGTCAAACTTGAATATTCTTTTCCGGTGATTTTGAGGCGGATAACATGCTTAGATTTTCATGAAACTCAACACACATATCAGTATTAATGATAGATAGACACTGGCAAAAGCTCATAAAAGGGCGTGGAAGAGGCACTGCATAGCGCCACCTTTTCAGAAAACTTGGGGGTTAGTTTTATCTAGTCACCAAACTTGGTACATATTTTGGTCTCATCAAGCTGGACAACCTTCTAATTTACAGTCATTAGCTACACCCAAAAGGAAGTCGGCTATTTTGATTTGAATGTGGATATTTGGAAAAATATGGGTGTGAATTAATGCATACTCCTCAGAGGAGCATTATACTATACACACCAAACTTTGTCTACATGATGCCAAAACATTCAGGAACTTAAATTTGTAAACGGATTTTGGATATCTTGAACGTTGTTGCCGTGACAATTTATTAAAGTAACAGTCTTTCACAGTCTTGATGGTTTGGATTAACCCTTTAATTGCTGTATCAATTAAAACCAGACTGCCAGAGGGTTACTGTAAATGCATGTGCTCGCTGTGCCCCTTTTTCGTGATGCCACCGGCGTGGCGGTTGCACTGACAGCTTGGGCCCGCCATCGCTGCTTGCAGCTATATTTATTAGGGCCCAAGCCAGTAAGGCGCAGGGCCCTCTTGTTCTTCTAAGGATTATTATTTTTTTTTTTTTTTTATTTTTCTTTCAACCGTCCGGGGGTTTTTAGGGGCCTTAACGTGCTCAAAAACTCTTGAAAATTCGCACACACGTTGGAATCCGCGGCCATCAGGACGCCGCAGAGGCTGGGACCCGGGCGTGGCACAGGGGCTCTACGGCGCCCCCTAGAACACAGTTTGAAAACTTGATGTATAGCTCACACATACTTGCTCGTATTCAATAAAACTCGGTACACATATAGATCTCATTGAGCCGAACAAATTTCACACTGCATGTCATAGGCTCCGCCCAACAGGAAGTCGGCTATTCAGGGCTGTTTAAAAAACCATGCTCTGGAATTTGATATACTCCTCTGAAGATTACCACCCGATTGCCACCAAACTCGGTGAACATGATCTCAAGGCATTGGGGACGCAAAATTGCCAGGATATTTTTGATATCTCGAACGGTTTGCCCGTGGCGAGGCGATGAATTTATGGCGAAAAATGAGAGACAGGAAGCGTCTAATAACATCCACATACATTGTCTGATTTTGATCAAACTTCAGGGTTTTGTTCGTTGTTTGATGCCGAGCGCATAGATGGACTATTAGGAGTCAAAGTTATAGCGCCACCAACTGGCAGCAGGAAGTGTGTCATTTTCAAAATGCTTTGAATTCAGCATCTTATTTTTAATCGATTTGCTTCAAACTTCATCAGAATAATGTCAAAGCACGGCCGATGTAAAACTGTGAAGGGAATATTGATATCTATAATACTGTTGCCATGGCAACGTGTCAAACTTGAAAATTTGTTTCTGGTGATTTTGAGTATAACATGTTTGGAATGTCATGAAATCAACACACATATGAGTATTAATGATAGTTAGACACTGGAAAAAGCTCATAAACGGGCGTGGAAGAGGCCTCTATAGCGCCACCTTTTGTCAAAAATGGGGGGGTTAGTTTTAGCTACAGACACCAAACTCGGTACATAAATTGTTCTATTCAAGCCGGACAACTTTCTAATTTACACTCATTAGCTACAACCAACAGGAAGCCAGCTATCTTTTTTTTTTATTTAATTTTTGGGGAATATCAAGCTGTAAATAAATTCATACTCCTCCAAGCAGAAACAAGTAGTTCACACCAAACTTTGTCAACATGATGCCAATATACTGAAGATGCTAAATTGCTAACGGATTTAGGATATCTTGAACGGTGTATTAATGGCGATTTGTTAAAGTTACAATAAAAAAGAGCAGTTATTTTCTTATATATTTAAAGTGCAGCTTCCAAACACTTCAAAACTTTTTACATACATAGAGCAAGTCATTCTGAAGAAGTATGGTTAGTTTCATGACTTTACAAAAGATCTATGAATAACAGAAAATTAAAAAATCTAGCAGACAACTGATCTGTGTGCACTGTGTGTGCATGTGTGTGTGTGTGTGTGTGTGTGTGTGTGGATGGGTGTGTGTTGAGTGTGGAAGTGAGGAGCTGGGTGAGGGGGTGGGTGAGGGAGAGGGAGAGAGACAGAGACAGAGACAGAGAGAGAGAGAGAGAGAGAGGGAGAGAGAGAGAGAGAGATAACACTTCATAATGATTGCACACTATGAATCATTAGGTAAGCATTAGTAAATAGTTAGTTCATCCTTTATAAAGCATTGCCCCAATATTAATATTCATTAGTGAGTAGTTTATAAATACAGCTATAAATGCCTTGTTCTTTACTTATTAGGCATATCTATTACAAGGAGATTTAAAGGCTCAGTTATCTTCCTAACACAAAAAATAAACAAACACAACACAGAGGGATACAACACATACATATTTTTTTCAAGATACAAAAAATGAAACTGTACACTTGAATTTTTTATTTTATTTTATTTTTTACAATGAAATTTCAGAGGTTTATATTTCATTTTTTATCAAGTGTACAGTTGTAGGGTTTCATTTTTTGCATCTTGAAAAAAATATTTGTGTTCTGTATCCCTCTGTGTTGTGTTTGTTTAACTTTTCTGTTTGGGAGATAAATGAGTCTTTTAATCTGGGCAGTCAGGGGCAGCAGGGCCTTCTCTGCTGGCCCTATAAAAAAAATAAAATAGTGTGAAAAAATGTTTCTATTGATTATTTGGGTATCATTTTCATTTTTGTAATGTCTACAAAATTGCCTATGATTAGTTTAGTTGAGGTTGAACTGGAATATCCTACATAAAAAAAGTCTGAGGCCAGCACTACAGATAGTGCTACCCTTTTGTTGAAAGACGTCACATCTGATTTGTTACGAGCATTTGTGACAGAATCATCAGCCAAACAAATTTTGACGTTTAATGACAGCCCGCCCTCTGGGTCTAGCTACGTGCCCAGTGTACCCCTTGTGTTAAACCACCCCTCTAGACAGGGATTTCCAGAGATGGTCCTCACTGCAGAACACAAGATCCAGGGGGTGTGGCTGGATCACTCCTCCCACCTTACATACACCTAAACCTACCATCTCCACCTACATTGTCTGATTTTGATCAAACTTCAGGGGTTTGTTCGGTGTATGATGGCGATCGCATAGATGTGACTATCAGAAGTCAAAGTTATAGCGCCACCATCTGGCAGCAGGAAGTGTGTCATTTTCAAAATGCTTTGAATTCAGCATTTTACTTTTACTCGATTTGTTTCAAACTACATCAGAATAATGTCAAAACACGGCCCATGTAAAACTGTTGAGGGAGTATTGATATCTAAAATACTGTTGCCATGGCAACGTGTCAAACTTGAATATTCTTTTCCGGTGATTTTGAGGCGGATAACATGCTTAGATTTTCATGAAACTCAACACACATATCAGTATTAATGATAGATAGACACTGGCAAAAGCTCATAAAAGGGCGTGGAAGAGGCACTGCATAGCGCCACCTTTTCAGAAAACTTGGGGGGTTAGTTTTATCTAGTCACCAAACTTGGTACATATTTTGGTCTCATCAAGCTGGACAACCTTCTAATTTACAGTCATTAGCTACACCCAACAGGAAGTCGGCTATTTTGATTTGAATGTGGATATTTGGAAAAATATGGGTGTGAATTAATGCATACTCCTCAGAGGAGCATTATACTATACACACCAAACTTTGTCTACATGATGCCAAAACATTCAGGAACTTAAATTTGTAAACGGATTTTGGATATCTTGAACGTTGTTGCCGTGACAATTTATTAAAGTAACAGTCTTTCACAGTCTTGATGGTTTGGATTAACCCTTTAATTGCTGTATCATTTTAAAACCAGACTGCCAGAGGGTTACTGTAAATGCATGTGCTCGCTGTGCCCCTTTTTCGTGATGCCACCGGCGGGCGGTTGCACTGACAGCTTGGGCCCGCCATCGCTGCTTGCAGCTATATTTAGGGCCCAAGCCAGTAAGGCGCAGGCCCTATTGATTTCCAAAGGATTATTATTTTTTTTTTATTTTTTATTTTTTTTTATTTTTTATTCAACCATCCGGGTACTTTTGGGGGCCTTAACATGCTCAAAAACTCTTGAAAATTCGCACGCCGTTGGAATCTGTTGGCGTCCGGACGCCACAGAGGCTGGGACCCGGGCGCGGCACAGGGGCTCTACGGCGCCCCCTAGAACACAGTTTGAAAACTTGATGTATAGCTCACACATGCTTGCACGTATTCATATAAAACTCGGTACACATATAGATCTCATTGAGCCGAACAAATTTCACACTGCATGTCATTGGCTCCGCCCAACAGGAAGTCGGCTATTCAGGGCTGTTTAAAAAACCATGCTCTGGAATTTGATATACTCCTCTGAAGATTACCACCCGATTGCCACCAAACTCGGGAACATGATCTCAAGGCATTGGGGACGCAAAATTGCCAGGATATTTTTGATATCTCGAACGGTTTGCCCGTGGCGAGGCGATGAATTTATGGCGAAAAATGAGAGACAGGAAGCGTCTAATAACATCCACATAATTGTCTGATTTTGATCAAACTTCAGGGTTTTGTTCGTTGTTTGATGCCGAGCGCATAGATGTGACTATTAGGAGTCAAAGTTATAGCGCCACCAACTGGCAGCAGGAAGTGTGTCATTTTCAAAATGCTTTGAATTCAGCATCTTATTTTTAATCGATTTGCTTCAAACTTCATCAGAATAATGTCAAAGCACGGCCGATGTAAAACTGTGAAGGGAAGATTGATATCTATAATACTGTTGCCATGGCAACGTTTCAAACTTGAAAATTTGTTTCTGGTGATTTTGAAGCAGATAACATGTTTAGAATGTCATGAAATCAAAAAAAATGAGTTTTGATAGAGACCGGAAAAAGCTCATAAACGGGGTGGAAAGGCGCTCTATAGCGTTTTGTCAAAAAGGGGGGGTTAGTTTTAGCTACAGACACCAAACTCGGTACATAAATTGTTCTATTCAAGCCGGACAACTTTCTAATTTACACTCATTAGCTACAACCAACAGGAAGCCAGCTATCTTTTTTTTTTATTTAATTTTCGGGGAATATCAAGCTGTAAATAAATTGATACTCCTCGAAGCAGAAACAAGTAGTTCACACCAAACTTTGTCAACATGATGCCAATATACTGAAGATGCTAAATTGCTAACGGATTTAGGATATCTTGAACGGTGTATTAATGGCGATTTGTTAAAGTTACAGTAAAAAAGAGAGCAGTTCTTTTCTTATCTTTAAAGTGCAGCTTCCAAACACTTCAAAACTTTTTACATACATAGAGCAAGTCATTCTGAAGAAGTATGATTAGTTTCATGACTTTACAAAAGGTCTATGAATAACAGAAAATTAATAAACTATCAAGACATTTGATCACACTGGCTCTGTGTATGTGGGGGAGGGTGAGTCTGTCTGTTAAGTGTTAGTGTGAGGAGGGGGGTGAGAGAGACAGACAGAGAGACCCAGAGAGAGAGAGAGACTTTTAAAACATCTTTTTAATCACTAGAAAAAAATCAATCAGTATTTATTTATTTAATTATTCTTTTTATTTTTTTTATTTATTTATTTAATTATTCATTTTATTTTATTTTTTAATTTTTTTTTTTTTTTTTTTTTTTTTTTTGCATTAAGTTTTCCTAGGCCTTAGGGTGACGCTGAGAGAGAGAGAGAGAGAGAGAGAGAAGGAGAGAGAGAGAGGAGAGAGAGAGAGAGTGTGTCCTGAAGCTGCAAACACAAACTAACATGACTAACAGACCTCCAGCATCAGGACACTGAAACCCCATCCACAAAATTTGCCCACCCAAATTATAAAAACACTAAAAGAAAATGATCTAACCTATTGGAATGAAACAACAGAAAAAACAAAGTAAACTTGAATGTTATTTGACCCTAAATAGAGATTACACAACTGCAGAATATCTGAGTACAGTGAAAGACTGTAAATTAAGAAGACAAATGACGAGGTACAGACTGAGCGGTCATACTCTGATATAGAGACGGGCAGATATCGACAGCACTGGCTGCCCAAAGAGAGCCGCATCTGCCCATACTGTACCCATGGAGAAGTGGAGACAGATTCCTTACCAGCTGCTATGAAGAAATTAGAAAGAAATGTTATCTTAAATTGGAAATACTTTACCCTGACTTCAAAATGTTAAACAAGAAAACACAACTTCAATATTTATTAGATGAAAAAAAGATTGTATTTACTAGCAGCAAGATACATTGACACCTGTCATAAAAAGAGGGAGGAGTCAACAAATCAGTGATGCGCCCACACACACACACACACAAAAAACACAAACGCACACACACACACACAACACACACACACCACACACACACACACACACACAAAACAAACACAAACCCCACACACACACAAACAAACAAAACCACACACACACCACACACACACACACACACACACACACCACACTAAATTTTAAATTGTTCATAGAATTCTAGAATTCGTAGAATTGATTTGTTCTATTTTGTTTAATTATATATACATGCATGTTTTTATATATTTATTTATTTATTTTTAATTAATTTATTTTATTTTTTAAATACATATTTGTTCTATATTTAATGTAAACACTATGCTTTGGCAATACATTGTAACAATTGTCATGCCAATAAAGCACATATTGAATTGAATTGAATTAGAGAGGAGAGAGAGAGAGACTTTTAAACATCTCTTTAATCACTTGAAAAAAAAAAACAATCAGCACTTATTAATTTATTTACTATGTTTTATTTTTTTGCATTACAGCTTAAGAAATCTCTTAGGCCTTATCCTTTTCTGTCAGTTTTACGACAAAAAAATCCTAGAATCAGTTCATTTGTAGGGCACTGACAACATAATTTTATATAAATAGGTTAATAATTGTTAATTACAACATAAAAAAAATCTAAAGATAAATACACGTGGTCTTATAAATTTTTGTGCTGCAAATAATAATTAGAATTTCATGAAACTCAACACACATATCAGTATTAATTATAGACAGACACTGGCAAAAGCTCATAAAAGGGCGTGGAAGAGGCACTGCATAGCGCCACCTTTTCAGAAAACTTGGGGGGTTAGTTTTAGCTACAGTCACCAAAACTGGTACATATATTGGTCTCCTCAAGCTGGACAACCTTCTAATTTACAGTCATTAGCTACAACCAACAGGAAGTCGGCTATTTTGATTTGAATGTGGATATTTGGAAAAATATGGGTGTGAATTAATGCATACTCCTCAGAGGAGCATTATACTATACACACCAAACTTTGTCTACATGATGCCAAAACATTGAGTAACTTAAATTGTAAACGGATTTTGGATATCTTGAACGGTGTTGCCGTGACGATTTATTAAAGTAACAGTCTTTCACAGTCTTGATGGTTTGGATTAACCCTTTAATTGCTGTATCAATTAAAACCAGACTGCCAGAGGGTTACTGTAAATGCATGTGCTCGCTGTGCCCATTTTTCTTGATGCCACCGGGGGTGGCGGTTGCACTGACAGCTTGGGCCCACCATCGCTGCTTGCGCTATATTTAGGGCCCAAGCCAGTAAGGCGCAGGGCCTATTGATTTCCAAAGGATTATTATTTTTTTTTTTTTTTTTTTTTTTTTTTTTTTTTCAACCATCCGGGTACTTTTGGGGGCCTTAACATGCTCAAAAACTCTTGAAAATTCGCACGCACGTTGGAATCTGTTGGCGTCCGGACGCCACAGAGGCTGGGACCCGGGCGCGGCACAGGGGCTCTACGGCGCCCCTAGAACACAGTTTGAAAACTTGATGTATAGCTCACACATGCTTGCACGTATTCATATAAAACTCGGTACACATATAGATCTCATTGAGCCGAACAAATTTCACATGCATGTCATTGGCTCCCCAACAGGAAGTCGGCTATTCAGGGCTGTTTAAAAAACCATGCTCTGGAATTTGATATATCCTCTGAAGATTACCACCCGATTGCCACCAAACTCGGTGAACATGATCTCAAGGCATTGGGGATGCAAAATTGCCAGGATATTTTTGATATCTCGAACGGTTTTGCCCGTGGCGAGGCGATGAATTTATGGCGAAAAATGAGAGACAGGAAGCGTCTAATAACATCCACATACATTGTCTGATTTTGATCAAACTTCAGGGTTTTGTTCGTTGTTTGATGCCGAGGCATAGATGTGACTATTAGGAGTCAAAGTTATAGCGCCACCAACTGGCAGCAGGAAGTGTGTCATTTTCAAAATGCTTTGAATTCAGCATCTTATTTTTAATCGATTTGCTTCAAACTTCATCAGAATAATGTCAAAGCACGGCCGATGTAAAACTGTGAAGGGAATATTGATATCTATAATACTGTTGCCATGGCAACGTTTCAAACTTGAAAATTTGTTTTTGGTGATTTTGAAGCAGATAACATGTTTAGAATGTCATGAAACTCAACACACATATGAGTATTAATGATAGTTAGACACTGGAAAAAGCTCATAAACGGGCGTGGAAGAGGCGCTCTATAGCGCCACCTTTTGTCAAAAATGGGGGGGTTAGTTTTAGCTACAGACACCAAACTCGGTACATAAATTGTTCTATTCAAGCCGGACAACTTTCTAATTTTACACTCATTAGCTACGACCAACAGGAAGCCAGCTATCTTTTTTTTTTTATTTAATTTTCGGGGAATATCAAGCTGTAAACAAATTGATACTCCTCCAAGCAGAAACAAGTAGTTCACACCAAACTTTGTCAACATGATGCCAATATACTGAAGATGCTAAATTGCTAACGGATTTAGGATATCTTGAACGGTGTATTAATGGCGATTTGTTAAAGTTACAGTAAAAAGGAGAGCAGTTCTTTTCTTATCTTTAAAGTGCAGCTTCCAAACACTTCAAAACTTTTTACATACATAGAGCAAGTCATTCTGAAGAAGTATGATTAGTTTCATGACTTTACAAAAGGTCTATGAATAACAGAAAATTAATAAACTATCAAGACATTTGATCACACTGGCTCTGTGTATGTGGGGGGATGGGTGAGTCTGTGTTAAGTGTTAGTGTGAGGAGGGGGGTGAGAGAGACAGACAGAGAGACCCAGAGAGAGAGAGAGACTTTTAAACATCTCTTTAATCACTAGAAAAAAATCAATCAGTATTTATTTATTTAATTATTCTTTTTATTTTATTTTATTTATTTATTTAATTATTCATTTAATTTTTTTTTTTTTTTTTTTTTTTTTTTGCATTATAGCTTAAGAAATTTCCTAGGCCTTATTTTTTTCTGTCAGTCTTAGGGACAAAAAAATATAAAAATCCAAGAACCAGTTAATTTGTAGGGCACTGATAACATCATTTTATATAATTAGGTTAATAATTATGTTAATTACAACATAAAAAATCTAAAGATACATACACGTGGTCTTATAATTTTTTGTGCTGCAAATAATAATTTGACAGTAATTTGATACTGAACTCTGACACCCTCTGACATGATATTCATCTGAATTTACATCATCTCATGAATGTAACAGTAAAACAGTTCAGCTCACAGATGAAGACTAAGCTGTAATGCAGGCAAAATATTTCACAAATGCTTATAGATCATTAAAATAATTATTAAAAATGGTAATATCTCGAACAGTGTGGCAATGGTGATTTATTAAAATAACAGTAAAAAAAGATAGCAGTAATTTTCTTGTATCTTTAAAGTGCAGCTTCCAAACACTTCATAAAAAAATTACATACACAGAACAAGTCATTCTTAGGAAATGTGATTAATTTCATGAATATACAATACACTATGGATAGCAGAAAATTTTAAAACTATCAGACTTTTGATGTCACTCTCCTTCTGTCTGTGTGGGGGGATGTGTGTGTGTGTGTGTGTGTGTGTGTGTGTTCAGAGTCAGGGTGACACTGAGAGAGAGAGAGAGAGAGAGAGAGAGAGAGAGAGAGGTCCTGAAGCTGCAAACACAAACTAACATGACTAACAACATCCAGCATCAGGACACTGAAACACCCATCCACAAAATTCTGCCCACCCAAATTATAAAAACACTAAAAGAAAATGATCTAACCTATTGGAATGAAACAACAGAAAAACAAAGTAAACTTGAATGTTATTTGACCCTAAATAGAGATTACACAACTGCAGAATATCTGAGTACAGTGAAAGACTGTAAATTAAGAAGACAAATGACGAGGTACAGACTGAGCGGTCATACTCTGACTATAGAGACGGGCAGATATCGACAGCACTGGCTGCCCAGAGAGAGCCGCATCTGCCCATACTGTACCCATGGAGAAGTGGAGACAGAGCAACACTTCCTTACCGCCTGCTATGAAGAAATTAGAAAGAAATGTTATCTTAAATTGGAAATACTTTACCCTGACTTCAAAATGTTAAACAAGAAAACACAACTTCAATATTTATTAGATGAAAAACAAGATTGTATCTTACTAGCAGCAAGATACATTGACACCTGTCACAAAAAGAGGGAGGAGTCAACAAATCAGTGATGCGCCCACACACACACACACACACAAACAAACACAAACACACACACACACACACACACACACACACACACACACACACACAAACAAACACAAACACACACACTCACACACACACACCACACTAAATTTTAAATTGTTCATAGAATTCTAGAATTCGTAGAATTGATTTGTTCTATTTTGTTTAATTATATATACATGCATGTGTTTATATATTTATTTATTTATTTTTAATATTATTATTTTATTTTTTTAAATACATATTTGTTCTATATTTAATGTAAACACTATGCTTTGGCAATACATTGTAACAATTGTCATGCCAATAAAGCACATATTGAATTGAATTGAATTAAATTGAGAGAGAGAGAGAGAGAGAGAGAGAGAGAGAGAGAGAGAGAGAGAGAGACTTTTAAACATCTCTTTAATCACTTGAAAAAAAAAACAATCAGCACTTATTAATTTATTTACTGTTTTATTTTTTTGCATTACAGCTTAAGAAATCTCTTAGGCCTTATCCTTTTCTGTCAGTTTTACATACAAAAAAATCCTAGAATCAGTTAATTTGTAGGGCACTGACAACATAATTTTATATAAATAGGTTAAAATTGTTAATTACAACATAAAAAAAATCTAAAGATAAATACACGTGGTCTTATAAATTTTTGTGCTGCAAATAATAATTAGAATTTCATGAAACTCAACACACATATCAGTATTAATGATAGACAGACACTGGCAAAAGCTCATAAAAGGGCGTGGAAGAGGCACTGCATAGCGCCACCCTTTCAGAAAACTTGGGGGGTTAGTTTTAGCTACAGTCACCAAAACTGGTACATATATTGGTCTCATCAAGCTGGACAACCTTCTAATTTACAGTCATTAGCTACAACCAACAGGAAGTCGGCTATTTTGATTTGAATGTGGATATTTGGAAAAATATGGGTGTGAATTAATGCATACTCCTCAGAGGAGCATTATACTATACAAACCAAACTTTGTCTACATGATGCCAAAACATTGAGGAACTTAAATTGTAAACGGATTTTGGATATCTTGAACGGTGTTGCCGTGACGATTTATTAAAGTAACAGTCTTTCACAGTCTTGATGGTTTGGATTAACCCTTTAATTGCTGTATCAATTAAAACCAGATTGCCAGAGGGTTACTGTAAATGCATGTGCTCGCTGTGCCCATTTTTCTTGATGCCACCGGCGTGGCGGTTGCACTGACAGCTTGGGCCCACCATCGCTGCTTGCAGCTATATTGAATCATTGTTCCCCTAAGGATTTGGTTTTTTTATTCAACCATCCGGGTACTTTTGGGGGCCTTAACGTGCTCAAAAACTCTTGAAAATAGGCACACACGTTGGAATCCGCTGCCGTCAGGACGCCACAGAGGCTGGGACCCGGGCGTGGCACAGGGCTCTACGGCGCCCCCTAGAACACAGTCTGAAAACTTGATGTATAGCTCACACATACTTGCACATATTCATATGAAACTCGGTACACATATAGATCTCATTGAGCTGAACAACTTTCATCCTGCATTTCATAGGCTCCGCCCGACAGGAAGTCGGCTATTAAGGGCTGTTTAAAAAGCGCATGCTCTGGAATTTGATATACTCCTCTGAGGATTACTACCCGATTGCCACCAAACTCGGTGAACATGATCTCAAGACATTGGGGACGCAAAATTGCCAGGATATTTTTGATATCTCGAACTTTGCCCGTGGCGAGGCGATGAATTTATGGCAAAAAATGAGAGACAGGAAGCATCTAATAACATCCACATACATTGTCTGATTTTGATCAAACTTCAGGGTTTTGTTCGATGTATGATGGCGATCGCATAGATGTGACTATCAGAAGTCAAAGTTATAGCGCCACCATCTGGCATCAGGAAGTGTGTCATTTTCAAAATGCTTTGAATTCAGCTTTTTACTTTTACTCGATTTTTTTCAAACTACATCAGAATAAGTCAAAACAAGGCCCATGTAAAACGTTGAGGGAATATTGATATTTAAAATACTGTTGCCATGGCAACATGTCAAACTTGAATATTCTTTTCCGGTGATTTTGAGGCAGATAACATGCTTAGAATTTCATGAAACTCAACACACATATCAGTATTAATGATAGATAGACACTGGCAAAAGCTCATAAAAGGGCATGGAAGAGGCACTGCATAGCGCCACCTTTTTCAGAAAACTTGTGGGGTTAGTTTTAGCTACAGTCACCAAACTTGGTACATATATTGGTCTCATCAAGTGGACAACCTTCTAATTTACAGTCATTAGCTACAACCAACAGGAAGTCGGCTATTTTGATTTGAATGTGGATATTTGGAAAAATATGGGTGTGAATTAATGCATACTCTTCAGAGGAGCATTATACTATACACACCAAACTTTGTCTACATGATGACAAAACATTCAGGAACTTAAATTTGTAAACGGATTTTGGATATCTTGAACGGTGTTGCCGTGACAATTTATTAAAGTAACAGTCTTTCACAGTCTTGATGGTTTGGATTAACCCTTTAATTGCTGTATCAATTAAAACCAGACTGCCAGAGGGTTACTGTAAATGCATGTGCTCGCTGTGCCCCTTTTTCGTGATGCCACCGGCGTGGCGGTTGCACTGACAGCTTGGGCCCGCCATCGCTGCTTGCAGCTATATTTAGGGCCCAAGCCAGTAAGGCGCAGGGCCCTATTGATTTCCAAAGGATTATTATTTTTTTTTTTTTATTTATTTTTTTTTTTTTTTATTCAACCATCCGGGTACTTTTGGGGGCCTTAACATGCTCAAAAACTCTTGAAAATTCGCACGCACGTTGGAATCTGTTGGCGTCCGGACGCCACAGAGGCTGGGACCCGGGCGCGGCACAGGGGCTCTACGGCGCCCCCTAGAACACAGTTTGAAAACTTGATGTATAGCTCACACATGCTTGCACGTATTCATATAAAACTCGGTACACATATAGATCTCATCGAGCCGAACAAATTTCACACTGCATGTCATTGGCTCCACCCAACAGGAAGTCGGCTATTCAGGGCTGTTTAAAAAACCATGCTCTGGAATTTGATATACTCCTCTGAAGATTACCACCCGATTGCCACCAAACTCGGTGAACATGATCTCAAGGCATTGGGGACGCAAAATTGCCAGGATATTTTTGATATCTCGAACGGTTTGCCCGTGGCGAGGCGATGAATTTATGGCGAAAAATGAGAGACAGGAAGCGTCTAATAACATCCACATACATTGTCTGATTTTGATCAAACTTCAGGGTTTTGTTCGTTGTTTGATGCCGAGCGCATAGATGTGACTATTAGGAGTCAAAGTTATAGCGCCACCAACTGGCAGCAGGAAGTGTGTCATTTTCAAAATGCTTTGAATTCAGCATTTATTTTTAATCGATTTGCTTCAAACTTCATCAGAATAATGTCAAAGCACGGCCGATGTAAAACTGTGAAGGGAATATTGATATCTATAATACTGTTGCCATGGCAACGTTTCAAACTTGAAAATTTGTTTTTGGTGATTTTGAAGCAGATAACATGTTTGGAATGTCATGAAACTCAACACACATATGAGTATTAATGATAGTTAGACACTGGAAAAAGCTCATAAACGGGCGTGGAAGAGGCGCTCTATAGCGCCACCTTTCGTCAAAAATGGGGGGGTTAGTTTTAGCTACAGACACCAAACTCGGTACATAAAATTGTTCTATTCAAGCCGGACAACTTTCTAATTTACACTCATTAGCTACGACCAACAGGAAGCCAGCTATCTTTTTTTTTAATTTAATTTTCGGGGAATATCAAGCTGTAAACAAATTGATACTCCTCCAAGCAGAAACAAGTAGTTCACACCAAACTTTGTCAACATGATGCCAATATACTGAAGATGCTAAATTGCTAACGGATTTAGGATATCTTGAACGGTGTATTAATGGCGATTTGTTAAAGTTACAGTAAAAAGGAGAGCAGTTCTTTTCTTATCTTTAAAGTGCAGCTTCCAAACACTTCAAAACTTTTTACATACATAGAGCAAGTCATTCTGAAGAAGTATGATTAGTTTCATGACTTTACAAAAGGTCTATGAATAACAGAAAATTAATAAACTATCAAGACATTTGATCACACTGGCTCTGTGTATGTGGGGGGATGGGTGAGTCTGTGTTAAGTGTTAGTGTGAGGAGGGGGGTGAGAGAGACAGACAGAGAGACCCAGAGAGAGAGAGAGACTTTTAAACATCTCTTTAATCACTAGAAAAAAATCAATCAGTATTTATTTATTTAATTATTCTTTTTATTTTATTTTATTTATTTATTTAATTATTTATTTAATTTGTTTTTTTTTTTGTTTTTTTTTGCATTATAGCTTAAGAAATTTCCTAGGCCTTATCTTTTTCTGTCAGTCTTAGGGACAAAAAAATATAAAAATCCAAGAACCAGTTAATTTGTAGGGCACTGATAACATCATTTTATATAATTAGGTTAATAATTATGTTAATTACAACATAAAAAAATCTAAAGATACATACACGTGGTCTTATAATTTTTTGTGCTGCAAATAATAATTTGACTGTAATTTGATACTGAACTCTGACACCCTCTGACATGATATTCATCTGAATTTACATCATCTCATGAATGTAACAGTAAAACAGTTCAGCTCACAGATGAAGACTAAGCTGTAATGCAGGCAAAATATTTCACAAATGCTTATAGATCATTAAAATAATTATTAAAAATGGTAATATCTCGAACAGTGTGGCAATGGTGATTTATTAAAATAACAGTAAAAAAAGATAGCAGTAATTTTCTTGTATCTTTAAAGTGCAGCTTCCAAACACTTCATAAAAAAATTACATACACAGAACAAGTCATTCTTAGGAAATGTGATTAATTTCATGAATATACAATACACTATGGATAGCAGAAAATTTTAAAACTATCAGACTTTTGATGTCACTCTCCTTCTGTCTGTGTGGGGGGATGTGTGTGTGTGTGTGTGTGTGTGTGTGTGTTCAGAGTCAGGGTGACACTGAGAGAGAGAGAGAGAGAGAGAGAGAGAGAGAGAGAGGGTCCTGAAGCTGCAAACACAAACTAACATGACTAACAACATCCAGCATCAGGACACTGAAACACCCATCCACAAAATTCTGCCCACCCAAATTATAAAAACACTAAAAGAAAATGATCTAACCTATTGGAATGAAACAACAGAAAAACAAAGTAAACTTGAATGTTATTTGACCCTAAATAGAGATTACACAACTGCAGAATATCTGAGTACAGTGAAAGACTGTAAATTAAGAAGACAAATGACGAGGTACAGACTGAGCGGTCATACTCTGACTATAGAGACGGGCAGATATCGACAGCACTGGCTGCCCAGAGAGAGCCGCATCTGCCCATACTGTACCCATGGAGAAGTGGAGACAGAGCAACACTTCCTTACCACCTGCTATGAAGAAATTAGAAAGAAATGTTATCTTAAATTGGAAATACTTTACCCTGACTTCAAAATGTTAAACAAGAAAACACAACTTCAATATTTATTAGATGAAAAACAAGATTGTATCTTACTAGCAGCAAGATACATTGACACCTGTCACAAAAAGAGGGAGGAGTCAACAAATCAGTGATGCACACACACACACACACACACACACACACACAAACAAACACAAACACAACACACACACACACACACACACACACACACAACACACACACACACACACACACACACACAAACAAACACAAACACACACACTCACACACACACACCACACTAAATTTTAAATTGTTCATAGAATTCTAGAATTCGTAGAATTGATTTGTTCTATTTTGTTTAATTATATATACATGCATGTGTTTATATATTTATTTATTTATTTTTAATTATTATTATTATTTTTTTTTTAAATACATATTTGTTCTATATTTAATGTAAACACTATGCTTTGGCAATACATTGTAACAATTGTCATGCCAATAAAGCACATATTGAATTGAATTGAATTGAGAGAGAGAGAGAGAGAGAGAGAGAGAGAGAGAGAGAGAGAGAGAGAGAGAGAGAGAGAGAGAGAGACTTTTAAACATCTCTTTAATCACTTGAAAAAAAACAATCAGCACTTATTAATTTATTTACTATGTTTTATTTTTTTGCATTACAGCTTAAGAAATCTCTTAGGCCTTATCCTTTCTGTCAGTTTTACATACAAAAAAATCCTAGAATCAGTTAATTTGTAGGGCACTGACAACATAATTTTATATAAATAGGTTAATAATTGTTAATTACAACATAAAAAAAATCTAAAGATAAATACACGTGGTCTTATAAATTTTTGTGCTGCAAATAATAATTAGAATTTCATGAAACTCAACACACATATCAGTATTAATGATAGACAGACACTGGCAAAAGCTCATAAAAGGGCGTGGAAGAGGCACTGCATAGCGCCACCTTTTCAGAAAACTTGGGGGGTTAGTTTTAGCTACAGTCACCAAAACTGGTACATATATTGGTCTCATCAAGCTGGACAACCTTCTAATTTACAGTCATTAGCTACAACCAACAGGAAGTCGGCTATTTTGATTTGAATGTGGATATTTGGAAAAATATGGGTGTGAATTAATGCATACTCCTCAGAGGAGCATTATACTATACAAACCAAACTTTGTCTACATGATGCCAAAACATTGAGTAACTTAAATTGTAAACGGATTTTGGATATCTTGAACGGTGTTGCCGTGACGATTTATTAAAGTAACAGTCTTTCACAGTCTTGATGGTTTGGATTAACCCTTTAATTGCTGTATCAATTAAAACCAGATTGCCAGAGGGTTACTGTAAATGCATGTGCTCGCTGTGCCCATTTTTCTTGATGCCACCGGCGTGGCGGTTGCACTGACAGCTTGGGCCCACCATCGCTGCTTGCAGCTATATTGAATCATTGTTCCCCTAAGGATTTGGTTTTTTTATTCAACCATCCGGGTACTTTTGGGGGCCTTAACGTGCTCAAAAACTCTTGAAAATAGGCACACACGTTGGAATCTGCTGCCGTCAGGACGCCACAGAGGCTGGGACCCGGGCGTGGCACAGGGGCTCTACGGCGCCCCCTAGAACACAGTCTGAAAACTTGATGTATAGCTCACACATACTTCCACGTATTCATATGAAACTCGGTACACATATAGATCATTGAGCTGAACAACTTTCATCCTGCATTTCATAGGCTCCGCCCGACAGGAAGTCGGCTATTAAGGGCTGTTTAAAAAGCGCATGCTCTGGAATTTGATATACTCCTCTGAGGATTACTACCCGATTGCCACCAAACTCGGTGAACATGATCTCAAGACATGGGGACGCAAAATTGCCAGGATATTTTTGATATCTCGAACGGTTTGCCCGTGGCGAGGCGATTAATTTATGGCAAAAAATGAGAGACAGGAAGCATCTAATAACATCCACATACATTGTCTGATTTTGATCAAACTTCAGGGTTTTGTTCGATGTATGATGGCGATCGCATAGATGTGACTATCAGAAGTCAAAGTTATAGCGCCACCATCTGGCATCAGGGAAGTGTGTCATTTTCAAAATGCTTTGAATTCAGCATTTTACTTTTACTCGATTTTTTCAAACTACATCAGAATAATGTCAAAACACGGCCCATGTAAAACTGTTGAGGGAATATTGATATTTAAAATACTGTTGCCATGGCAACATGTCAAACTTGAATATTCTTTTCCAGTGATTTTGAGGCAGATAACATGCTTAGAATTTCATGAAACTCAACACACATATCAGTATTAATGATAGATAGACACTGGCAAAAGCTCATAAAGGGCGTGGAAGAGGCACTGCATAGCGCCACCTTTTCAGAAAACTTGTGGGGTTAGTTTTAGCTACAGTCACCAAACTTGGTACATATATTGGTCTCATCAAGCTGGACAACCTTCTAATTTACAGTCATTAGCTACAACCAACAGGAAGTCGGCTATTTTGATTTGAATGTGGATATTTGGAAAAATATGGGTGTGAATTAATGCATACTCCTCAGAGGAGCATTATACTATACACACCAAACTTTGTCTACATGATGACAAAACATTCAGGAACTTAAATTTGTAAACGGATTTTGGATATCTTGAACGGTGTTGCCGTTGCAATTTATTAAAGTAACAGTCTTTCACAGTCTTGATGGTTTGGATTAACCCTTTAATTGCTGTATCAATTAAAACCAGACTGCCAGAGGGTTACTGTAAATGCATGTGCTCGCTGTGCCCCTTTTTCGTGATGCCACCGGCGTGGCGGTTGCACTGACAGCTTGGGCCCGCCATCGCTGCTTGCAGCTATATTTCCATTTTATGACCAAAGCTTGACAATATGAAAGATGTTAATTTCAAATGATATAAAGTCTATTTGCAATGCAGAAAGGCGTTTCTTTCATGTGTTAGATGTTTTCTGCTCCGCAAGTAAAGTTAGAGCAACTATTTAAGTTTAGCGTTTCTATGAACAGTGACACTGTGTCAGTGGTCCTGAGCGAAAGAAGAGAACGTGGGTACACAGATGCTGAACAGCTTTTTTCCCTGTAAGAAAAAGTCAGTTTATGCAATTTTATGACCAAAGCTTGACAATATGAAATATGTTAATTTCAAATGATATAAATCTATTTGCAATGCAGAAAGGCGTTTCTTTCATGTGTTAGATGTTTTCTGCTCCGCAAGTAAAGTTAGAGCAACTATGCCCAGATAGCTTAGGTTAGCGTTTCTATGAACAGTGACACTGTGTCAGTGGTCCTGAGCGAAAGTAGAGAACGTGGGTCCACAGATGCTGAACAGCTTTTTTCCCTGTAAGAAAAAGTAAGTTTATGCATTTTTATGACCAAAGCTTGACAATATGAAAGATGTTAATTTCAAATGATATAAAGTCTATTTGCAATGCAGAAAGGTGTTTCTTTCATATGTTAGACGTTTTCTGCTCCGCAAGTAAAATTAGAGCAACTATGCCGAGACAGCTTCGTTTAGCGTTTCTATGAACAGTGAAACTGTGTCAGTGGACCTGAGCGAAAGTAGAGAACGTGGGTACACAGATGCTGAAAAGCTTTTTTCCCTTTAAGAAAAAGTCAGTTTATGCAATTTTATGACCAAAGCTTGACAATATGAAAGTTGTTAATTTCAAATTATATAAAGTCTATTTGCAATGCAGAAAGGCGTTTCTTTCATGTGTTAGACGTTTTCTGCTCCGCAAGTAAAGTTAGAGCAACTATGCCCAGATAGCTTAGTTTAGCGTTTCTATGAACAGTGACACTGTGTCAGTGGTCCTGAGCGAAAGAAGAGAACAGGAGTACACAGATGCTGAATAGCTTTCTTCCCTGTAAGAAAAAGTCAGTTTATGCAATTTTATGACCAAAGCTTGACAATATGAAAGATGTTAATTTCAAATGATATAAAGTCTATTTGCAATGCAGAAAGGTGTTTCTTTCATATGTTAGACGTTTTCTGCTCCGCAAGTAAAATTAGAGCAACTATGCCGAGACAGCTTCGTTTAGCGTTTCTATGAACAGTGAAACTGTGTCAGTGGACCTGAGCGAAAGTAGAGAACGTGGGTCCACAGATGCTGAAAAGCTTTTTTCCCTGTAAGAAAAAGTCAGTTTATGCAATTTTATGACCAAAGCTTGACAATATGAAAGATGTTAATTTCAAATGATACAAAGTCTATATGCAATGCAGAAAGGCGTTTCTTTCATGTGTTAGACGTTTTCTGCTCCGCAAGTAAAGTTAGAGCAACAATGGCCAGATAGCTTAGTTTAGCGTTTCTATGAACAGTGATACTGTGTCAGTGGTCCTGAGCGAAAGAAGAGAGCGTGGGTACACAGATGCTGAAAAGCTTTTTTCCCTGTAAGAAAAAGTAAGTTTATACAATTTTATGACCAAAGCTTGACAATATGAAAGTTGTTAATTTCAAATGATATAAAGTCTATTTGCAATGCAGAAAGGCGTTTCTTTCATGTGTTAGACGTTTTGTGCTCCGCAAGTAAAATTAGAGCAACTATGCCCAGACAGCTTAGGTTAGCCTTTCTATGAATAGTGAAACTGTGTCAGTGGACCTGAGCGAAATTAGAGAACGTGGGTACACAGATGCTGAAAAGCTTTTTTCCCTGTAAGAAAAAGTCAGTTTATGCAATTTTATGACCAAAGCTTGACAATATGAAATATGTTAATTTCAAATGATATAAAGTCTATTTGCAATGCAGAAAGGCGTTTCTTTCATGTGTTAGATTTTTTCTGCTCCGCAAGTAAAGTTAGAGCAACTATGCCCAGATAGCTTAGGTTAGCGTTTCTATGAACAGTGACACTGTGTCAGTGGTCCTGAGCGAAAGTAGAGAACGTGGGTCCACAGATGCTGAACAGCTTTTTTCCCTGTAAGAAAAAGTCAGTTTATGCAATTTTATGACCAAAGCTTGACAATATGAAAGATGTTAATTTCAAATGATACAAAGTCTATTTGCAATGCAGAAAGGCGTTTCTTTCATGTGTTAGATGTTTTCTGCTCCGCAAGTAAAGTTAGAGCAACTATGCCCAGATAGCTTAGGTTAGCGTTTCTATGAACAGTGACACTGTGTCAGTGGTCCTGAGCGAAAGTAGAGAACGTGGGTCCACAGATGCTGAAAAGCTTTTTTCCCTGTAAGAAAAAGTCAGTTTATGCAATTTTATGACCAAAGCTTGACAATATGAAAGATGTTAATTTCAAATGATATAAAGTCTATTTGCAATGCAGAAAGGCGTTTCTTTCATGTGTTAGATGTTTTCTGCTCCGCAAGTAAAGTTAGAGCAACTATGCCTAGACAGCTTCGTTTAGCGTTTCTATGAACAGTGAAACTGTGTCAGTGGACCTGAGCGAAAGTGGAGAACGTGGGTACACAGATGCTGAAAAGCTTTTGGCCCTTTCAGAAAAAGTCAGTTTATGCAATTTTATGACCAAAGCTTGACAATATGAAAGATGTTAATTTCAAATGATATAAAGTCTATTTGCAATGCAGAAAGGTGTTTCTTTCATATGTTAGACGTTTTCTGCTCCGCAAGTAAAATTAGAGCAACTATGCCGAGACAGTTTCGTTTAGCGTTTCTATGAACAGTGAAACTGTGTCAGTGGACCTGAGCGAAAGTAGAGAACTTGGGTCCACAGATGCTGAAAAGCTTTTTTCCCTGTAAGAAAAAGTCAGTTTATGCAATTTTATGACCAAAGCTTGACAATATGAAAGATGTTAATTTCAAATGATACAAAGTCTATTTGCAATGCAGAAAGGCGTTTCTTTCATGTGTTAGACGTTTTCTGCTCCGCAAGTAAAGTTAGAGCAACTATGCCCAGATAGCTTAGTTTAGCGTTTCTATGGACAGTGACACTGTGTCAGTGGTCCTGAGCGAAAGAAGAGAACAGGAGTACACAGATGCTGAAACAGCTTTTTTCCCTGTAAGAAAAAGTCAGTTTATGTTTTTATGACCAAAGCTTGACAATATGAAATATGTTAATTTCAAATGATATAAAGTCTATTGCAATGCAATGCAGAAAGGCGTTTCTTTCATGTATTAGACGTTTTCTGCTCCGCAAGTAAAATTAGAGCAACTATGCCGAGACAGCTTCGTTTAGCGTTTCTATGAACAGTGAAACTGTGTCAGTGGACCTGAGCGAAAGTAGAGAACGTGGGTCCACAGATGCTGAAAAGCTTTTTTCCCTGTAAGAAAAAGTCAGTTTATGCAATTTTATGACCAAAGCTTGACAATATGAAAGATGTTAATTTCAAATGATATAAAGTCTATTTGCAATGCAGAAAGGCGTTTCTTTCATGTGTTAGACGTTTTCTGCTCCGCAAGTAAAGTTAGAGCAACTATGGCCAGATAGCTTAGTTTAGCGTTTCTATGAACAGTGATACTGTGTCAGTGGTCCTGAGCGAAAGAAGAGAGCGTGGGTACACAGATGCTGAAAAGCTTTTTTCCCTGTAAGAAAAAGTAAGTTTATACAATTTTATGACCAAAGCTTGACAATATGAAAGATGTTAATTTCAAATGATATAAAGTCTATTTGCAATGCAGAAAGGCGTTTCTTTCATGTGTTAGACGTTTTCTGCTCCGCAAGTAAAGTTAGAGCAACAATGCCCAGATAGCTTAGTTTAGCATTTCTATGAACAGTGACACTGTGTCAGTGGTCCTGAGCGAAAGAAGAGAACGTGGGTACACAGATGCTGAACAGCTTTTTTCCCTGTAAGAAAAAGTCAGTTTATGCAATTTTATGACCAAAGCTTGACAATATGAAAGATGTTAATTTCAAATGATATAAAGTCTATTTGCAATGCAGAAAGGCGTTTCTTTCATGTGTTACACATTTTCTGCTCCGCAAGTAAAGTTAGAGCAACTATGCCCAGACAGCTTAGTTTAGCGTTTCTATGAACAGTGACACTGTGTCAGTGGTCCTGAGCGAAAGAAGAGAACGTGGGTACACAGATGCTGAACCGCTTTTTTCCCTGTAAGAAAAAGTAAGTTTATACAGTTTTAAAACCAAAGCTTGACAATATGAAAGATATTAATTTCAAATGATATAAAGTCTATTTGCAATGCAGAAAGGCGTTTCTTTCATGTGTTAGATGTTTTCTGCTCCGCAAGTAAAGTTAGAGCAACTATGCCCAGATAGCTTAGTTTAGCGTTTCTATGAACAGTGACACTGTGTCAGTGGTCCTGAGCAAAAGAAGAGAACAGGAGTACACAGATGCTGAATAGCTTTTTTCCCTGTAAGAAAAAGTCAGTTTATGCAATTTTATGACCAAAGCTTGACAATATGAAAGATGTTAATTTCAAATGATATAAAGTCTATTTGCAATGCAGAAAGGCGTTTCTTTCATGTGTTAGACGTTTTCTGCTCCGCAAGTAAAATTAGAGCAACTATGCCGAGACAGCTTCGTTTAGCGTTTCTATGAACAGTGAAACTGTGTCAGTGGACCTGAGCGAAAGTAGAGAACGTGGGTACACAGATGCTGAAAAGCTTTTTTCCCTGTAAGAAAAAGTCAGTTTATGCAATTTTATGACCAAAGCTTGACAATATGAAAGTTGTTAATTTCAAATGATATAAAGTCTATTTGCAGTGTAGAAAGGCGTTTCTTTCATGTGTTAGACGTTTTTTGCTCCGCAAGTAAAATTAGAGCAACTATGCCCAGACAGCTTAGGTTAGCGTTTCTATGAACAGTGAAACTGTGTCAGTGGACCTGAGCGAAAGTAGAGAACGTGGGTACACAGATGCTGAAAAGCTTTTTTCCCTGTAAGAAA
The DNA here is from genome assembly GCA_023376895.1 of Aspiorhynchus laticeps. Classification (NCBI taxonomy): domain Eukaryota; kingdom Metazoa; phylum Chordata; class Actinopteri; order Cypriniformes; family Cyprinidae; genus Aspiorhynchus; species Aspiorhynchus laticeps. Next base: position 61,557,517 of record CM041793.1, read on the forward strand.
AAGTAAGTTTATACAATTTTAAAACCAAAGCTTGACAATATGAAATATATTAATTTCAAATGATATAAAGTCTATTTGCAATGCAGAAAGGCGTTTCTTTCATGTGTTAGATGTTTTCTGCTCCGCAAGTAAAGTTAGAGCAACTATGCCCAGATAGCTTAGTTTAGCGTTTCTATGAACAGTGACACTGTGTCAGTGGTCCTGAGCGAAAGAAGAGAACGTGGGTACACAGATGCTGAAAAGCTTTTTTCCTGTAAGAAAAAGTCAGTTTATACAATTTTAAACCAAAGCTTGACAATATGAAAGATATTAATTTCAAATGATATAAAGTCTATTTGCAATGCAGAAAGGCGTTTCTTTCATGTGTTAGATGTTTTCTGCTCCGCAAGTAAAGTTAGAGCAACTATGCCAGATAGCTTAGTTTAGCGTTTCTATGAACAGTGACACTGTGTCAGTGGTCCTGAGCGAAAGAAGAACGTGGGTACACAGATGCTGAACAGCTTTTTTCCCTGTCAGAAAAAGTCAGTTTATGCAATTTTATGACCAAAGCTTGACAATATGAAAGATGTTAATTTCAAATGATATAAAGTCTATTTGCAATGCAGAAAGGCGTTTCTTTCATGTGTTAGATGTTTTCTGCTCCGCAAGTAAAGTTAGAGCAACTATGCCTAGACAGCTTCGTTTAGCGTTTCTATGAACAGTGAAACTGTGTCAGTGGACCTGAGCGAAAGTAGAGAACGTGGGTACACAGATGCTGAAAAGCTTTTTTCCCTGTAAGAAAAAGTCAGTTTATGCAATTTTATGACCAAAGCTTGACAATATGAAAGTTGTTAATTTCAAATGATATAAAGTCTATTTGCAGTGTAGAAAGGCGTTTCTTTCATGTGTTAGACGTTTTTTGCTCCGCAAGTAAAATTAGAGCAACTATGCCCAGACAGCTTAGTTTAGCGTTTCTATGAACAGTGACACTGTGTCAGTGGTCCTGAGCGAAAGAAGAGAACGTGGGTACACAGATGCTGAACAGCTTTTTTCCCTGTAAGAAAAAGTCAGTTTATGCAATTTTATGACCAAAGCTTGACAATATGAAAGATGTTAATTTCAAATGATATAAAGTCTATTTGCAATGCAGAAAGGCGTTTCTTTCATGTGTTAGACGTTTTCTGCTCCGCAAGTAAAGTTAGAGCAACTATGCCCAGATAGCTTAGTTTAGCGTTTCTATGAACAGTGACACTGTGTCAGTGGTCCTGAGCGAAAGAAGAGAACAGGGTACACAGATGCTGAACAGCTTTTTTCCCTGTAAGAAAAAGTCAGTTTATGCAATTTTATGACCAAAGCTTGACAATATGAAAGATGTTAATTTCAAATGATATAAAGTCTATTTGCAATGCAGAAAGGTGTTTCTTTCATGTGTTAGACGTTTTCTGCTCCGCAAGTAAAATTAGAGCAACTATGCCCAGATAGCTTCGTTTAGCGTTTCTATGAACAGTGAAACTGTGTCAGTGGACCTGAGCGAAAGTAGAGAACGTGGGTCCACAGATGCTGAAAAGCTTTTTTCCCTGTAAGAAAAAGTCAGTTTATGCAATTTTATGACCAAAGCTTGACAATATGAAAGATGTTAATTTCAAATGATATAAAGTCTATTTGCAATGCAGAAAGGCGTTTCTTTCATGTGTTAGATGTTTTCTGCTCCGCAAGTAAAGTTAGAGCAACTATGCCCAGATAGCTTAGTTTAGCGTTTCTATGAACAGTGACACTGTGTCAGTGGTCCTGAGCGAAAGAAGAGAACGTGGGTACACAGATGCTGAACAGCTTTTTTCCCTGTAAGAAAAAGTCAGTTTATGCAATTTTATGACCAAAGCTTGACAATATGAAATATGTTAATTTCAAATGATATAAAGTCTATTTGCAATGCAGAAAGGCTTTCTTTCATGTGTTAGATGTTTTCTGCTCCGCAAGTAAAGTTAGAGCAACTATGCCCAGATAGCTTAGTTTAGCGTTTCTATGAACAGTGACACTGTGTCAGTGGTCCTGAGCGAAAGTAGAGAACGTGGGTACACAGATGCTGAAAAGCTTTTTTCCCTGTAAGAAAAAGTCAGTTTATGCAATTTTATGACCAAAGCTTGACAATATGAAAGATGTTAATTTCAAATGATATAAAGTCTATTTGCAATGCAGAAAGGCGTTTCTTTCATGTGTTAGATGTTTTCTGCTCCGCAAGTAAAGTTAGAGCAACTATGCCCAGATAGCTTAGTTTAGCGTTTCTATGAACAGTGACACTGTGTCAGTGGTCCTGAGCGAAAGAAGAGAACGTGGGTACACAGATGCTGAACAGCTTTTTTCCCTGTAAGAAAAAGTCAGTTTATGCAATTTTATGACCAAAGCTTGACAATATGAAAGATGTTAATTTCAAATGATATAAAGTCTATTTGCAATGCAGAAAGGCGTTTCTTTCATGTGTTAGAGTTTTCTGCTCCGCAAGTAAAGTTAGAGCAACTATGCCCAGATAGCTTAGTTTAGCGTTTCTATGAACAGTGACACTGTGTCAGTGGTCCTGAGCGAAAGTAGAGAACGTGGGTCCACAGATGCTGAAAAGCTTTTTTCCCTTAAGAAAAAGTCAGTTTATGCAATTTTATGACCAAAGCTTGACAATATGAAAGATGTTAATTTCAAATGATATAAAGTCTATTTGCAATGCAGAAAGGCGTTTCTTTCATGTGTTAGACGTTTTCTGCTCCGCAAGTAAAGTTAGAGCAACTATGCCCAGATAGCTTAGTTTAGCGTTTCTATGAACAGTGACACTGTGTCAGTGGTCCTGAGCGAAAGAAGAGAACGGGTACACAGATGCTGAACAGCTTTTTTCCCTGTAAGAAAAAGTCAGTTTATGAATTTTATGACCAAAGCTTGACAATATGAAAGATGTTAATTTCAAATGATATAAAGTCTATTTGCAATGCAGAAAGGGTTTCTTTCATGTGTTAGACGTTTTCTGCTCCGCAAGTAAAATTAGAGCAACTATGCCAGACAGCTTGTTTAGCGTTTCTATGAACAGTGAAACTGTGTCAGTGGACCTGAGCGAAAGTAGAGAAAGTGGGTCCACAGATGCTGAAAAGCTTTTTTCCCTGTAAGAAAAAGTCAGTTTATGCAATTTTATGACCAAAGCTTGACAATATGAAAGATGTTAATTTCAAATGATAAAAGTCTATTTGCAATGCAGAAAGGCGTTTCTTTCATGTGTTAGAGTTTTCTGCTCCGCAAGTAAAATTAGAGCAACTATGCCCAGAAGCTTAGTTTCGTTTCTATGAACAGTGAAACTGTGTCAGTGGCCTGAGCGAAAAGAGAACGTGGGTACACAGATGCTGAAAAGCTTTTTTCCCTGTAAGAAAAAGTCAGTTTATGCAATTTTATGACCAAAGCTTGACAATATGAAAGATGTTAATTTCAAATGATATAAAGTCTATTTGCAATGCAGAAAGGCTTTCTTTCATGTGTTAGACGTTTTTGCTCCGCAAGTAAAATTAGAGCAACTATGCCCAGAAGCTTAGTTTAGCGTTTCTATGAACAGTGAACTGTGTCAGTGCCTGAGCGAAAAAGAGAACGTGGGTACACAGATGCTGAAAAGCTTTTTTCCCTGTAAGAAAAAGTCAGTTTATGCAATTTTATGACCAAAGCTTGACAATATGAAAGATGTTAATTTCAAATGATATAAAGTCTATTTGCAATGCAGAAAGGCGTTTCTTTCATGTGTTAGACGTTTTCTGCTCCGCAAGTAAAGTTAGAGCAACTATGCCCAGAAGCTTAGTTTAGCGTTTCTATGAACAGTGACACTGTGTCAGTGGTCCTGAGCGAAAGAAGAGAACGGGTACACAGATGCTGAACAGCTTTTTTCCCTGTAAGAAAAAGTCAGTTTATGCAATTTTATGACCAAAGCTTGACAATATGAAAGATGTTAATTTCAAATGATATAAAGTCTATTTGCAATGCAGAAAGGGTTTCTTTTTGTTAGACGTTTTCTGCTCCGCAAGTAAAATTAGAGCAACTATGCCGAGACAGCTTGTTTAGCGTTTCTATGAACAGTGAAACTGTGTCAGTGGACCTGAGCGAAAGTAGAGAACGTGGGTCCACAGATGCTGAAAAGCTTTTTTCCCTGTAAGAAAAAGTCAGTTTATCAATTTTAACCAAAGCTTGACAATATGAAAGATTTAATTTCAAATGATATAAAGTCTATTTGCAATGCAGAAAGGCGTTTCTTTCATGTGTTAGAGTTTTCTGCTCCGCAAGTAAATTAGAGCAACTATGCCCAGAAGCTTAGTTTAGCGTTTCTATGAACAGTGAACTGTGTCAGTGGCCTGAGCGAAAGAAGAGAACGTGGGTACACAGATGCTGAAAGCTTTTTTCCCTGTAAGAAAAAGTCAGTTTATGCAATTTTATGACCAAAGCTTGACAATATGAAAATGTTAATTTCAAATGATATAAAGTCTATTTGCAATGCAGAAAGGCTTTCTTTCATGTGTTAGAGTTTTCTGCCCGCAAGTAAAGTTAGAGCAACTATGCCCAGATAGCTTAGTTAGCGTTTCTATGAACAGTGACACTGTGTCAGTGGTCCTGAGCGAAAGAAGAGAACGTGGGTCACAGATGCTGAAAGCTTTTTTCCTTTAGAAAAAGTCAGTTTATGCAATTTTATGACCAAAGCTTGACAATATGAAAGATGTTAATTTCAAATGATATAAAGTCTATTTGCAATGCAGAAAGGCGTTTCTTTCATGTGTTAGAGTTTTCTGCTCCGCAAGTAAAGTTAGAGCAACTATGCCCAGATAGCTTAGTTTAGCGTTTCTATGAACAGTGACACTGTGTCAGTGGTCCTGAGCGAAAAAAGAACGGGGTACACAGATGCTGAAAGCTTTTTTCCCTGTAAGAAAAAGTCAGTTTATGCAATTTTATGACCAAAGCTTGACAATATGAAAATGTTAATTTCAAATGATATAAAGTCTATTTGCAATGCAGAAAGGCGTTTCTTTCATGTGTTAGAGTTTTCTGCTCCGCAAGTAAATTAGAGCAACTATGCCCAGAAGCTTAGTTTAGCGTTTCTATGAACAGTGAACTGTGTCAGTGGCCTGAGCGAAAGTAGAGAACGTGGGTCCACAGATGCTGAAAAGCTTTTTTCCCTTTAAGAAAAAGTCAGTTTATGCAATTTTATGACCAAAGCTTGACAATATGAAAGATGTTAATTTCAAATGATATAAAGTCTATTTGCAATGCAGAAAGGCGTTTCTTTCATGTGTTAGACGTTTTCTGCTCCGCAAGTAAAATTAGAGCAACTATGCCCAGAAGCTTAGTTAGCGTTTCTATGAACAGTGAAACTGTGTCAGTGGCCTGAGCGAAAAGAGAACGTGGGTACACAGATGCTGAAAAGCTTTTTTCCCTGTAAGAAAAAGTAGTTTATGCAATTTTATGACCAAAGCTTGACAATATGAAAGATGTTAATTTCAAATGATAAAAGTCTATTTGCAATGCAGAAAGGCGTTTCTTTCATGTGTTAGACGTTTTCTGCTCCGCAAGTAAAGTTAGAGCAACTATGCCCAGATAGCTTAGTTTAGCGTTTCTATGAACAGTGACACTGTGTCAGTGGTCCTGAGCGAAAGAAGAGAACGGGTACACAGATGCTGAACAGCTTTTTTCCCTGTAAGAAAAAGTCAGTTTATGCAATTTTATGACCAAAGCTTGACAATATGAAAGATGTTAATTTCAAATGATATAAAGTCTATTTGCAATGCAGAAAGGGTTTCTTTCATTGTTAGACGTTTTCTGCTCCGCAAGTAAAATTAGAGCAACTATGCCCAGACAGCTTGTTTAGCGTTTCTATGAACAGTGAAACTGTGTCAGTGGCCTGAGCGAAAGAGAGAAGTGGGTCACAGATGCTGAAAAGCTTTTTTCCCTGTAAGAAAAAGTCAGTTTATGCAATTTTATGACCAAAGCTTGACAATATGAAAGATGTTAATTTCAAATGATAAAAGTCTATTTGCAATGCAGAAAGGTGTTTCTTTCATGTGTTAGACGTTTTCTGCTCCGCAAGTAAAATTAGAGCAACTATGCCCAGACAGCTTAGGTTAGCTTTCTATGAAAGTGAAACTGTGTCAGTGGCCTGAGCGAAAGAAGAGAACGTGGGTACACAGATGCTGAAAAGCTTTTTTCCCTGTAAGAAAAAGTAGTTTATCAATTTTATGACCAAAGCTTGACAATATGAAAGATGTTAATTTCAAATGATATAAAGTCTATTTGCAATGCAGAAAGGCGTTTCTTTCATGTGTTAGACGTTTTCTGCTCCGCAAGTAAATTAGAGCAACTATGCCCAGAAGCTTAGTTTAGCGTTTCTATGAACAGTGAACTGTGTCAGTGGCCTGAGCGAAAAAGAGAACGTGGGTACACAGATGCTGAAAGCTTTTTTCCCTGTAAGAAAAAGTCAGTTTATGCAATTTTATGACCAAAGCTTGACAATATGAAAATGTTAATTTCAAATGATATAAAGTCTATTTGCAATGCAGAAAGGCGTTTCTTTCATGTGTTAGACTTTTCTGCTCCGCAAGTAAAGTTAGAGCAACTATGCCCAGACAGCTTAGTTTAGCGTTTCTATGAACAGTGACACTGTGTCAGTGGTCCTGAGCGAAAGAAGAGAACGTGGGTCCACAGATGCTGAAAAGCTTTTTTCCCTGTAAGAAAAAGTCAGTTTATGCAATTTTATGACCAAAGCTTGACAATATGAAAGATGTTAATTTCAAATGATATAAAGTCTATTTGCAATGCAGAAAGGGTTTCTTTCATTGTTAGACGTTTTCTGCTCCGCAAGTAAAATTAGAGCAACTATGCCAGAAGCTTGTTTAGCGTTTCTATGAACAGTGAAACTGTGTCAGTGGCCTGAGCGAAAGTAGAGAAAGTGGGTCCACAGATGCTGAAAAGCTTTTTTCCCTGTAAGAAAAAGTCAGTTTATGCAATTTTATGACCAAAGCTTGACAATATGAAAGATGTTAATTTCAAATGATATAAAGTCTATTTGCAATGCAGAAAGGCGTTTCTTTCATGTGTTAGACGTTTTCTGCTCCGCAAGTAAAATTAGAGCAACTATGCCCAGACAGCTTAGTTTAGCGTTTCTATGAACAGTGAAACTGTGTCAGTGGACCTGAGCGAAAGAAGAGAACGTGGGTACACAGATGCTGAAAAGCTTTTTTCCCTGTAAGAAAAAGTCAGTTTATGCAATTTTATGACCAAAGCTTGACAATATGAAAGATGTTAATTTCAAATGATGTAAAGTCTATTTGCAATGCAGAAAGGGTTTCTTTCATGTGTTAGACGTTTTCTGCTCCGCAAGTAAAATTAGAGCAACTATGCCCAGAAGCTTAGTTTAGCTTTCTATGAACAGTGAAACTGTGTCAGTGGCCTGAGCGAAAGAAGAGACGTGGGTACACAGATGCTGAAAAGCTTTTTTCCCTGTAAGAAAAAGTCAGTTTATGCAATTTTATGACCAAAGCTTGACAATATGAAAGATGTTAATTTCAAATGATATAAAGTCTATTTGCAATGCAGAAAGGCGTTTCTTTCATGTGTTAGACGTTTTCTGCTCCGCAAGTAAAATTAGAGCAACTATGCCCAGAAGCTTAGTTTAGCGTTTCTATGAACAGTGAAACTGTGTCAGTGGCCTGAGCGAAAGAAGAGAACGGGGTACACAGATGCTGAAAAGCTTTTTTCCCTGTAAGAAAAAGTCAGTTTATGCAATTTTATGACCAAAGCTTGACAATATGAAAGATGTTAATTTCAAATGATATAAAGTCTATTTGCAATGCAGAAAGGGTTTCTTTCATTGTTAGACGTTTTCTGCTCCGCAAGTAAAATTAGAGCAACTATGCCCAGAAGCTTGTTTAGCGTTTCTATGAACAGTGAAACTGTGTCAGTGGCCTGAGCGAAAGAAGAGAACGTGGGTCCACAGATGCTGAAAAGCTTTTTTCCCTGTAAGAAAAAGTCAGTTTATGCAATTTTATGACCAAAGCTTGACAATATGAAAGATGTTAATTTCAAATGATATAAAGTCTATTTGCAATGCAGAAAGGCGTTTCTTTCATATGTTAGACGTTTTCTGCTCCGCAAGTAAAATTAGAGCAACTATGCCCAGACAGCTTAGGTTAGCATTTCTATGAATAGTGAAACTGTGTCAGTGGTCCTGAGCGAAAGAAGAGAACGTGGGTACACAGATGCTGAAAAGCTTTTTTCCCTGTAAGAAAAAGTAAGTTTATACAATTTTATGACCAAAGCTTGACAATATGAAAGATGTTAATTTCAAATGATATAAAGTCTATTTGCAATGCAGAAAGGCGTTTCTTTCATGTGTTAGACGTTTTCTGCTCCGCAAGTAAAGTTAGAGCAACTATGCCCAGATAGCTTAGTTTAGCGTTTCTATGAACAGTGACACTGTGTCAGTGGTCCTGAGCGAAAGAAGAGAACGTGGGTACACAGATGCTGAACAGCTTTTTTCCCTGTAAGAAAAAGTCAGTTTATGCAATTTTATGACCAAAGCTTGACAATATGAAAGATGTTAATTTCAAATGATATAAAGTCTATTTGCAATGCAGAAAGGCGTTTCTTTCATGTGTTAACTTTTCTGCTCCGCAAGTAAAGTTAGAGCAACTATGCCCAGACAGCTTAGTTTAGCGTTTCTATGAACAGTGACACTGTGTCAGTGGTCCTGAGCGAAAGAAGAGAACGTGGGTCCACAGATGCTGAAAAGCTTTTTTCCCTGTAAGAAAAAGTCAGTTTATGCAATTTTATGACCAAAGCTTGACAATATGAAAGATGTTAATTTCAAATATATAAAGTCTATTTGCAATGCAGAAAGGGTTTCTTTCATGTGTTAGACGTTTTCTGCTCCGCAAGTAAAATTAGAGCAACTATGCCCAGAAGCTTAGTTTAGCGTTTCTATGAACAGTGAAACTGTGTCAGTGGCCTGAGCGAAAGAAGAGAAGTGGGTACACAGATGCTGAAAAGCTTTTTTCCCTGTAAGAAAAAGTCAGTTTATGCAATTTTATGACCAAAGCTTGACAATATGAAAGATGTTAATTTCAAATGATATAAAGTCTATTTGCAATGCAGAAAGGCGTTTCTTTCATGTGTTAGACGTTTTCTGCTCCGCAAGTAAAATTAGAGCAACTATGCCCAGACAGCTTAGGTTTAGCGTTTCTATGAACAGTGAAACTGTGTCAGTGGACCTGAGCGAAAGTAGAGAACGTGGGTCCACAGATGCTGAAAAGCTTTTTTCCCTGTAAGAAAAAGTCAGTTTATGCAATTTTATGACCAAAGCTTGACAATATGAAAGATGTTAATTTCAAATGATATAAAGTCTATTTGCAATGCAGAAAGGCGTTTCTTTCATGTGTTAGACGTTTTCTGCTCCGCAAGTAAAGTTAGAGCAACTATGCCCAGATAGCTTAGTTTAGCGTTTCTATGAACAGTGACACTGTGTCAGTGGTCCTGAGCGAAAGAAGAGAACGTGGGTACACAGATGCTGAAAAGCTTTTTTCCCTGTAAGAAAAAGTAAGTTTATACAATTTTATGACCAAAGCTTGACAATATGAAAGATGTTAATTTCAAATGATGTAAAGTCTATTTGCAATGCAGAAAGGCGTTTCTTTCATGTGTTAGACGTTTTCTGCTCCGCAAGTAAAGTTAGAGCAACTATGCCCAGATAGCTTAGTTTAGCGTTTCTATGAACAGTGACACTGTGTCAGTGGTCCTGAGCGAAAGAAGAGAACGTGGGTACACAGATGCTGAACAGCTTTTTTCCCTGTAAGAAAAAGTCAGTTTATGCAATTTTATGACCAAAGCTTGACAATATGAAAGTTGTTAATTTCAAATGATATAAAGTCTATTTGCAATGCAGAAAGGGTTTCTTTCATTGTTAGACTTTTCTGCTCCGCAAGTAAATTAGAGCAACTATGCCCAGACAGCTTGTTTAGCGTTTCTATGAACAGTGAACTGTGTCAGTGGCCTGAGCGAAAGAAGAGAAGTGGGTCACAGATGCTGAAAGCTTTTTTCCCTGTAAGAAAAAGTAGTTTATGCAATTTTATGACCAAAGCTTGACAATATGAAAGATGTTAATTTCAAATGATAAAAGTCTATTTGCAATGCAGAAAGGTGTTTCTTTCATTTTAGACGTTTTCTGCTCCGCAAGTAAAATTAGAGCAACTATGCCAGACAGCTTTTTAGCGTTTCTATGAACAGTGAAACTGTGTCAGTGGCCTGAGCGAAAGAGAGAAAGTGGGTCCACAGATGCTGAAAAGCTTTTTTCCCTGTAAGAAAAAGTAGTTTATCAATTTTATGACCAAAGCTTGACAATATGAAAGATGTTAATTTCAAATGATAAAGTCTATTTGCAATGCAGAAAGGGTTTCTTTCATTGTTAGACGTTTTCTGCTCCGCAAGTAAAATTAGAGCAACTATGCCCAGAAGCTTAGGTTAGCTTTCTATGAAAGTGAAACTGTGTCAGTGGCCTGAGCGAAAAGAGAACGTGGGTACACAGATGCTGAAAAGCTTTTTTCCCTGTAAGAAAAAGTCAGTTTATGCAATTTTATGACCAAAGCTTGACAATATGAAAGATGTTAATTTCAAATGATATAAAGTTATTTGAATGCAGAAAGGCGTTTCTTTCATGTGTTAACTTTTCTGCTCCGCAAGTAAAGTTAGAGCAACTATGCCCAGAAGCTTAGTTTAGCTTTCTATGAACAGTGACACTGTGTCAGTGGTCCTGAGCGAAAGAAGAGACGTGGGTCACAGATGCTGAAAAGCTTTTTTCCCTGTAAGAAAAAGTAGTTTATCAATTTTATGACCAAAGCTTGACAATATGAAAGATGTTAATTTCAAATGATTAAAGTCTATTTGCAATGCAGAAAGGGTTTCTTTCATGTGTTAGACGTTTTCTGCTCCGCAAGTAAATTAGAGCAACTATGCCCAGAAGCTTGTTTAGCGTTTCTATGAACAGTGAACTGTGTCAGTGGCCTGAGCGAAAGAAGAGAACGTGGGTACACAGATGCTGAAAGCTTTTTTCCCTGTAAGAAAAAGTCAGTTTATGCAATTTTATGACCAAAGCTTGACAATATGAAAGTTGTTAATTTCAAATGATATAAAGTCTATTTGCAATGCAGAAAGGGTTTCTTTCATGTGTTAACTTTTCTGCTCCGCAAGTAAATTAGAGCAACTATGCCCAGACAGCTTAGTTTAGCTTTCTATGAACAGTGAACTGTGTCAGTGGCCTGAGCGAAAGAAGAGAACGTGGGTACACAGATGCTGAAACTTTTTTCCCTGTAAGAAAAAGTCAGTTTATGCAATTTTAGACCAAAGCTTGACAATATGAAAGATGTTAATTTCAAATGATATAAAGTCTATTTGAATGCAGAAAGGGTTTTCTTTCATGTGTTAGACGTTTTCTGCTCCGCAAGTAAAAATTAGAGCAACTATGCCCAGAAGCTTAGGTTTAGCTTTCTATGAAAGTGAAACTGTGTCAGTGGCCTGAGCGAAAAGAGAACGTGGGTACACAGATGCTGAAAAGCTTTTTTCCCTTGTAAGAAAAAGTCAGTTTATGCCATTTTATGACCAAAGCTTGACAATATGAAAATGTTAATTTCAAATGATACAAAGTCTATATGCAATGCAGAAAGGCCTTTCTTTCATGTGTTAGACGTTTTCTGCTCCGCAAGTAAAGTTAGAGCAACAATGGCCAGATAGCTTAGTTTAGCGTTTCTATGAACAGTGATACTGTGTCAGTGGTCCTGAGCGAAAGAAGAGAGCGTGGGTACACAGATGCTGAAAAGCTTTTTTCCCTGTAAGAAAAAGTAAGTTTATACAATTTTATGACCAAAGCTTGACAATATGAAAGATGTTAATTTCAAATGATGTAAAGTCTATTTGCAATGCAGAAAGGCGTTTCTTTCATGTGTTAGACGTTTTTTGCTCCGCAAGTAAAGTTAGAGCGACTATGCCCAGATAGCTTAGTTTAGCGTTTCTATGAACAGTGACACTGTGTCAGTGGTCCTGAGCGAAAGAAGAGAACGTGGGTACACAGATGCTGAACAGCTTTTTTCCCTGTAAGAAAAAGTCAGTTTATGCAATTTTATGACCAAAGCTTGACAATATGAAAGTTGTTAATTTCAAATGATATAAAGTCTATTTGCAATGCAGAAAGGTGTTTCTTTCATATGTTAGACGTTTTCTGCTCCGCAAGTAAAATTAGAGCAACTATGCCGAGACAGCTTCGTTTAGCGTTTCTATGAACAGTGAAACTGTGTCAGTGGTCCTGAGCGAAAGAAGAGAACGTGGGTACACAGATGCTGAACAGCTTTTTTCCCTGTAAGAAAAAGTCCGTTTATGCAATTTTATGACCAAAGCTTGACAATATGAAAGATGTTAATTTCAATGATATAAAGTCTATTTGCAATGCAGAAAGGCGTTTCTTTCATGTGTTAGATGTTTTCTGCTCCGCAAGTAAAGTTAGATCAACTATGCCCAGATAGCTTAGTTTAGCGTTTCTATGAACAGTGACACTGTGTCAGTGGTCCTGAGCGAAAGAAGAGAACGTGGGTCCACAGATGCTGAAAAGCTTTTTTCCCTGTAAGAAAAAGTCAGTTTATGCAATTTTAAAAGCAAAGCTTTCCAATGTGAAATGTGTTTATTTCAAATAATATAAAGTCTATTTACAATGCAGAAAGGCATTTCTTTCAAGTGTTAGATGTTTTCTGCTCTGTAAGTAAAGTGAGAGCAACTATGCTCAGACAGCTTAGTTTAGCATTTCTATGAACAGTGACACTGTGTCAGTGGTCCTGAGCGAAAGTAGAGAACGTGGGTCCAAAGATGCTGAAAAGCTTTTTTCCCTGTAAGAAAAAGTAAGTTTATACAATTTTATGACCAAAGCTTGACAATATGAAAGATGTTAATTTCAAATGATGTTAAGTCTATTTGCAATGCAGAAAGGCGTTTCTTTCATGTGTTAGACGTTTTTTGCTCCGCAAGTAAAGTTAGAGCGACTATGCCCAGATAGCTTAGTTTAGCGTTTCTATGAACAGTGACACTGTGTCAGTGGTCCTGAGCGAAAGAAGAGAACGTGGGTACACAGATGCTGAACAGCTTTTTTCCCTGTAAGAAAAAGTCAGTTTATGCAATTTTATGACCAAAGCTTGACAATATGAAAGTTGTTAATTTCAAATGATATAAAGTCTATTTGCAATGCAGAAAGGTGTTTCTTTCATATGTTAGACGTTTTCTGCTCCGCAAGTAAAATTAGAGCAACTATGCCGAGACAGCTTCGTTTAGCGTTTCTATGAACAGTGAAACTGTGTCAGTGGTCCTGAGCGAAAGAAGAGAACGTGGGTACACAGATGCTGAACAGCTTTTTTCCCTGTAAGAAAAAGTCCGTTTATGCAATTTTATGACCAAAGCTTGACAATATGAAAGATGTTAATTTCAACTGATATAAAGTCTATTTGCAATGCAGAAAGGCGTTTCTTTCATGTGTTAGATGTTTTCTGCTCCGCAAGTAAAGTTAGATCAACTATGCCCAGATAGCTTAGTTTAGCGTTTCTATGAACAGTGACACTGTGTCAGTGGTCCTGAGCGAAAGAAGAGAACGTGGGTCCACAGATGCTGAAAAGCTTTTTTCCCTGTAAGAAAAAGTCAGTTTATGCAATTTTAAAAGCAAAGCTTTCCAATGTGAAATGTGTTTATTTCAAATAATATAAAGTCTATTTACAATGCAGAAAGGCATTTCTTTCAAGTGTTAGATGTTTTCTGCTCTGTAAGTAAAGTGAGAGCAACTATGCTCAGACAGCTTAGTTTAGCATTTCTATGAACAGTGACACTGTGTCAGTGGTCCTGAGCGAAAGTAGAGAACGTGGGTCCAAAGATGCTGAAAAGCTTTTTTCCCTGTAAGAAAAAGTCAGTTTATGCAATTTTATGACCAAAGCTTGACAATATGAAAGATGTTAATTTCAAATGATATAAAGTCTATTTGCAATGCAGAAAGGCGTTTCTTTCATGTGTTAGACGTTTTCTGCTCCGCAAGTAAAGTTAGAGCAACTATGCCCAGATAGCTTAGTTTAGCGTTTCTATGAACAGTGACACTGTCAGTGGTCCTGAGCGAAAGTAGAGAACGTGGGTCCACAGATGCTGAAAAGCTTTTTTCCCTGTAAGAAAAAGTCAGTTTATGCAATTTTATGACAAAAGCTTGACAATATGAAATATGTTAATTTCAAATGATATAAAGTCTATTTGCAATGCAGAAAGGCGTTTCTTTCATGTGTTAGACGTTTTCTGCTCCACAAGTAAAGTTAGAGCAACTATGCCCAGATAGCTTAGTTTAGCGTTTCTATGAGCATTAGTTTATCAGCTTAATTTAGCGTTTCTATCGGGAAAGCCGATTAGTCACCAGAAGAGAAGGACGGCAGCTCGCGTAAGTGTTGTAATATTTTTTCGCAGTTCTGTTGTTTAAATTATTTGCTTGCTGCTAGGAAGGAATACTTCGTTTCCTACCTATTTCTATTGTGCATTTTCGTTGAGGTTTATATTTTTGATTGCACTTGCTGGCAATTTGAATAATTTGCACCTCAGCTAAGAACGAGTGTGTGTGATTGTGCGAAGTGTTTAGTTTCATATACAGCAATTAGCAGTCCTTTAAGGTTATTGGCTGTGCTAAGCAGAAGCCGGCCTCAGCTGTTTTCACTGTAGTCTCCTAGACCGTATTTATTTGATGTCAGAGCGCTGACTCGGAAGCGTCTGCGGAAGCGTTCAGCCATCGTGCTCAGCCTCCTCGTGTGAAGACCAACGTGTGTAAAGACAGGCGACTTTTCCTGCGCGACTTCAACCGAGCAACGACACCGAGCACACACTTAAGTATCATTTCATCTTCCCTCACACACTCTCCTTCCCTATCCTCTATCCCTCCACCTCTATCATGTGTTTCGAAACCATTCCGGTTCTCTCCCAACCACGCTCCAAAAACACACGCAGACGGCAACGTAATCCTGCTAACCTGCGCCCGATCGCTACATCTTCTACTGCACCTCTTTCTTTCTCTGTGGGTCTTTGGAATTGCCAGTCAGCTGTCAACAAAGCTGACTTCATTTCTGCTTTTTCCTTACAATCCACTCTCAGCATCTTGGGCTTGACTGAGACCTGGATTCGTCCAGAAGACTCCGCTACCCCGGCTGCTCTCTCTCACAATTTCTCTTTCTCTCACACCCCAAGGCAAGTTGGCCGGGGTGGGGGCACTGGTCTGCTCATTTCAAACAATTGGAAATACTCAACCCACTCTCCCCTAGGCAATCACAACTCATTTGAATCTCATGCGATTACTGTAACGGCTCCTATAAAACTCCAGATAGTAGTAATCTACCGTCCCCCTGGCCAAATTCTAGCCACCTTCATAGAGGAGCTGGACGGCCTGCTGTCCTCTTTCATGGAGGATGGCACTCCACTCTTAGTCTTTGGCGATTTCAACATTCACCTAGACAGGCCTTATGCTACAGACTTCCATTCACTCCTAGCTTCATTTGATCTCAAACGCCTTACTACTACTAGCATGCACAAATCAGGCAACCAACTTGATTTAATTTACACACGCAACTGTACTACAGATAACATTCTGGTACAACCACTACATATCTCTGACCATCTCTTCATTACATTTACCTTACATTTTACTACCCAGGTGCCACCAGCTCCCTTACCGGTTACTTTCAGACGTAACCTACGCTCCCTTTCCCCCACCCTTCTTTCCTCTGTAGTATTCTCCTCTCTTCCCTCACCTATCCATTTCACATCTCTGGATGTGAATGCAGCTACTGACACTTTATGCTCTACCTTAACCTCTTGTCTAGAGGACATTTGTCCTCTCTCCTCCAGGCCAGCACGGGCTGCCCCTTCTAACCCCTGGTTATCCGATGTTCTTCGTTAGCATCGGACCAAACTCAGAGCGGCAGAGAGAAAATGGCGCAAATCAAACGATCCATCGGACCTGACTAGGTATCAGTCTTTGCTTTCGTCTTTCTCCACTGAAGTCCACACTGCCAAATCCTCACACTTCCACAACAAGATCAACAGTGCTCCAGACATGCGTGATCTCTTCAGAACATTTAATTCTCTCCTCTGTCCCCCTCCACCACCGCCCACCACTTCTATAACAGCTGACGACTTTGCCACTTTTTTCACCGACAAAACTAGAACAATCGGTAACCAGTTCTCAACTCCACACACACAGGACCTCCAACCAACCACATCCACTGCTCAAACTCCCATCTTCTCCTTCTGTCCCCTCACCGAGGCGGAAGTATCCAAACTTCTCCTCTCCTGCCATCCTACAACATGTCCTCTTGACCCAATCCCCTCTCACCTTCTCCAAGCAATCTCTCCCACACTCTTACCGGCACTCACACACATTATCAACACATCTCTCCGCACTGGCATCTTCCCCACAGCGTACAAGCAGGCCCGGGTAACCCCACTGCTCAAAAAACCTACATTAAACACTTCTCTTTTAGAAAACTACAGACCTGTCTCTCTCCTTCCATTCGTAGCGAAAACACCCGAACGAGTTGTCTTCAACCAGCACTCACTGTTTCTTTCACAGTACAACAAACTGGATGCTAAACAGTCAGGTTTCAGGAGTGGCCATTCAACAGAGACTGCGCTACTCTCAGTCACTGAAGCCCTGAGAGTCGCAAAGTCCGATTCCAAATCATCAGTCCTCATTCTGCTCGATCTTTCTGCTGCTTTTGACACTGTCAATCATCAGATCCTCCTGTCCACCCTCTCATCGCTGGGCATCACTGGGATTCCACTTCGCTGGTTTGAATCCTATCTCACCGGTAGGTCCTTCAGGGTGGCCTGGGGTGGAGAGGTATCCAAAGCACATCAACTGGTCACTGGGGTTCCTCAGGGATCGGTTCTTGGACCCCTCCTCTTCTCAACATACACTACATCACTGGGACCCATCATACAGGCACATGGCTTCTCCTACCATTGCTACGCCGATGACACACAGCTCTATCTCTCTTTTCAACCAGATGATCCAACGGTAGCTGCACGGATCTCAGGCTGCCTGGCGGACATCTCGGCATGGATGAAAGAACATCACCTACAGCTCAACCTGGCAAAGATTGAGCTTCTTGTCGTCCCTGCCACTCCGACTCTACAGCATGACTTCTCGATTCAATTAGGCACATTGATAATTACCCCATCAACTTCGGTCAGAAATTTTGGTGTAATCTTTGATGACCAGCTGACCTTCAAAGAGCACATTGCAAAGACTGCTCGATCTTGCAGGTTTGCGCTACACAACATCAGAAAAATCAGGCCCTTCCTGACAGAGCATGCTGCGCAACTTCTTGTCCAGGCCCTTGTTGTTTCTAGGCTGGACTACTGCAATGCCCTTCTGGCTGGTCTTCCATCAAACACAATCAAACCTCTACAAATGATTCAGAATGCAGCGGCACGATTGGTCTTCAATGAGCCCAAAAGAACCCATGTTACACCTCTCTTCATCTCACTGCACTGGCTACCAGTGGCAGCTCGCATCAAGTTCAAGACACTGATGCTTGCATACAGAACGACCACAGGCTCAGCACCCTCCTACTTCCACTCACTATTACGAATCTACATCCCCTCCAGAAGTCTGAGATCTGCTAGTGAGCGACGCCTTGTGGTACCATCACAGAGAGGCTCAAAATCACTCTCCAGAACATTCTCATTCACCATTCCTGGCTGGTGGAATAATCTTCCCACCCCTATCCGGAATGCTGGATCCCTGTCAATCTTCAAGCAACAACTGAAGACTCATCTCTTTCGGTACTACTTGACGCCATCCTAAATTTGTTCATAAAAAAAAAAAAAACACCTTTCCCTTTATCTTTCTCTCCTTCCCTTGCTAGCTTGTACTTATTTGAACAATGACTGAGACTTGGTGTTACGAGCACTTCCTCTGTCTGATTGCCTCTTCAAGATGAATCGCTTTATGTACTCCCCAATTGTAAGTCGCTTTGGATAAAAGCGTCTGCCAAATGACTAAATGTAAATGTAAATGTGAGCAGTGACACTGTGTCAGTGGTTCTGAGTGAAAGAAGAGAACGTGGGTCCAGAGATGCTGAAAAGCTTTTTTCCCAGTAAGAAAAAGTCAGTTTATGCAATTTTAAAAGCAAAGCTTTCCAATGTGAAATATGTTTATTTCAAATAATATAGTCTATTTAAAATGCAGAAAGGCATTTCTTTCAAGTGTTAGGTTTTCTGCTCTGCAAGTAAAGTGAGTGCAACTATGCTCAGACAGCTTAGTTTAGCGTTTCTATGAACAGTGACACTGTGTCAGTGGTCCTGAGCGAAAGTAGAGAACGTGGGTCCACAGATGCTGAAAAGCTTTTTTCCCTGTAAGAAAAAGACAGTTCATGCAATTTTAAAAGGAAAGCTTGACAATATGAAATATGTTAATTTCAAATGATATAAAGTCTATTTGCAATGCAGAAAGGCATTTCTTTCAAGTGTTAGATGTTTTCTGCTCTGCAAGTAAAGTGAGAGCAACTATGCTCAGACAGCTTAGTTTAGCGTTTCTATGAACAGTGACACTGTGTCAGTGGTCCTGAGCGAAAGAAGAGAACGTGGGTCCAGAGATGCTGAAAAGCTTTTTTCCCTGTAAGAAAAAGTCAGTTTATGCAATTTTAAAAGCAAAGCTTTCCAATGTGAAATATGTTTATTTCAAATAATATAAAGTCTATTTACAATGCAGAAAGGCATTTCTTTCAAGTGTTAGATGTTTTCTGCTCTGCAAGTAAAGTTAGAGCAACTATGCCCAGACAGCTTAGTTTAGCGTTTCTATGAACAGTGGCACAGTGTTAGTGGTCTTGAGCGAAAGTAGAGAACGTGGGTCCACAGATGCTGAAAAGCTATTTTTCCCTGTAAGAAAATGTCAGTTAGAGCAATTTTAAAAGCAAAACTTTCCAATATGAAAGATGTTAATTTCAAATGATATAAAGTCTATTTATGCAATTTTATGACCAAAGCTTGTCAATATGAAAGATGTGAATTTCAAATGATATAAAGTCTATTTGCAATGCAGAAAGGCGTTTTCTTTCTTGATTCTGATTCTGATTCTGATTCATGAGAATGTCACGTTTGTGGAGATCTGGTCTTTCTTAGCTCGGACGTCTGTCGTAAAAACGTCTTTTCTCGTTGATAAAAATCATTGAATTATGCGTTAACGATCAGGGGATCCATGACGTTTGTTGCTGGTTGCACAGCAGATGTTTCGTCCTGTTTCGGTCGAGTTATGGTTAAGTGATAAGAACCAAGTGAAGTCCTGTTTTAAACCACATTCAAGATGTTCTCCTCCAATTTCTCCTTGTTTTAACAAAGTCTCTTGAGATAAGGAGGTTTTATGGCAGGAGATCGGAACTCAGGAATGTGCTCGCCATTATGTTCAGATGTGTGTGCGTTCTACATTCCCCCAAGGTCTTACAATTGTTAGGCTGCATTAATTAGGTCAACTGGAACCGGGAACACTTCCCATAACACACGATGTACTTGTTACATCGTAAGAAGATTGACATCTACACTAATATTAGTCTGTTTATTTCTTATTCCGAGGTCACTGCAGTCACCAGATCCAATCCGTATCCAGATCAGATGGTGGATCAGCACCTAGAGACGACCTCTACAGCCCTGAACGTCAGCGGAGACCAGGACACCTAGATGAGCCCCAGAGACAGATCCCCAGTGAGGACCCCGTCACCTAGACAGCCATTGGGAAAAGACCACTGGAACCAGTTGAGCCCTTACAATCTAACTTTGCAGCAGTTGGAATTGAACTGCTGGGTCGGCTGGCCAGAGGAGAAATGGGCCCCCGACTGAGCCTGGTTTCTCCCAAGGTTTTTTTCTCCGTTCTGTCAGCGATGGAGTTTTGGTTCCTTGCCGCTGTCGCCTCTGGCTTGCTTAGCTGGGGACACTTCATTTCCAGCGATATCGTCAACTTGATTGAACAGAAACTTTTTGAACTGAACTGAGCTGAATGATGCCATCACTGAATTCAATAATGAAATGCCTTTGACTTAACATTTTGTGTTTAATCTTGTCATTTTACATTATTGACACACTATTTTCCTATTTTGATATTGTGCAGTTGCTTTGACTTGTATTGTTGCTTTGATTTGTATTGTTAAAAGCGCTATATAAATAAAGGTGACTTGACTTGACTTTTTGTTATACTGTGTGTATGTATATATATATATATATTATATATATATATATATATATATATATATATATATGACAAATTAGGAGATGAATTAACATTACTTTATATTCTGAAATGTAAAATAAATATTTAATTAAATGAATATTAAACATCAATTTGTAAATACACCAGTGTGCAGGCATTTTTAGTGTTTTATATACATAAGATAAGATACAGTAAGAACATGAGCAAAGAAACAAAGTAAAACAAACTCACAAATACAATAAAACAAATATACAAATGCAATTAAATAAACAGTGCTTTCATTTTTCCATGAAGGTCTACTAACATTACTGTTTAAGTAAGTACAGGTGCATCTCAATAAATTAGAATGTCATGGAAAAGTTCATTTATTTCAGTAATTCAACTCAAATTGTGAGACTCGTGTATTAAATAAATTCAATGCACACAGACTGAAGTAGTTTAAGTCTTTGGTTCTTTTAATTGTGATGATTTAGGCTCACATTTAACAAAAACCCACCAATTCACTATCTCAACAAATTAGAATACTTCATAAGACCAATAAAAAAACATTTTTAGTGAATTGTTGGCCTTCTGGAAAGTATGTTAATTTACTGTATATGTACTCAATACTTGGTAGGGGCTCCTTTTGCTTTAATTACTGCCTCAATTCGGCATGGCATGGATGTGATCAGTTTGTGGCACTGCTGAGGTGGTATGGAAGCCCAGGTTTCTTTGACAGTGGCCTTCAGCTCTTCTGCATTGTTGGGTCTGGTGTCTCTCATCTCCCTCTTGACAATACCCGATAGATTCTCTATGGGGTACAGGTCTGGTGAGTTTGCTGGCCAATCAAGCACAGTAACACCATGGTCATTGAACCAGCTTTTGGTACCTTTGGCAGTGTGGGCAGGTGCCAAGTCCTGCTGGAAAATGAAATCAGCATCTCCATAAAGCTTGTCAGCAGAAGGAAGCATGGAAGTGCTCTAAAATTTCCTGGTAGATGGCTGCGTTGACTGTGGACTCAGAAAACACAGTGGACCAGCACCAGCAGATGACATGGCAGCCCAAATCATCACTGACTGTGGAACTTCACACTGGACTTCAAGCAACATGGATTCTGTGCCTCTCCACTCTTCCTCCAGACTCTGGGACCTTGATTTCCAAATGAAATGCAAAATTTACTTTCATCTGAAAAGAGGACTTTGGATCACTGAGTTCTTTTTCTCCACAGCCCAGGTAAGACGCTTCTGATGTTGTCTCTGGTTCAGAAGTGGCTTGGTAGCCCTTTTCCTGAAGACGTCTGAGCGTGGTGACTCTTGATGCACTGACTCCAGCTTCAGTCCACTCCTTGTGAAGCTCTCACAAGTGTTTGAATCAGCTTTGCTTGACAGTATTCTCAAGCTTGCAGTCATCCCTGTTGCTTGTGCACCTTTTCCTATCCAAATTCTTCCTTCCAGTCAACTTTGCATTCAATATGCTTTGATACAGCACTCTGTAAACAGCCACACCTTTCAGTAATGCCGTTCTGTGACTTACCCTCTTTGTGGAGGACGTCAATGTTCATCTTCTGGATCATTGCCAATTTAGCAGTCTTCTCCATTATTGTGGTTTCAAAGAACAAGAGATACCCGGAATTTATACTGTAGGGATGGTCATTAATTGAAACGCAAATGTAAATATTCTAATATTTTGAGATACTGATATTTGACTTTCATGAGCTGTAAGCTCTAATCATCAAAATTAAAACAAAAAACTTTTGAAATGTTTTACTTTACATGCAATGAATCTAAAATATATGAAAGTTTCACTTTTTGAAATAACTTACAAGAAAAAATTAACTTTTTCACGACATTCTAATTCATTGAGATGCACCTGTAATAGCCTACAAAAGTAATCAAATGTAAATGAACACTGCATAGTTTTCACTGTATGTATTGATAGATTAATGCTTATTAAAGCTATAACGTTATTCAGATTAAGAGCTGTGAGTGATTTTCTCTTTGCATTTTGTTCTTTGATTAACATTGATGAAGCGCCAGTCTGTAACTTTAAGACAATATATTGACACACATCGGATTTTCTCCAAACTGTTCTCATCCACTTAAGACAAACTGTGTTTAAGTGAATACTCTCCAAGCCGGCCATTTTGACATATTTTGTGTGTATTTGACAGGGGCGCGCGGGAAGGTGTTTTATGTAGGGGGTGCTGGAGGGGGTGTAGTCAGTTTCTGCAAATAATATTACGCCAAATAGAAACATAAAATCGTGCTATAACAATGAATTCATAACAATGTTTTACATTCAAGCTACATTCAAGCTTAAAAACCCTTAAAATGTATAGTGAAAAGTTCGTTAAAAGCATCTGGAATGCAATAAAGTAATTTTAAAGCTGTTTTTAAAGCATTTGCTGCATGGATTAAAAAAGATAGGCCAATAAATAATTCATATAGGCCTATCAGTCAGACAAAATTTCATTGCAGCAAATCCTTTAAATTTCAAGGAAAATTACTTTTTTTTTTACACAATTATAAAATAAAACGCAAATTATAATAGGGCCTGTTTTAGGCTTTCCCTTATTTTTATATTTTAGACGGTGACGGGGAAAAAATGACTCGCCATCTCCTCATTGGAAGCGCAGAGAGAAATATAGGAATTTTAATGGATTACATAGGCTAATGAAGAGTTTTTGCTTTGAATTATTTCATTTTAAAGTAGTAATTTAAAGCTTTCTATAGATATATTCATCATATCTCTGAGACAGTTTCGAGTTGCCGAGTTTCGGTTAATCATTGAAGCGCAGAAAGCGCATGTTTTCCTATTTTATAAAAGCACAATGTTGATAGTGTGAATGCACACAAATAATAGTAGACCCTTTACAGTTCCAAATGATATATTACTCTTACCTTTATGAGCAAAAATCACACGGCGTATTTTAAGTTGTCTTTTACTGTAAGAAAAAAATTCCACGCTGGAGCCTCCGTGTCCTGTAAAACTCGCTTCAGCTTCCACTCTCCACACAAACTGTTGCACATTTATATAGGTTAAACATTTAAACAAACACTGTGATATGCTTGAACTGTTTTATAGGCCTATCTATCGATTTTATTTTAGTCAAGTTGTGATGACGCTGGCCGCTTGGTCGTTGCTTAAAAAAAAAAAAAAAAAAAACATTTAAGGAACAAAAAATGCTCCCAAGGTTTTTCTAAATTAACTTTATGAAGAAAAAAAATAGCCTAATCACTTTTCCATTACATAAAAAAGGGAACTATTTTAATAGGTAGCTATAAGCTGTTTTGGGAGAAGAAGGGGAAGACTCATATCACTGAGAACCAAAAAAAAAAGTTTAAAAAGTTTTTTTTCCCCAGTACATCCATGATATTTCCATTTTCCGCTTTTAAGCCACAACCTACAGATCCCACAACACAAACATAACATTCACAAACATAAAAGCAAGCATTGGCAGTGCTATGTGCATGATGTGGCAGAATGTGCGCAACGCGCGCATCAAGTAGCCCTGCATCAGTTTAATAACTTTGATAACTTTAATTCTTACAACTGTTAAATTAATGGGCAAATGGTAAATATGTCGAAGAGCACATAGAAATAGATAGCAAAATAGCCAATGTAAACTAAATGTTATAAACATCGGAGCAAACGTAGAAATGTTTAAATTAATCTTTATTATAACAAATTTCTCTTAAGTTATGCAACTATTCACACTTTATTCAAAACAATTTTTTTACACGTTTAAAAAGTAAACATCATTTCATTGTTCTCGTTTAACACGTACACAATACCTCATTAACACCCCAAATTTCTACTTTGGCAGTCCACTAGAGAGAGAGAGAGAGAGAGAGAGAGAGAGAGAGAGAGAGCATTTATCAGGTCAGCCACTCTAAGATGAGCTCCTGAAAAATTATAAAGATTAAACCAAAAAAGTGAGACAGAGAGCGATGTAAAGAATTTTAATCCTTTTACATTGTTTAATTTAGCTCTTTGGTTTAAGCTTTATTTTAGCTTTAGGGAATCTTACGATTTGATATTGATATGATCAATTGGTATTAATCAAAACGTCCAACTTATACAGTATTTAACAATCGTCCAGCGAGTTGTTATATTTCTGTATATCTGATAAATTCTGTTTATTCTCGTGGCCACGATAATACAGAATTATTTAAATAACCGTATGACAGTTATTAGCTTAGGTAACGTGATCTGAGCAGAGTTTGATTTGAATATTACACAGAACACAGAACACTTCTCTATAAATCAAACAAGAGTTTATTTGCTATCTTACTACAATACATGAACTAAGCTAAATAACATAAAACAAAATACATACATACACACACACACACACACACACAGGCAATGAATTTAATTGAGAATGATTACAATCTAGCACTGTTCTATTTCCACACGATTTTACTCGTGTCGATCATCAAATGGAGAACTCTCTTAATTTTACTTTAGAGATAGATACCCCACGATTCAGCAGAATAAAGATCTTGTTTGGATACTTGCTTTTAAGTTGAAATGATCCGTGTGCCTCGAGGAAACCCCGCGTGTCGTGGCGTGACGTCACTCTTGGGGATGCCCTTCTGTTGTTGCTTGGTTGGTTGCTCGGCGCCGTTTGATACTTGAAAGAAGTCTGTTTCGATTTCTTATGGCTTTAGATGTTGAAGTTCCTTTCGCGTAGCTTCAGACTTTCTTCAGAGATTTAACTAGATGTTGGTTAAATGTTAAAACTCGGCCAGATGTTATGGCTGCGAGCTTGTTGGAGTAGCCCCAGTTTCAAAGAAGCGTGCGATTTCCGAGTAGAGCGAGAGAGAGAGAGAGCGCGAGCGGGGATCCGCTTTTTTTAAAGGGACTGACGTCAGAGGCCTTCCGTTCAACCCCCAGAGGCTTCCACCAACCAGGTTGTCCCTCTGGACGGAGGTCCACCCACACGGCTCATTTTCCATGCAGTAAATTTATCTGCTTAGTTATTTTGTCACGTGAAGAAAATATCTTTTAACACGTTCTAATCACACATTATTATACTCAATATTAACTTCCCATGCACACCAAATTCTTGCAGTTGTCCTGACCGTTAATATGAAACCAAATATAAGGTATTTGGCATACATTAATAGCTTTCATGCTAAAACTAACTCAAAAGGGTTCTATTTAAAGATTAGAAACAACACATCATGTATATGATCCTATAAGTGTAGTACTCACTTTACAGGAGAAAATTATACCACAAAATATTATAAAAACATACCATTGATTACAATGACACAGTCAGCTTATAAATGACATAAAATACACATTGATATATTTTGAAAAATATATTGTATATATTGCTTTTGATAACATAGCTTGAATAGCAGTAGTGACTACTATCAATTGTCCTTTTGGAAAACTTTATAAAAGTCTTTGAGTCTTTGTTCTGTTAACGAAATGAAAGGCACATATCCTTGCAATGTCCTGGGAGGACGGGAGGTCATAAAGTCACTTTGGGGGCTGTATCTGTTAAACCTCAACACTCGGACATTTCCATAAAACAGTCTTTTTTCTTGATACCATCATTGAGTTACTGCTTTAAGGATCATCCCAGACCAAGTCCAGACCTAGTGGTCCTCGTTCCATCCTGGTTAAATGATGGTTAAGTGATAAGAAACAAGTGAAGTCCTGTTTTAACCACATTCACGATGCTCTCCTCCAATTCCTCCTTGTTTTAACAAAGTCTCTTCAGATAACGAGGTTTTATGGCAGGAAATCTGAATTCAGGAATGTGCTCGCCATTATGTTCAGATGTGTGTGCGTTCTACCTTCCCCAAGGTCTTACACATCCCCCTATTGCTTGGTGAGTTTCCCATTGCGAACGTCGGCGGGCACTGGAACAAGAAGCAGGGAGAACAGGCACACACAAGACACAAACAACATCTCCATCACTGACTGAATCCTGGTGCAGGGTAATTTGGGAAAGAACAGGTTAGGAACTTGAGAAGATGTAGGGGTGCATTCTTTAGGATTACCGGCAATTGAGTCATTCCGATTGGTTTAATTGTCAGGGGTTCGACGAGGCGGTATAGGCGTGATCTCAAGCAGGTTGGTTGAGTTCTCAGGTTCAGGTTCTTGGTCGGTTTTATCACGTCGGAAAATGCGTGGGATGCCTGACGTGCATTTGTTGAAAGACTCTTGAACGGCGTTCACTCGCTTGTGTAGGAGGAAGGCCAGTGTCAATGTCACAACGTACCCTACAATAGTAGAGATGCAAAGCGCTATGTCAGCGGCAGACCAAGACCGAATAATAGGCGCGCCAGCGGGCGGAAGGCGAGCGATAGCTTCTAAAGCTGTATCAACAGGAGTCAAGTCAATAAGTTGCGTTCCTTCCTCCTTGATCCTTTCTTCCAATTCTAGATCGAGGACGAAGGAGTGCTGTTTGAAGAAGGGTGAGATTTCAATTTCAGCCTGATACTCGTCGTCATTAAGGTGATACAATGCTAACTCGTCAATATGGAGGATCGAGCCCTTAGGGACAGTGATCCATAAAGTTTGGTTGGGCAGGGTAATGCGTGTGGCTGTGTCGTGTTGATCGTATGTGAGGGTAGCTGTTCGTGCTGGGGTGTTGACCAGCCATCAGTTTCCGATGATTTCAGCTTGCGTTACCTCAACTTGAGAACGTGGTGTCGCTTCGGCGGGGCAGCTAGTGTCGGGTCTAATAGATTCTAGGCCGCAGATGCCCTCAGTATTATCGCGTACGAAATGTTTACTCGGGCAAAGGAAGTGAATGTCCTTCGTGAGCGTACACATCCTTAGGTTTGGGGCCAAGTACAACTGCTCGTTGTTATCGTGATACGCAACGACTTCAGGAGTGTGGATTTTGACATAGGTGTTCCCTTGCCAAAATCCCACAATCACAACGTCTTTGAGCCGGTAAATGTTATTCGAGTCGCTAATGGGCAAACTGAGGAGAAAGGCCAAGTCGCCTGCTTCTGGGTCTACGTACAAGGGAATAGCGCTACCCAGGGAAAAGGCGAGATGGGTTTGGATGGGACTAGCAGGGCCCGCGGTGGCCGAAGTTAGGATGTTTTGGACAAGGTTTAAGAGGTATCAAGTAGTGTGCAATCCTACCCATGGCTAAGTTATCAATCAAGGACTTATTTCACGTAGCATGTCGGTCATGATTTGGCGGGTCGCCTCGATCGGTTGATAACGGTTCTCACAACGAGTTACAACGACTTTATTGAAGGGAGTCAATCTTAATTTTGGGACCTGGATTTAAATAATTGGTAAAGGGAGTTCCCTGATGAGGGGACTAGAGGGGAGAGGAAATTATAGTGAGAGAGGAAGAAAAAAAACAAACAAACAAACAAAAACAAAGAGACACAGGTGAAAGGAAACAACAAAACGAGAAACGGCGGCACAAGGACACCGGATGAGGTTAGGCAGCAAACGAGTGTCACATGTGTGAAGTAACTCCTCTCTACTAGAGGTTGGCTCTAGCAGTGCAGCTGAGGAGAGAGTGTAAGTGTTGTGTTTCAACAAGGTCGCTATATGTTTTCCTAACAACAGAAATTATGTTAGTGTGGTGTAGAGCATATGATTGTCGGTCTGTGTCAGTGGGTTTGATCTTCCCCCTTTTCCGGTCGGCTGGAGCTCTGGTGCCTCTTTATCTGGTTTCGATGGACCCATCGAAGGACTGGCTCGCTGCGCCCTTGTCCGATTTTGATTCGGTAGGCGACAGGTGAGAGCTTGTCTACAATCGCGTGGGGTCCTGTCCAGTGAGGTAGGAACTTCTTTGACAGGCGATGGGGAGTGTTCTGCCTTGGTCAGGCGAAGCTGTAATACCACACTTTGTCTCCGACATTGAACTCATGGTGAGAGGCCTTTTGGTCGTAGTAGGCTTTACGACCTTCTGCGCTTCGTTGTAGTTGCTGTTGAGCAAAGACGAAGGTCGTTCTCAGGTGCTGATGCAACTCTTCCAGGTATTGGTGAGTGGTATAGGCGGTGACGAGGTTCAGGTCACCAGGTTGGTACAGCAGGTGTAGCGGTAGCGTCATGTTTCTCCCTGTCATCAATGTGAACGGGGGTACGCCGGTAGACTGGTGAGGGGTGGCTCGAGCAGCCATCAGTACCAGCGGAAGTTTAATATCCCAATCCTTTTGATTGGCGGACACATACTTCTTCAACATGCTGACTACTGTTTTATTGGCCCGTTCAACTTGACCCGAGGAAATTGGGTGATGGCTTATATGGAGCTTGGCCTGTACACCGAGGAGTTTCCACACTTCCTGCATGATGTCGGCGGTGAAGTGGGTTCCGCGGTCAGAGTTGACCCTTAAAGGCAGTCCAAATCTTGAGAAGATGTGGTTCATTAACAGGCAGGCTGTTGTTTCTGCTGTATCATTGGGAGCTGGGAGGCACTCTATCCACTTCGTGAATTCGCAGACCACGGTGAGGAAGTATCTGTTACCTCGCGTTGACCGTGGCAGGGGTCCTACCCAGTCTATTTGGAGGTCCGACCAGGGGAAAGTCATTCCTTTCCTTTGCAGTGGGGCTCGGTGGTTTGGGTTTGCCGGTTGAAACTGGCAACACACCAGGCATCCTTTTACGTATTCCGCCACGTCTTGCTGCATGCCAGGCCAGTATGCTACTTGCTTGAGTGTTTCATAGGTGGCCTTGGCGCCGTGGTGTCCTGCGCATGGTGCATCGTGGGCGTGTGTCAGCATCATCCCCCTTTGGCCGTGAGGGACTACGAGCTTTGGCGTAGTTAGGGGCTCAGGGACATACGCGAGTACACCGTCTCTCAGATGCAGCATGTGCTTGATTGAGTGGAGCGTGCGGAGCTCGGAGGAAGCAGCTAGGTCGGAGGTGGAAATAGGATGAGTTAAGGGGTCGGAAATGTGAGCTGCCATAGTTCGCAGTGTTCGATCCGCATTTTGAAGTGTGAGGAGATCGTTAGCAGCGAACTGAGGTGAAATGGCAATGTGGGAGGCGGTGGGGGTTTGTACGCCAGTGGCGTGTTGGCGGCGGGTTATGGCCGCTACTGAAGGGTTGGGAGGGAGGGCTTGAAATGTCCAGGACTCTCCTGTCATGTTCAGTGACAATGGCATGTTCAGTGACAATGGTATCGCCTGCTTGGAAGAGTTCCTGGTGTTTGACAGGCTTGTTGTTAGCTGTCTTGAATCCATTCTGTTTCCATCCAGCTAAATGGCATGTGAAGCTTAGACGGGCGTAGTTCGAATCGGTACAGATGAGGAGTTCTTTGATGTTGTGGGATGCCGCCATCTGAAGTGTGATGAGGATGGCTGCTATTTCAGCATATTGCGATGAGCGAGGGCCTAATTTGAATTGCTGCGGTAGGCAGGGGTCGTTGTGTAGCCAGACCACTCCCGCTCCAGCTTGTAAATTGCCCTTGTGGTTATAGGAGCAGCCGTCGACATATGCTGTGGGCATTCCTTCACATACATTCTCCTCGAAGTACCTGTGATTCGTCAGTTGAGGTTGTGGCGGTTCTTTAGGTTCCGCTGGAGTATGCAGCGTGTCCGTTGAACAGTTTTGGCAGGCCGCTAGCCCATTTCCAAGTGAGGATTTGTAGTTTTGGGCATATCTTGCCTCAACGTCTCGTCCTTGGAGTGTCATTAGCCAGGTAGCTATGCGTGCGTTGGTCACCACGCCATCTCTGATACGTTGACTGTTTAGGAAGGTGACCGGCTGATGACAAGTCTCGATGATGACTTTTTGTGCACCGATGTAATTAGAGAAACGCTGGATAGCCCACACAGTGCAAAGCAATGCCTTTTCGCAGTTTGAGTACTTGCATTCTGGGGGAAGCAGCGTTTTGCTGGCATAAGCGACCACTCGTTTGTCCTTGTCATGGAGCTGGTATAGGCCTGCACTGAGGCAATGACTGGAGAATCCAGCGTCCAGATAGAATTATTTTCCTGGGTCTGGGTAGGCAAGGCACGGAGCAGAGCACAGGCACTGTTTGAGCTGGCCCATTGCTGTGTCCTGTGTTTTCGTCCAAACGAAGGGTTCATCCTTTTTCAGGAGGGAAGTTAGTGGTCGTGCGATGTCAGCGTAGTTTTCGATGAACTGTCGTGAATAATTGCACACTACCAGAAAGCTTCGCAGCTCAGAGATGTTAGTCGGCGTCTTTATGCTTTGGATTGCTTGGGTGCGGTTAGACTGTGGCTCGATGCCGTTTCTTCCGACAAGCAATCCGACATAGTTCACCACTTGGTTTTGCACCACTGTCCTTTGTGAAGGGCGATCTTGGCTCCTGCCGTTGTCAGCTGATTTAGGAAGTGATTGATTTCTTTGAGGTGGTCTTCCACACTTGAGCTTTTCATCAAAACGTCATCTACATAGACAAGGTTGCCTCTGGCTCTGGCGTCAGGGCATGCTTTGTTAAGGAAAATGTTGAATTCTGCTGGTGAGTTGGCATAGCCGAAGGGACACCGTGTGAAGGTGCATTGTCGATTGCCAAAAGTGAATGCCAGCTTGTGTTGGTCATCGGGATGGACAGGGATTGTCCAGAACTCGGAGGCGACGTCCAGTGTGGAAAGGATCGTCGAGCCTTTGATTTTTGGAATTTCTTGGTCCAATTGGGTCATAGGCCATCGTGACAATGGTACTTGTTGATTCAACTTGCGATAGTCGATGGTGGGCCGCCATTTGCCGTTTGGTTTTAGGACTGGCCATATCGGGGCAGAGTATGTGCTGTTACAGGGCCGGATGACCCCCTTTTCCAGCATGGAGTCAACAATCTCTTGCACTGGCTCATATGACGCTATTGGAATCTTGTACTGTCGCACAAATGTGGGTGGCGCATTTGGGTTTGTCGGGATGCACACCGTGTGGATGTTTGTCAGTCCACAATCCAGGGAATCCTTTGCGAAAGAGTCCTTGTATTTGTGCAGAACCTCTTTGAGTCCTTGGCGATCCGCTTCATTGTGGAGGGCATCTGCCTCACTCAGGATCTGTTGAACTTGTGCGTTGAACCCGGCGTAGGGTTCTTCTGCAGCGAGGTCATTTGAGGGGCTTTGGGCCCCGATGGTCACCTGTGTAGGTGAATCTGTCGCAGGCTGTGTTGAGACAGCATAGACAGCGAGATGAGTGTCATCTGTTAGTTCTGACCGGCAGACGCTTTCTCTGGACACCGGCAGAATGGACGTGATGGCAATCACTTCATGGGGTTTTGTAAACGTTACGTTGTTGTCGTATTCGTCTGACATTAGCTGTGTGGGTATAGGGCCTATGACAGGTACCATCAGTTCGAAGTCGTGGAACGCCTGGCTGATGAGCCATCCCAGGTGATTGGCTTTGGGAACGTGGATGTCTTTGGCCGTACAGTTGTTGAACAACACATACACAGCACGAGATGACACTTCCATGAGAGGTGTGGCTTCCAGAGTTAGTCCGAGTTTTAGGCAGGTCCTGGAAGGTTGGAAGAAGCCTAGCTTACTGTTTAGAGTTTGGCCAGGTCGCATGTTGAGGCGGACGCTGACGCTCTTGCTGTAGGCAGGTATTGTGGCTTCTTGCTCCGTGATCATAGCACATGCGTCTGGCATAGTTTGACCAGATTGCAGGTTCTTGAGGTTGACTGACGTTGTCAGTTGGTGTGACAGGGGAGCCCATATGATGTCGTTTACGGTATCAATGCAAGCATTGAGCCGGACCAGGATATCCGCTCCAATGTAGATGTCATGCGGCAGGTCTGAGACAACGAGGAAGTAGTGAGTTAGCTGTCTGTCGTTCCATCGTATGTCCAGAGCGCAGATGATCTTGGAGGTGGCCATGGTTGTCGACCAGGGACTGAGAGGGAAGCGGCTGTGCTTAGCGACATGTGGTAGACACTGATGTCTTTGCTTCAATGTTTTGAATAGCTTCAGGCTGATGGCTGAGTTCTCTGCCCACAGGTCCAGTGCCGTGTCGGACACTGATGTGCCTTGGACATCTATTGCAGTCATGATTCGAAGGGGGCCTGCGTTTGATTCAGGCTCCTGCAGTGAGCAGAGGAGAGGGTCCTTGTCCTTGCTGTTTGTGCTTGGTCCAGATCCTGGCTTTGCTGCTGCATCATCGATCAGTGGCTTAGGGACGGTGTCTGTGACTTGACACTGCGACTCGTTGGAGTCTAACGCCTGGCAAGGCAGAGGTTCACGGACTTGTGTCCACATCTTTAGGTGCTTGAAGTCTATTAGGGGTTCAAAGCGATTAAGCAGATCTTTCCCAATGAGGAGTGGATACGTTTTAAGTGGTGAAACGTATACGGGATGGACGAGGTCCATCGATCCCACCGTTAGGTGAATTGGGGCCACATGTTTTAGTTGTAGGCCCGTGTGGGAGTATGCTTGAAGGTTTAGTTCACACCTTTGGAGTTTGAGGGTTCTGTTAGTCCTCTTTGATCTTTCTTGGACTTCCTCCAGGAGTTCGGTAGACATTAGAGTAATGTCCCCCCCCCCTTATCGAGGAGCGCTTCGACTCTGAAGTGTCGTTCGATGATGATGGAGTGGTAGAATTTTCTAGCAAAACCTTTCTCGCCTAGGAGATCGCCTAGGAGTTGAGGGACTGGAGTTTGGGAGGAAACAGTTAGGATATCAGGGCTGATGGGGCGTTCTTCGGAGGAGTGGCAGATGACCAAGACAGCCCTTTCAGGAGCTTGAGGGGTTTCGTCAGCAGGTGTTTGTTGGACGCTGCTGTAATTTGGAGCATTAGGTGTTGAGTTAGTGTCTAACTCTGTTGCTGGGTTTTCAGGTGGGGTTTCGTGTCCATCTGAAGTTAGTGTGATTACGGTTCTCTGAGAGTGAGGTGAATGAGTGCTGTTCTCTATGGCTGGTTGTGTCAACTGGTCGCTGCCATCTCGTCCGGCCGCTAGTCAGGCTGAATCTGATTTCTCTTTCTTTTCCCATTTCCGATCTTCCTCCTTCCGTTGGAAGAATTCTTTCATCATCATTTTCATCAGTTCTTGTGAGTCGAAACACGGTGGTGTCTCTTGTTCCTGCGTGGGTTCAGTTTGAGCTCGGTCAGCTTGGAATCTTTGCGAATTCTTTCGTCGATTCCTTGGGCTGGTTGCTCCAGGGTGAGTTTGTCGCCTTCTCTTGGAGTTTCCATTGGATTCCCATGAGTTTTTCCCTCTTGAGTTTCCAAATGAGCTTGGCTGGTTCCACGATCTCTCCCAATGACTTTCGTGGGGCCTTGACTGGTCCCATGTCTTTTCCCAGTGGCGTCCAGGTGAGCGTTGACGTCCATGTGGTCCATCCCAGCGTTCGTACCTCTGTTTAGATCGGGTACCAGCATGGGAGTCTCGTTCTTTGTTGGACGAGGGTGCGTTCCACTCCCTGGGTGGCGGCTTGGCATTGTCTTGGCGTTGAGCGCCCTCTAGCGCCAGCCCTTGACTTTGAGTGTTGAAGTCAAGAACGGCTGGGGTTCTGGCATTCTTTTCTGAGGCCATCTTTTGTTTGCCGTAGGCTTTCTGCGCCAAGTCTCGCAACTGCGGAGTATTCATTGTCCGTGGACATGCGAGAACGCCAAGATGGTGGCTTACGCCGGGATGAAGGTTTCGTAGGAAGAGAGTTTTAAAGTTCAGTTCATCCTCCATGTCAGGTTCGTTGCGAGTTCCAAAGTATGCCCGTCTGAGTCGGCTGTAGTAGGCTTGAGGAGGTTCGTGACGTCCTTGTCTCGTCTCCAGGGCAGCCACGAGGCCTTGTTCGGACTCAGGGTCGGAGAACTCTTTAGTGAGTGCTTCTCGGAGCAGTTGGTAATCAGTCTTTGTGTGAGCAGGCTGCCTGTCCAGGAAGCTGCGAACTTCAGAACTGGATGTTGTTCGAAGTAAATATAGTCTATCTTTGTCCGTAACATTAGGTCGCATTTCTAGATGGAAATTGATATCTTGGAGATATGCTTGGACATTTGGGCTATTTGGCACGCTTGGGGTGAATTTGCCAATGTTCCTGGCAAGCTTGTCGAGGTCTTTTAGGTCCAAGCCGTGCGATGATCTGTGACTGGCTGCAGCAGATTCTTTTGGCTGAGGTAAAGTGAGGTAAAGTTCTCCAGAGTGAGTTGGTGAATGTTTCAACACCACCCCCTCCATCTTTTTCTCACGTGTCAGTCCCGGAACAGGTGAACCAGTCCTGCTCGGCAGGGGTGAGGTCGATGCGCGTCGTGTCCTTGATGGCTCACGGCGCAGTTCGTAAGCATGCTTGAGTTCCTCTTGGAGACTGTCAGATTCATCTTTGACGTAGTCAAGCTGTCGTGTTAGACGGCTGATCTCGTTTCTTGACTCATCCAGGTGAGCTTCAAGGGCTTTGATTCTGCCGTTTTTATCTCTGAAGTCGGCCTTTGCTTTCTCCAGAAGCTGTTCAGCATACTGTAGCTTTTTGGACCGATCATCGTAGTCTGCCTTGACCTTTTCCAATTCTTGGCTAGTAGCTGCTAGGGTTTCTTTTAGCCGGTTGATCTCCTCCTCAGCACCTTGTTCCGCCTCATCCGATCCTTCCCATCGTTCCTGAGCTTCAAGTTCCAGCTGCTCTATGCGTCGTTGTGCGCGTGTCAGCTCCTGCTGGCGTTGTGCAGCGTGCTTGTCGCTCAACTTGAGGGTGGCGATGAGTGTGTGGCTTAAGGAGCCGGTGATCTTGGCTAATTCTTTGTGATTGTAGCTGTGACTTGGGTCTTGTGCCATGAGGCTTGTTATGTTGTCATCCAGCTGGTCTTGTGTCTGATGTTTTAGTGTTTCAGCAGCCTTAGGGAGGAGACTGTCTGTTGCAATGCTTAGCCATGTTTCCAAATCCTCCCAGTGACCGACATGTCCTGTTGTGTGAGACATGTTTGGGCGTGGTGAGATCTCGAACCACGACTGACACAGACCTTGAAAAGAAAAACAAAACAAAACAAACAAACCAAAACAGAACAAATCAACAAACAAGGGGTGTAGATGTGCAATATAGAATGTGTACTAGTGTTGACTGTGTAAAACAGGTGGGTGTGGTTCTCTGTGACTGCGATCCTCTGGGGGCGTGCTTCTAATTTGTAGCCTCTGTGGGGGAAAAATTGAGCACACACACACACAGGTAGCACAGCTAGAGAACAGGTAAAGAGAAGAAGAAGAAGAAGGTTTCTTCTAATCAGAGGATTTGTAAATGACAATTTTTGTAAGTCTGTGATTGCGATTAGCTTTCTCCGGCGTGGAGGAAAACAATAACAATGACAGCACTGGTCCCGTTAATGACCAAAATTGACACCACAAGCTAATTAGAGTGTTCGAGTGCTTGACATTTTCCGGCGCCTTTCTTCTGTGGGCCTGTTTTAACCTGGCGGGGTAGGATTTCACAAAAGAGGAAGGTAAATGGAAAACAATTTTGACATGTTCTCAAGTTCCACAAATACCTGTTTTGATTGCTAAAGTTCTCCACTTGTGATCTTCACACAGGCAAAAATCTCAGCAACAGCAGCAGCAGTCAAATTAGAAGATAGCAGCAGGAAGAAAAGAGAGAAAGATGAGAGTAGGATTTAGGATTAGTAACAAAGGTGGCAGCGCGGAGGCGCTGTTGAGTCGATGCACCTAGGGGTTTTGCTTTTCTAATTTTAGTAGGATGAACACACTTGCCTAAGCATTAAGAAGACCTTAATTTTTTTCTTTTTGGAGGTTTGCTACTTAGAAGGGTTTTCCTAATTAGAAAGTTTTATACTCTAGGCTTTGTGATGAATGTAAATTGCTCCAGTGGTGCTCAGCAGCAAGGCCCACCGCCCGAGCACACCAGGTGAGCTCCTGTAAGGGTTTTGCCGAACACTCCACCCCCACCGTATTGCTGTGAGCCTCTCAGACAGCTGTGGCTTTTGGCACAACCGGGCTGGGACTCGGGTGAGTTATGTCAAACGACTGCTGGCCTGAAGAGGGGCGGGGCTAGGTCCCGGTGTCTATCCGTCAGTGCGAACCCGAAGTTCGACGTACTTCGTCAATAGATTAGCCGGGATGGTATATCCGCACCTTCGCCCAGTCAGCCGTTGACTCCTCCTCCGATACCCGATTGCTAGCCTGCTGCGGGCCATCACTTTGCAACACTAGGACGGAAATATTCGGGTTTCCCCTCCAGCCTGCACCAGGTACAGTCGGAACGGGTGACTCCGCTTGCTGTAACTCACACTGGAGGCAATTTCACTTCACTAACCAAGCACTAGGGGGAGCCCTATCTCCTATCAGG
Source organism: Aspiorhynchus laticeps (assembly GCA_023376895.1). Lineage (NCBI taxonomy): Eukaryota > Metazoa > Chordata > Actinopteri > Cypriniformes > Cyprinidae > Aspiorhynchus > Aspiorhynchus laticeps. The sequence goes on from CM041793.1 coordinate 61,593,967, forward strand.
CCTAAGAAAAGAGAAACCTATAAAAGTTAATTTAATAACAGACGGAGAGAGACCAAACAGGTTGGAACCAAAACTCAATTGCAACTGGAATTAGAATTTCAAATTAGAAATGGTAGTTTCTAATTCAAATTTTATGATGTTATCATTTAAATTTGATAGGCTTGATTAGGATTAAATTAATCAATAGGGTATCCTTGAGATAGGATCCTTATTAGCCAATGCTGGAATTAAAATTTCAGAGCAATGATTGATAGTTAAAAATCTAACTTAACGATGTTTGTCATTAATATTAGAAGACACCTGTGATTATAATAATCCTTAAGTATTGAAGCAGGGTAATACAAGCTCTAATGAGTTGCAGATGAAATTAAAATTTCATAGCATTATTGGCAGTCATGGATTAAAATCTTAATGATATTTTCATTAACATTACAAGTGATTACATTTCATTGATCAGCCAATAGTGTTGACATAGGGAAACAGGAACTGTAATTAATTATTAAATTGAATCAGAATTTTCAAATTCGTAATTAATTATGAAATTAAATTACAAATTCCACATCCCTAATTTCGTATCCCTAAGCCTGACCAATTACTAATTCCTTGTGTTATTCAAATCATTAGAACAAATTAATCCATATCGTCTCAATTATAAAAGGAAATTAAAACATTTTCCAGGGCCAGATGATCAAACACTTTGATAGTTAATAATTAAGATCTTAATGTTATTGTTAAATTATCAGAGCACACATAATTATCTCAATCAGTCTATGTGGAACTGAAATTATTTTAATTAAATGAATTTAATTTCACATCTGGGATTAGTTATGGAACTAAATGATCAATTTCAAATATTTCATAGCAATTCATCCAATGAGATTCTTAAAATCATGAGCGCAAATCATAATTAAATGAATTATCTTCCTATCAAAGCAATGAGGCTAAGACCCATCATTAATTTATAATGAACCCCAATAGTTATGAAACTAATATCTGCTAAATATGAAACGAAACAAAACAACCTAAACACAACTACTTGTTAACACCTGTGACATCGCTGGTCTCATTTCCTATGAAAATCAGCTGCCTTGCACATTAAAGGTTTATTTAAATTTGTATTGTTAAAGTCCTTTCACATTAGAAGTTATAAGAGAGAATGAGTGAATTCAAAAGAGAGAAGGAACTTATGTAAACAGTTTAGTGTGAGTTAAAGTTCAGCTGTGAAGGGTTAAACTCGTATCAACACTTCAAAAACACACTGCAAACACACACGCATTTGAACCCACATGCTACAAAAAGCTAGCCTTCAATGCTACTAGCTTTGCCTAAGCTACTCATTGCTTCAGTTAGCCAAGCTAGGCTGTTGTTTACAACAGCTCAAAATGGCGCGGGAACGGAGCCTGCGCACTTCCTGAGTTACGCGTCACTATGGTGACGTCAGGGAACCTGTCATTTCCGATGCACAGATTCGGGTACTCAGTGAAACCATGTCTTTCACACTACCATCAAAAAGCAGCTATTTAGATTCTTTCTTTATAGCACTAACAATCTCAACTCGTTCAGAGAGATATACATTAATCCATAGATTAATTATCAACACTTTTTGGCCACGGCGAGCCTTAGTACATTAATTCTGTCTAACTTCACAGACAAAACACAGTGGATTTTTCATCACACAATTCTTTTTTGATCAAGATCAATAACTATTCTCCCCAGAATGCGTTTTGGCCACTCTTTCCGAGAGCCGCGCCTTAAATTCACTGTTTAGTGACTCAGATGGCAGAAAAATCATTAAGTAGCTAAGTTAATGTTTTCAAACCGGGAGATTAAATAGCATAGTTTAATCAGAAGTGGGACACGCACTTTAGCAGATTGAAACTATGAGAGGCCTTTTAAAAGACGTGAATGAGGAATCCGCTCATTCGTCTCTTCTGCGCTTTTTTGAGCGACTTTTTGTCTTCCAGACAATTCATATACTTTACTGCAGTTAATTTTTCAAACGACTAAGGTTGCACTTTAATTTATTCAAAACGCATTGCCATGCATACAGTACCACAAACACAAACAAACTCTGTCTCTTTGTATCTACACAATTTCTTCCGGTTAAAAATAGGCAAAATACAAAAATATGTTTTTCTGATTATGAATATTCAAATCATACTTATGCTCGCTTTTTTTTTCTCCACCATTCTGTAAAGAATTTTAATCATTTTACATTGTTTAATTTAGCTCTTTGGTTTAAGCTTTATTTTAGCTTTAGGGAATCTTACGATTTGATATTGATATGATCAATTGGTATTAATCAAAACGTCCAACTTATACAGTATTTAACAATCGTCCAGCGAGTTGTTATATTTCTGTATATCTGATAAATTCTGTTTATTCTCGTGGCCACGATAATACAGAATTATTTAAATAACCGTATGACAGTTATTAGCTTAGGTAACGTGATCTGAGCAGAGTTTGATTTGAATATTACACACAGAACACAGAACCCTTCTCTATAAATCAAACAAGAGTTTATATGCTATCTTACGACAATACATGAACTAAGCTAAATAACATAAAACAAAATACATACATACACACACACACGCACAGGCAATGAATTTAATTGAGAATGATTACAATCTAGCACTGTTCTATTTCCACACGATTTTACTCGTGTCGATCATCAAATGGAGAACTCTCTTAATTTTACTTTAGAGATAGATACCCCATGATTCAGCAGAATAAAGATCTTGTTTGGATACTTGCTTTTAAGTTGAAATGATCCGTGTGCCTCGAGGAAACCCCGCGTGGCGTGGCGTGACGTCACTCTTGGGGATGCCCTTCTGTTGTTGCTTGGTTGGTTGCTCGGCGCCGTTTGATACTTGAAAGAAGTCTGTTTCGATTTCTTATGGCTTTAGATGTTGAAGTTCCTTTCGCGTAGCTTCAGACTTTCTTCAGAGATTTAACTAGATGTTGGTTAAATGTTAAAACTCGGCCAGATGTTATGGCTGCGAGCTTGTTGGAGTAGCCCCAGTTTCAAAGAAGCGCGCGATTTCCGAGTAGAGCGAGAGAGAGAGAGAGAGCGAGCGGGGATCCGCTTTTTTTAAAGGGACTGACGTCAGAGGCCTTCCGTTCAACCCCCAGAGGCTTCCACCAACCAGGTTGTCCCTCTGGACGGAGGTCCACCCACACGGCTCATTTTCCATGCAGTAAATTTATCTGCTTAGTTATTTTGTCACGTGAAGAAAATATCTTTTAACAGGTTCTAATCACACATTATTATACTCAATATTAACTTCCCATGCACACCAAATTCTTGCATTTGTCCTGACCGTTAATATGAAACCAAATATAAGGTATTTGGCATACATTAATAGCTTTCATGCTAAAACTAATTTAAAAGGGTTCTATTTAAAGATTAGAAACAACACATCATGTATATGATCCTATAAGTGTAGTACTCACTTTACAGGAGAAAATTATACCACAAAATATTATAAAAACATACCATTGATTACAATGACACAGTCAGCTTATAAATGACATAAAATACACATTGATATATTTTGTAAAATATATTGTGTATATTGCTTTTGATAACATAGCTTGAATAGCAGTAGTGATTACTATCAATTGTCCTTTTGGAACACTTTATAAAAGTCTTTGAGTCTTTGTTCTGTTAACGAAATGAAAGGCACATATCCTTGCAATGTCCTGGGAGGACGGGAGGTCATAAAGTCACTTTGGGGGCTGTATCTGTTAAACCGCAACACTCGGACATTTCCATAAAACAGTCTTTTTTCTTGATACCATCATTGAGTTACTGCTTTAAGGATCATCCCAGACCAAGTCCAGACCTAGTGGTCCTCGTTCCATCCTGGTTAAATGATGGTTAAGTGATAAGAAACAAGTGAAGTCCTGTTTTAACCACATTCACGATGCTCTCCTCCAATTCCTCCTTGTTTTAACAAAGTCTCTTCAGATAACAAAGTTTTATGGCAGGAAATCTGAATTCAGGAATGTGCTCACCATTATGTTCAGATGTGTGTGCGTTCTACCTTCCCCAAGGTCTTACAGCGAGATAACGACAACAAACGAGTAAAAACAACAGAGGAACAACCTGGATTCATGGAAAGACTGATTTTTCTTCTTGAAAAAACATTTTAAAACAAGAAAGAAGATTGTGATCTGTGGACTAGCATCTGGCTGCTGGATCTCCACTCTATCAGCTAACTGCAGATTTCCCTCCAAAACGCTTAAGGATTTTTAAAAGGAACTCCAGCTGAAAAACTTCTCACAATTGTTGATCTTCAGGTACTAAACAGAGAGGTGAGCTCTATCTGGCACAAAACTTTAACGAAAATTGTATATTTTTACTTTATTCTAGTAAAAACTCTCATCATTATAAGCTAAAAGCTACAGTTAGCTGCAGCTCTGGCTCTGATCACCATGGCAACCCTGGTGCAAGCAGAGTGCAGGGATGTGTGTTACCCAGAGAAGTGCAGAAGTGTGCCGGCACGGAAGAAACACAAAGAGAAAACTCTCAGAGACAATCCTGATGTTCTGTATGCTGACTATATTCAGCTCAATGGGAAGAGAATCAAGAACAACTTCATCTTCCACACCACTATGATCAATGCTTGGAAACTGACCATCTGTGAGGAATACAAACATGTTTTTAAAGAAGGAATTGGCCGAGGTGGAAGATTAACTATTTGTGAAGATGAAATGCTAGACACAGACAACCCCATTCTCACTATAACCTACTACACTAAAGGAACCTTCTTACTGCAAGGCAATGAAGCAAGCCTGAACTCATTTGAGGAGATTTTCCTCCTGCTAAAAGCCAGAGTAGAGAATGAGAGAGATGAGACCCATGTGAACTACACAGACTCTGAGGAGGAAGGCCCAGTGGATCCTTCACCTTTACCACCTTCACCATCCGAACGTCAACTGAGAGACAGTTTAGCCCTACTAGAACTGGACTTCACTGAATTCAGAGAACACACTCAGGCCAAACTCTCAGACACACACAACACAAACATTTACATCCAGGAGCTCAAAGATGAACTCCAGCAGCTGAAGAAAAACACCAGCTCCTCCATCACTGAACTCACAAGAGCTCTCAGAGAACTGCAAGAAGAAAACAGAACTCTCCGCTTACAGTTCTGCAAACTAGAGAAGGACACAGAGAACAAAGAAGTGAACTTTTCCAGACAGCTGCAAGATATGAGAGAACAGTTACAGAAAAACACAAAAGACAATACACTTCACTACAATACAGCTCCAGACAAACCAAACTACACAAACACAGAATGCGTACCAACGACAAACACACAGACACCTGCAGCAACACAGGCCTCACCTGCCCAGACTCCAGAGCCTGATCCAGATGTTCTCCTCCTCTATTATTTCTATTATTTCTATTATTACATTTGGAAAATTTCACTGTTGGTTAAAACTAAACAACCAAATTGGCATTTCAACCACTGACATATATCTCTGTGCCATCTATATTCCTCCAGCAGAATCCCCTTACCATGATGAGGAATATCTGAACAACATCCACACAGAGATCAGCCGTTTCCAGGCCCAGGGAAACGTGCTGCTGTGTGGAGACTTTAACGCAAGAACTGGATCTGAACTCGATAACATAGATCCAAAGGGCAATGAATATATCTTTGGCCAAAACTCCCCGAGTCTCACAAGAAAACTTCCACCAAGAAATAATCTTGACCAAACTGTAAATAAAAACGGTAGAGAGTTAGTGCAGCTCTGCCGAGCCTCAGGCCTGTACACACTTAATGGCAGGATCAGAGGGGACTCTTTAGGGAGGTTCACGTGTTGTTCAGGTCTTGGAGCTAGTGTAGTTGACTATACCATCACTGACATGGACCCCTCCTCCTTCAGTGCATTCACTGTCATACAACAAACTCCGCTTTCTGACCATAACCAAATTAACATTTATATTAAAACACATCACACACTAACACAAAACATACCCAAAACCTGTAAAATGTATAAAATCCAGCCAGGATTCAGATGGGCTTCAGACAGCACAGACAAATTTATTCAAGCCCTCAATTCTGAAGAAATGGAAAATCTAATCACTACATTTATTAACAAAAACAACTAAAGATGGTGTTAATTTGGCTATAAATGAAATAAATTACATATATAAAAAAGCAGCTTGTAAAACTGAGTTGAAAAAGAAAACAAAAACAATTAGTAAAAATACATCAAAAGATGAAAAATGGTTTGACTCAGACTGCAAAACATTAAGAAAACAACTTAGAAAATTATCAAATCTGAAACATAAAGAATCATACAATGCTGACATAAGAACTGAATACTGTTCAAAACTAAAACAATACAAGGACACAATTAGAGCAAAAAAGCAACACCATCTGACCAAAAGTTTACAAGAAATAGAACATTCAGTAAATCATAATCAGTTCTGGGATATGTGGAATAATCTGAGCACAACAAAACCACAAGACTTGCCAATACAAGATGGAGATATTTGGACAAAACATTTTGAAAATTTATATAAAGAAATCCCTCCAAAACAACTCATTAACAATTCTGATCAGATCAAACAAAGTCTACAAACTTATGAAGACACAATTAAAAATAATCAAAACCCTCTCGACTTCCCAGTTACACATGAAGAATTGACAAACAAACTCAAAAGCCAAAAATGTAAAAAGTCTTGTGGTCCTGACAGCATTCTGTGTGAAAACACAGCACACCTGAGCTTCAGACAGCTGTGCTCAAATTATTCAACCTTGTACTTAGTTCAGGCTGTTTTCCTGACATCTGGAGCCAAGGACTCATTACCCCTATTCACAAGAGTGGAGACAAATTGGACCCTAATAATTTCAGAGGCATTTGTGTGAGCAGTAATCTGGGGAAGTTATTTAGCAGTATTTTAAACCATAGAATGGTAAACTTCCTTAACGAGCACAGTGTCCTGAGTCCTAGTCAGATTGGCTTTCTTCCTAATTATAGAACTACTGACCACATTTACAGACCAAAAATGGAAAAATATTTGCATGTTTTATCGATTTCAAAAAAGCATTCGATTCTATTTGGCACGACGGATTATATTATAAGCTTTTACAAAGTGGTGTAGGGGGTAAAGTTTATGACATTATTAAATCAATGTATTCAAACAACAAATGTGCGATTCGAATTGGCAACAAACATACAGAATTCTTCACCCAGAAGAGAGGAGTGCGGCAGGGCTGTAGCCTGAGTCCAACACTGTTCAACATCTACATTAATGAATTAGCGGTGCAGCTGGAACAGTCTACAGCCCCTGGACTCACTCTACAGGACAAGAACATCAAGTTCTTGCTGTACGCAGATGATCTGGTGCTGCTGTCGTCCACCCCACAGGGACTACAGCAGCACCTAGACCTGCTGGAGAACTACTGCCAGAACTGGGCCCTGGCGGTAAACCTCAAAAAGACCAACATTATGGTCTTTCAGAAAAAGCCCAGATGTCAGGAACACAGATACCAGTTCAGTCTAGGCAGCACCGCTCTAGAACACACGATGCAGTACACTTACCTCGGCCTGATCATCACTGCATCGGGGAGTTTCAGTATGGCAGTGAATGCTCTCAAAGATAAAGCTCGAAGAGCTCTATACGCAATCAAGAAAAAATTCCAAAATATTGAAATACCAATTCCAATTTGGTGTAAAATCTTTGATAGTGTGATCCAGCCCATAGCGCTGTATGGAAGTGAGGTTTGGGGTCCACTCAGTGATCAGAGCTACACTAGATGGGACAGACATCCAACAGAAGCCCTACACACAGAATTCTGCAAAATGATTCTAAAACTACAAAGAAAAACACCCAATAATGCATGTAGGGCAGAATTAGGCCGATTCCCATTGATTATTAATATGCATAAAAGGTCCCTTAAATTCTGGATGCATCTTAAATCAAGTCCCACAGAATTGCTACATTTTAAAGCACTACAAACCCAAGAACTGAACCCCGAAAAGAGTCCTCTAAGTCAGCTGGTTCTGAGACTTACTAACCTGACTAACTCTACTAACACTAACCAGTCTCAGACCAGCACTGCTTCTCACCTAAACATCAAAATAAATCAAATTATCAAACAATCTAAAAATACATATCTGGAACATTGGGATCAAGAAACTAAAACACAAAGTAAATTACAACTATATCGGACCATAAAATCAAATTATGAATTGGAAGATTATCTCCAGAGTGTCAGAGACACAAAGCAGAGACGGATCCTGACCAAGTACAGGCTCAGTGAGCACAGACTAGCCATCGAGACCGGCAGACACAGAAAGAGCTGGTTACCCAGAGAGCAAAGAGTGTGTGTTCACTGTGAGACAGGAGAGATCGAGACAGAGACGCACTTTCTCCTTCACTGTCATAAATACATATCTATAAGAAACCTCTACTTCAACAAACTCACCAACTTAATAAAGAACTTTACAGCCATTAGTGAAACAGAACAAATAAAGATACTATTAGGAGAGGGACAGACAGCAGCACTGGCTGCGAGATACGTGTGTGTGTGCCACAGCCTGAGAGACAGCAGGTTAATGTGTGTGTGTGTGTGTGTGCCACAGCCTGAGAGACAGCAGGTGAATGTGTGTGTATGTGTATGTGTGTGTGTGTGTGTGCGCCACAGCCTGAGAAGACAGCAGGTGAATGTGTGTGTATGTGTATGTGTATGTGTATGTGTATGTGTATGTGTGTGTGTGTGCGCCACAGCCTGAGAGACAGTGTTATTGTGTATTGTATCTGACCTGACCTGTGTGTTACTCTATTGTCCACCACAGTGATCCTTAGTATGCATGTAAGTTAAAGACTGTGGTGTCAAATGTTCACACGTTCTAATTTGTTACAGTTCAATACTTCTAAGATGTTATAATATTACATTCTATTAATACGATGTTCATTTAATTATTATTATTATTGTTATTATTTTATTTATTCATTTTCATCTTTTTGTACATGTATACTAAGCTTTGGCAATATTGTATCATTTACAGTCATGCCAATAAAGCAATTTTGAATTTGAATTTGAATTTGAATTTGAGAGAGAGAGAGAGAGAGAGAGAGAGCAGATGGACTATAAGAACGCTAAAGTTTTACTCTACAACCGATTCAATGCAAGTGACAGATACAGCAACGACTGCTAAACCAGGCCAACCACTAAAGCAGACTTAAAAGAATGGGCCACATTCTGCAAACCCCTCTGCTGTTTTTAAGATTATGATGATAACACAAACAAATAACAACCAGAAAGACTAATAAATATTATACAAATATTCTGCATGGCAGTAACAGTAGTTAACAAGCACACGGTGTCATATATGCGAAAGAACAGTCAGCATTTAACCTTATGAAGACTTTGGAACTCCAAACGTGGCTTTGCGCTCTGGAGTGACGCTGATAAACTCCCTCACGAGGTCCTGAACATTAATGCGATCCAAAATTTCTCACGCTCGTCCTTGAAACTTTAATATTTTTAGGGTTTTTGAAAAACTCATAAATTCTCTTTTGCTACATGCTCATGCGCTTTGTCTAACTGAAATTACGTCCCTCAATGTAACCTTTGTTACGCGTTGTAATCGGCAACAACAAATCTGATTGGTTAATAATACACATCGTGATTTGATTTCAATTATTGAATAAATTAAAAATAATCAAATCTCTTTTCATAGTCAAATCCCAAATAGTCAAGTATAAATATACAGTATATAATATATATATATATATATATAGCCTATTGTTTTTTTTTATTCACAACAGTTTACAGTTGCCCACAGAAAAAAACAGGGGGTGCTGCAGCACCCTCAGCACCCCCTGTTCCCGCGCCCCTGATTCGTTTAGACGTGCCCGAAGCTCAAATTTGCCTGTCCGTTTTGGAGCGCTTCGCGCAGGCACGCACACACATTTCAGCCTGGGGAGCAACATCTCTTGTGCAGATTGTACTTTCAACGTTTTATTATCAAACATGTCCTGCAATTTAGCAACAGTAAAGACGGCATTTTACAACAATCACCGATTGAGCTGATTCTGACGTTAAGTTTTGGTTAGGGAGGAACGAATGTGCACTGCAGTAGGCCTAAAGGGTGAATTGTGCTAGAGGAAACGCGCGGCTATAATCCTTAGAAGCCAAAATCGAAATAAAAAATAAATAAACAAACTTAGCTTAATATAACAGCCACAGGCCTAAAGTGCATATGTTTGAATAGTTAGTTCTCCCTTCTATCATAATTAAACAGGGCTTTCATTGTTGCGCGTGCTGAAGCTCCTCTGCGTGAGCGCGATCTCGCTTCTGAATTGCGATTAGCAAAAATGCATCATAGACAAATGTTTGAATATTATTGCTTATAAAAACAGCTGGCAACTCTGGTGAGATAGAATTTGCCAGATAATGTATATATAGCAACAACAAATGTATGTGTTTTTTCATAATTTCTCCAGTAACGACAGCAGAACCGATAACGTCAGAGTTTATCGATACTCCGGTCTTTCATAATTTAGCCCCGGGACCGATTTAATACCGGATTTCGGTACCCATCCCTACATATGATGTTGCTAAAAAGAACATTATTTTGTGTATTTGGTGTAATGCAATGTGTTTATGCTGTTTAAAGTTCAAAAACCACATTATTTTCCACATACTGTACATTATTTTTGCTCCTCTATGCTCCGCCTTTCTGAAACACGGCGATTTTTACAAAGCTCAACGTTCTGGTGCATTTTGGTTGGCCGAATACCTCAAGCGTAAGACAGAAATGTTACGCCCCTCACAGTATTGAATTTTCAGTGGCAAATTCTTTAAATATGAAAACATACTTACAGGCTGTGAGTCAGAAGCGCCAGACATTCCTTGCAAAGTTGGAATTGCCCCACTTTATATAGAAACAGCCTTTGTGCACAGCTGCTGGCATTGTAGGCTAACATTACTCTTCCAGGTTCAGGAAATAGTCCTCCGTAAAATGCCCTGCACACACTCTTTGGGTTGAACTATTCTGGAACAGTGTTGTAAACACAACTTAACCACTGATTTCTAGTTGTGTCCTCTTTTGGAAGGCCAAACAAAGTACTTTCACTTTCACAACGAAACACAGAGTCTCCACAACATGGCGCCGGCGGCAGCAACAGTACACTCTTAAGAAAAATAGTTCTAAACAGTACCAGAATAGGGTTCTTCGGCTTGTAACAATAGCAGAACCCTTTTTAGTGCTAAATAGAACCTTTTTTATAGGGTTCCATACAGATCCATGTTTTGAAAATGCTATACAGGACCTTAATGGTGTTATGAATAACCTTTTTTATGATAGTTTTTCATTAATATTAGTATGTTAATATCATTAATATTTGTATTATTTGTATATATTATTTATTAATATTGTTTTTTTTACCCCTCTATCTGCCTGGTCTTATAATCTATCTTACCCATCTTATTTCTTATAATATACTTGTAATATCTTATAATAGAAGTGTCTTTTAGGGTTTTACATAAAATCAACAACAACAACATGTAATTTTTTTTAATGACATGAAATTGTAGCACAAATGACAGTGTTCCAACAACAGTTATTAGTAGAATACATTAATGAATGACAATGAACATTGAAGATAAATAAATGCTTAAAAAAGTAAAACAAAATAGAACATAAAATAGTGTATTGAAGACCAAGCTCCAGTAAAATATCTTCACAATCCTCTATGATGCCTTTAAGTTAATCATTATCTGTAATTTGGTGTGATTGAATGGCAGTTTCTCTCTGCAGATGATGAGGTTGTAGCATCTGAAATGCACAATTGAGTTTAGATATACAATGTGTCTCTTTACAGTTGTTTATGTGAAAACAATTGTTTATGAATGCCAAAAATAGTATGTGAGCATTTCACAATGTTAAAAGGAAAAAGTAATATAAAGTCATGGAATAGCTGGATATGTTTATGCATAAACCCTAGTAATAAAAATATCGGTAACACTTTACAATACGGGTGCACAAATATGCATTAAATAATGCTTAACTAATGCACAGATAATCGTGAGTTAATGTATAACTCATGATGACCTAAACCATTTATTAATGATTACTGCATCAGCAACTAATGAACATTCAATATGATTCAAAGGTTAAGTAATCAATAAATTGTTATTAGTTAAATGCGTCATAATGGATTAATTATCTAATAACTTATTTTATTAACAAATGAAGTAAATTCATATGTTAATTACCACTGTTAGAGAATGGCCCGTATCCTCCATCACTGATCGCCTTCACCTGCACCTGTTTAATCATCATGTACACCTGCTCCTCATCACAGCTCATCACGCCTGCTCTACTTAAGCTCACTCCTCACTCCAGTCATGGTCTGATCTTGAAGTCACAAAGCTGCCAACACATTGAATCTTGAGGATACTATACGGACCTTCACTCTACAAGCGGATTGCTAGCTGAGTATACTTTCCTGCATTATTTACCTGATGATACTTACCCTCTGTCTTCCCTCTCACCACCAGTTACCTGTTCATCTGTGGACGCTTGAGACTCGCAGGCTCTCCAGGATTCCTATCTGCCACAAACCTGCTAAGAGACAGAGACTGTCAGAATCCCAGTGCACTATCTACCATACATCTAAGAAAGCAACTTACCTCACTCAAGGACTCTCACCACTGTTGTATCACCAAATCCTGTAATAAACTCAATCTCTTTTACACTTACCTTTGTGTCTGGCAGTTCCGTAACAGAAGATCAGACCAAACCGAAGACGTGTGCGGACCACAGCGTAATGGAGGCGGCAGCTTTTATCACGAGGGCTTATGGAATCCACGACCCGCTGGATTTCGTGAGGGAATTCGTGCCTTTCGCCCTCTCCAGCGCACTAGAGGATCGAGCCCTCAAGCTCTTATTCCGGCTCGGGATCACATCCCATCACCCCTTTAAGCTCCCAGACACTTCCAGCCTCACATGGCAGGAGACTGTCTTCAAGTGTCTGGAGAGTCTTCGATCCCGAGTCGGAGTTCCGCCCGAAGCGACGATGATGGTTCCGCCGCCCGTAGCGGCGATGATGGTTCCGCCGCCCGAAGCAACGATGATGCTCCCGTCCGCGGCGATGATGGTTCTGCCGCCCGCGGCATCCCCAGACCCGCCAAAGGCAGAGAGACTCGTGCCTTTGGGGGTCTTGGTTGAATTTGAGGGGATGACAGGGTACCCAGTGGCTGCTCCACGCCAGTGCCCTCCAGTGCCTTCTCCTCGCCAGTGCCCTCCAGTGGCAGCTCCACGCCAGTGCCCTCCAGTGGCAGCTCCACGCCAGTGCCCTCCAGTGGCAGCTCCACGCCAGTGCCCTCCAGTGGCAGCTCCACGCCAGTGCCCTCCAGTGGCTGCTCCACGCCAGTGCCCTCCAGTGGCAGCTCCACGCCTGTGCCCTCCAGTGGCTGCTCCACGCCAGTACCCTCCTGAAGTCCCGCTGGTTCCGTCCAGCCGTCCAGAAGTCCCGCTGGTTCCGTCCAGCCGTCCAGAAGTCCCGCTGGTTCCGTCCAGCTGTCCTAAATTCCCGCTGGTTCCGTCCAGCCATCCGGAATCCGCGCTGCAAGAGTGCCCCATTATGCCTGCCCCGCCAGAGCCTCCGCAAGTGTCTGCTCCTCCAGAGCGCCCCCTAGTGTCTGCTCCTCCAGAGCGCCCCCTAGTGCCCGCGCCTCCAGAGCGCCCCCTAGTGCCCGCGCCTCCAGAGCGCCCCCTAGTGCCCGCGCCTCCAGAGCTTCTTCAAGAGCACGCTCCTCCAGAATGCCCACCAGAGGGGAGCTTCCCCATGAAAATTTTGGGGGGGGGGCTATATATCCTCTGCCTGGGTGGCCTGGCCTAGAGCCAAGGCCACGGAGATCCATGACCCACCATGGCCGCACAGAAGAATTAGGCCATGGTCTCCCGAGCCTCCAGATCCGCCATGGCCTCCCGAAGCCCCGGATCCGCCTTGGCCTCCCGAAGCCCCGGATCCGCCTTGGCCTCCCGAAGCCCCGGATCCGCCTTGGCCTCCCGACGCCCCGGATCCGCCATGGCCTCCCGAAGCCCCGGATCCGCCATGGCCTCCCGGATCCGCCATGGCCTTCCGGATCCGCCATGGATGCCTTCCCGTTATCCATGTCTTCCTCCGACATCCACGGCGCCCACCCCCCCTCCCAGGTTTTGTTATTACGTCGCGGGACGCGCCGTCCGGGAGGGGGAGGTACTGTTAGAGAATGGCCCGTATCCTCCATCACTGATCGCCTTCACCTGCACCTGTTTAATCATCATGTACACCTGCTCCTCATCACAGCTCATCACGCCTGCTCTACTTAAGCTCACTCCTCACTCCAGTCATGGTCTGATCTTGAAGTCACAAAGCTGCCAACACATTGAATCTTGAGGATACTATACGGACCTTCACTCTACAAGCGGATTGCTAGCTGAGTATACTTTCCTGCATTATTTACCTGATGATACTTACCCTCTGTCTTCCCTCTCACCACCAGTTACCTGTTCATCTGTGGACGCTTGAGACTCGCAGGCTCTCCAGGATTCCTATCTGCCACAAACCTGCTAAGCGACAGAGACTGTCAGAATCCCAGTGCACTATCTACCATACATCTAAGAAAGCAACTTACCTCACTCAAGGACTCTCACCACTGTTGTATCACCAAATCCTGTAATAAACTCAATCTCTTTTACACTTACCTTTGTGTCTGGCAGTTCCGTAACAACCACATTGGGTCGAAGCCATTCCTTTAAACTTCCAGTTGTCTGCTTTAATTAATCATTAGCTAATGACTTGCAAAGGTACCATTATGTTATGACTTTACTCGTTGAGGCACAGAACTATTAACTAATTGTTAAGTAATATGTCATTGTGCTTATAGATTTTGAATTAGTTAGTTAATCATGTGCATCAACAAGTAAAGTCATAACATAATGAGACCCCTGCAAATCATTAGCTAATAATTAATGAATTAATTTACACTGGATCTGGTGACTGCAGTGACCTCGGAATAAGAAAGAAACAGACTAATATTAGCGTAGATGTCAAACTTCTTACGATGTAACAAGTACATTGTGTGTTATGGGAAGTGTTCCCGGTTCCGGTTGACCTAATTAATGCAGCCTAACAATCCTTTAACGATTATTGCCAAGTACAATACATGTACGAGGAATTTGTCTTGGTAAATTGGTACTTGACAAGACAACAATAATCAAAAATAAATAATAAAAACAATAAGGTAACAATTTAAAAAAATAAATTTGGGAAAATAAAATAAAATTGAAATATAAAATACAAAAATAAACATTAAACATTTTAAACACTAAACATTAAAAAACATTTTCTCTACATTTGTGCAGAATATGTAAAGTGGGGGCAGTACATTTCTGAACATTGTGCAAAATGTGCAGTGAGGGGCCAGTGCAACTGATTACAGCCTAAGGTGTATTTCTTATTGTAAAGTGTAATGTCCATGGGCGTAAGTAAAAAACCCTGATGGATCCTGGGTGTTGTTAATAAGGGCAGTTACGGATGGAAAAAAACTATTTTTGTGGCGTGAGGTCCTGGTCCTGATGGACCGCAGTCTTCTGCCAGACGGAAGTACTTCAAAAAGTTTGTGTCCAGGGTGAGAAGTGTCAGCCACAATCTTAACCGCCCGCTTCATGATCCTAGAAGTGTACAGGTCCTGAAGAGATGGAAGGTTGCATCCGATTACCTTCTCAGCAGAGCAAATAACACGTTTCAGTCGGCCTTTATCCTTAGCAGTGGCAGCAGCATACCAGATGGTAATGGAGGAAGTGAGAATGGACTCAATGATGGAAGTGTAGAAATTAACCATCATTGTCTTTGGCAGGTTAAACTTCTTCAACTGCCTCAGGAAGTACATCCTCTGCTGTGCTTTTTTAATTAGAGTGCTGATGTTGAGCTTCCACTTGAGGTCTTGGGTGATGATGGTACCCAGGAAGCGGACAGAGTCCACAGTTTCCACTGGGGAATTACACAAGATAATGGGGGCAGGTGGGGCTGGGTTCTTCCTGAAGTCAATCACCATCTCCACAGTTTTTACAGCGTTGAGCTCCGGATTGTGCTGATTGCACCAAGTCACCAGATGGTCAATCTCCCACCTATAAGCAGACTCATCCCCATCAGAGATGAGCCCAATGTCATCCGCAAATTTCAGTAGTTTGACAGACTCGTGACAGGAGGTGCAATTGTTGGTATATAGAGAGAAGAGGAGAGGAGAAAGAACGCAGCCTTGAGGGGAGCCAGTACTGATGGTTCGGGGGTCAGAAACATGTTTTCCCATTCTCACATGCTGCTTCCTGTCAGACAGGAAGTCTATGATCCACCTACAGGTGGAATCAGGCACATTCAACTGGGAGAGCTTGTCCTGTAGCAGAGCCGGTATGATTGTATTGAACGCAGAGCTGAAGTCCACAAACAGGATCCTGGCATAGGTTCCTGAGCAGTCCAGATACTGGAGGATAAAGTGGAGAGCCATGTTAACTGCGTCATCTACAGACCTGTTGGCTCTGTAGGCAAACTGCAGGGGGTCCAGGAGAGGGTCTGTGATGGATTTGAGGTGGTACATGTAAGACCTTGGGGAAGGTAGAATGCACACACATCTGAACATAATGGCGAGCACATTCCTGAGTTCAGATCTCCTGCCATAAAACCTCCTTATCTGAAGAGACTTTGTTAAAACAAGGAGAAATTGGAGACGAACATCTTGAATGTGGTTTAAAACAGGACTTCACTTGGTTCTTATCACTTAACCATAACTCGAGCGAAACAGGACGAAACATCTGCTTATGGTCAAACGACAAGCTTTATGGATCCCCTGATCGTTAACGCATAATTCAATGATTTTTATCAACAAGAAAAGACGTTTTACGACAGACGTCCAAGCTAAGAAAGACCAGATCTCCACAAACATGACATCCTCAGGACTTGGACAGTGACTTTCCTGACCTCCCGTTTCTCCCACATTCCACAGCTTGTTTCTGTTTATTGACTTTGCTAAAAGGACTCAAAGACTTTTATAAAGTGTTCCAAAAAGACAATTAATAATAGCTTTATTAATTAAAGCTATTATTAATTATTAATGGCTATTAAAGCAATATATCAAAAGCAATATATATATTATATTTACAATATATATAGTCAGGCTGCATTTTATGAAATGAAAGTAAGCTGACTGTGTCATTGTAATCAATGGTATTTTTGTGTAATCTTTTGAGGTATAATTTTCTCCTGTGCAAGAACTACTAGACCTTCTAGTAGTATATGCATGATTTGTTATTTCTAATCTTTAAATTGAACCCTTTTTTGTTAGTTTTAGCATGAAAGCTATTAATGTATGTCAAATACCTTATATTTGGTTTCATATTAACGGTCAGGAAAAATGCAAGAATTTGGTGTGCATGGGAAGTTAATATTGAGTATAATAATGTGTGATTAGAACGTATTAAAAGATATTTTCTTCATGTGACAACATAAATAGGCAGATAATGTATGCACGGGAAGAAGCCTTGTGTAGGCGGAGCTCCGCCCTTCAAGACCTATTTCATTGGAAGAGCATCGAGTGGGAGGGACCGAAATCTCCAGTCTAAAACTGACTCCCAGCTGCTCTCTCTCTCACTCTCTCTGCTGCTGCTTGAAATTTGCGCTTCTTGAAACTTGGAGCTGCCCCAAAAAGAGCTCTTAGCCTTAACATCTGGCCGAGTCTCGAACATTGAGCCAACACTCAGTCAAATCTCTGAAGAAACCCTCGAAAGCCTGAAGCTACGTGAAAAGAACTTCGAGCATCAAACAACACCGAGCAACCAAGCAACAACAGAAGGACATCCCCAGAGTGACGTCATGCAACGACACGCGGGGTTTCCTTGAGTCACACGGATCATTTCAACTTAAAAGCAAGTAACCAAACAAAACCTTTATTCTGCTGAATCGTGTCGTATCTATCTCTAAAGTAAGGATAATAGTTCTCCTCTTGATGATCGACACGGGTAAAATCGTGTGGAAATAGCAAAACAGTGATATTAATCATTCTCCATTAAATTCATTGCCTGTGCGTGTGTGTATGTATGTATTTTGTTTTATGTTATTTAGCTTAGTTCATGTATTTTAGTAAGATAGCAAATAAACTTGTTTGATTTATAGAGAAGTGTTATGTGTTCTGTTGTGTAATATTCAAATCAAACTGAGCTCAGATAATGTTACCTATGCTCATAACTGTCATAAGGTTATTTAAATAATTCTGTATTATTATATCGTGGCCACGAGAATAAACAGAATTTATCAGATATACTGACATCTAACAACTCGCTGGATGATTGTTAAATAAGGTATAAGTTGGACGTTTTGATTAATATCAATTGATCATATCAATATCAAATCGCAAGATTCCCTAAAGCTAAAATAAAGCTTAAACCAAAGAGCTGAATTAAACAATGTAAACATGATTAAATTCATTACAGAATGGTGGAGATAAAAGCGAGCAAAATTTGATTTGAATATTCATAATCAGAAAAACATATTGTTGTATTTTGCCTATTTTTAACCGGAAGAAATAGTGTAGATACAAAGAGACAGAGTTTGTTTGTGTTTGTGGTACTGTATGCATGGCAATGCGTTTTGAATTAATTAAAGTGCAAATTTAGTTGTTTGAGAAATTAACTGCAGTATATGAATTGTCTTGTAAGACAAAAAGTCGCTCTAAAAGCGCAAAAGAGACAAATGAGCGAATTTCTCTCATTTCTCTCTTCCATATGGCCTTAATAGCGTGATCTGGTTTGTGCGTGTTCCACTTCCAGATATGCTATTTAATCTCCCGGCGAGAATATCAGATTAGCTACCTGTGAATTTCTCTGCCAATCTTTGTTTCACTAAAACAGTGAATTTAAGACGCGGCTCTCGGAAAGAGTGGCCGAAACGCATTCTAGGGAGAATAGTTATTGATCTTGATCAAAAATGAATTGTGTGATGATAAATCCACTGTGTTTTGTCTGTGAAGTTAGACAGAATTAATGTACTAAGGCTCGCCACGGCCAAAAAGTGTTGATAATTAATCTATGGATTAATGTGTATCTCTCTGAACGAGTTGAGATTGTTAATGCTATAAAGAAAGAATCTAAATAGCTGCGTTTTGATGGTAGTGTGAAAGGCATTGCTGTTTCATTGATTATCCGGATCTGTGCATCTGAGATGACAGGTTCCCTGACGTCACCATAGTGACACGTAACTCAGGAAGTGCGCAGGCTCCGTTCCCGCGCCATTTTGAGGCTGGTGTAAACAACAGCCTAACAAGCTTGGCTAACTGAAGCCTGTAGTATTGGAGCTTAGGCAAAGCTAGTTGTATTAGAAGCATAGCGATTAGCACATAGCATTTTGTAGCTGTGGGTTTGAATGCGTGTGTGTTTGCAGTGTGTTTTTGAAGTGTTGATACGAGTTTAACCCTTCACAGCTGAACTTTAACTCATCAGTTCCTTCTCTCTTTTGAATTCACTCATTCTCTCTTTGGCATTCACTGATTCTACCTATAAATCCTAATGTGAAAGGACTTTAACAATACAAATTTAAATAAACCTTTAATGTGCAAGGCAGCTGATTTTCATAGAAAATGAGACCAGCGATGTCACAGGTGGTTTTAACAAGTAGTTGTGTTTAGGTTGTTTTGTTTCGTTTCATATTTAGCAGATATTAGTTTCATAACTATTGGGGTTATTATAAATTAATGATGGGTCTTAGCCTCATTGCTTTGATAGGAAGATAATTAATTTAATTATGATTTGCGCTCATGATTTTAAGAATCTCATTGGATGAATTGCTATGAAATATTTGAAATTGATAATTTGATTCCATAACTAATCCCAGATGTGAAATTAAATTCATTTCATTAAAATAATTTCATTTCCCGATTCCACATAGACTGATTGAGATAATTATGTGTGCTCTGATAATTTAACAATAACATTAAGATCTTAATTATTAACTATCAAAGTGTTTGATCGTCTGGCCCGGGAATATTTTTACATTTTCTTTATAATTGAGACGATACGGATTAATTTGTTCTAATGATTTGAATAACACAAGGAATTGGTAATTGGTCAGGCGGCTTAGGGATACAAAATTAGGGATGTGGAATTTGTAATTTAATTTCATAATTAATTACGAATTTGAAAATTCTAATTTAATTTAATAATTAATTACAGTTCCTGTTTCCCTATGGCAACACTATTGGCTGATCAATGAAATGTAATCGCTTGTAATGTTAATGAAAAATATCATTAAGATTTTAATCCATGACTGCCAATAATGCTCTGAAATTTTAATTTCATCTGCAACTCATTAGAGCTTGTATTACCCTGCTTCAATACTTAAGGATTATTATAATCACAGGTGTCTTCTAATATTAATGACAAACATCGTTAAGTTAGATTTTTAACTATCAATCATTGCTCTGAAATTTTAATTCCAGCATTGGCTAATAAGGATCCTACCTCAAGGATACCCTATTGATTCATTTAATCCTAATCAAGCCTATCAAACTTAAATGATAACATCATAAAACTTGAATTAGAAACTACCATTTCTAATTTGAAATTCTAATTTCAGTTGCAATTGAGTTTTTGGTTCCAACCTGTTTGGTCTCTCTCCATCTGTTATTAAATTAACTTTTATAGGTTTCCCTTTTCTTAGGCCTGATAGGAGATAGGGCTCTCCCTAGTGTTTGGTTAGTGAGGTGAAATTGCCTCCAGTTTGAGTTACAGCAAGCGGAGTCACCCGTTCCGACTGTACCTGGTGCAGGCTGGAGGGGAAACCCGAATATTTCCGTCCTAGTGTTGCAAAGTGATGGCCCGCAGCAGGCTAGCAATCGGGTATCGGAGGAGTCGTCAACGGCTGACTGGGCGAAGGTGCGGATATACCATCCCGGCTAATCTATTGACGAAGTACGTTGAACTTTGGGTTCGCGCTGACGGATAGACACCGGGACCTAGCCCCGCCCCTCTTCAGGCCAGCAGTCGTTTGACATAACTCACCCGAGTCCCAGCCCGGTTGTGCCAAAAGCCACAGCTGTCTGAGAGGCTCACAGCAGTACAGTGGGGGCGGAGTGTTCGGCAAAACCCTTACAGGAGCTCACCTGGTGGGCTCGGGCGGTGGGCCTTGCTGCTGAACACCACTGGAGCAATTTACATGCCTCACGAAGCCTAGAGTATAATAACTTTCTAATTAGGAAAACCCTTCTATGTAGCAAACCTCCAAAAAAAAAAAATTAAGGTTTTCTTAATGCTTAGGCAAGTGTGTTTATCCTACTAAAATTAGCAAAGCAAACCCCTAGGTGCATCGACTCAACAGCGCCTCCGTGCTGCCACCTTTGTTACTAATCCTAAATCCTACTCTCACCTTTCTCTCTTTTCTTCCTGCTGCTATCTTCTAATTTGACTACTGCTGCTGTTGCTGAGATTTTTGCCTGTGTGAAGATCACAAGTGGAGAACTTTAGCAATCGAAACAGGTATTTGTGGAACTTGAGAACATGTCAAAATTGTTTTCCATTTACCTTCCTCTTTTGTGAAATCCCACCCCGCCAGGTTAAAGCAGGTCCACAGAAGAAAGGCGCCGGAAAACTTCAAGCACGCGAACACTCTAATTAGCTTGTGGTGTCAATTTTGTCATTAACGGGACCAGTGCTGTCATTGTTATTGTTTTCCTTCACACCGGAGAAAACCAATTGCAATCACAGACTTACAAAAAAAATGTCATTTACAAACCCTCTGATTAAAAGCAATCTTCTTCTTCTCTTTACCTGTTCTCTAGCTGTGCTACCTGTGTGTGCGCTCAATTCCCCCCCCCCCCCCACAGAGGCTACAAATTAGAAGCACGCCCCAGAGGATCACAGTCACAGAGAACCACACCCACCTGTTTTACACAGTCAACGCTAGTACACATTCTATATTGCACATCTACACCCCTTGTTTGTTGATTTGTTCTGTTTTGGTTTGTTTGTTTTGTTTTGTTTTGTTTTTCCTTTCAAGGTCTGTGTCAGTTGACGGTTCTGTTGTGTCAGTTGACGGTTCTGTCAACACTGCACTGGCTCCCTACTAAACATCGTATAGATTTTAAAATCTTGTTAATTACTTATAAAGCCCTGAATGGTTTAGCTCCTCAGTACTTGAGCGAGCTCTTATCGCATTATAGTCCTTCACGTCCACTGCGTTCTCAAAACTCTGGCCATTTGATAATACCTAGAATATCAAAATCAACTGCGGGCGGCAGATCTTTTTCCTATTTAGCGCCCAAACTCTGGAACAATCTACCAAACACTGTTCGGGAGGCAGACACACTCTGTCAGTTTAAATCTAGATTAAAGACCCATCTCTTTAACCTGGCGTACACATAACACACTAATACACTTCTATTATTCAAATCCGTTAAAGGATTGTTAGGCTGCATTAATTAGATCAACCGGAACCGGGAACACTTCCCATAACACATGATGTACTTGTTACATCGTAAAAAGATTGACATCTACGCTAATATTAGTCTGTTTCTTTCTTATTCCGAGGTCACTGCAGTCACCAGATCAGATGGTGGATCAGCACCTAGAGACGACCTCTACTACAGCCCTGAACGTCAGCGGAGACCAGGACACCTAGATGAGCCCCAGAGACAGACCCCCAGTGAGGACCCCGTCACCTAGAGAGCCATCAGGAAAAGACCTCGGGAACCTGTTGAGCCATCCAATCTGACTTTGCAGCAGTTGGAATTGAACTGCTGTGTCGTCTGGCCAGAGGAGAAATGGCCCCCCGACTGAGCCTGGTTTCTCCCAAGGTTTTTTTCTCCGTTCTGTCACCAATGGAGTTTTGGTTCCTTGCCGCTGTCGCCTCTGGCTTGCTTAGTTGGGGACACTTCATTTCCAGCAATATCGTCGACTTGATTGAACAAAATTTTTTTTGAACTGAACTTAGCTGGACGATGCCATCACTGAATTCAACAATGAAATGCCTTTAACTGAAAATTGAGTGTTTAATCTTGTCATTTTACATTATTGACACTATTTTCCCATTTTGATATTGTGCAGTTGCTTTGTCACAATTTGTATTGTTAAAAGCGCTATATAAATAAAGGTGACTTGACTTGACTTGACTCAGTCGCGGTTCGAGATCTCACTCACCACGCTCAAACATGTCTCACACAACAGAACATGTCGGTCACTGGGAGGATTTGGAAACATGGCTAAGCATTGCAACAAACAGCCTCCTCCCTAAGGCTGCTGAAACACTAAAACATCAGACACAAGACCAGCTGGAAGACAACATAACAAGCCTCATGACACAAGTCCCAAGTCACAGCTACAATCACAAAGAATTAGCCAAGATCACTGGCTCCTTAAGCCACACACTCATCGCCACCCTCAAGTTGAGCGACAACCACGCTGCACAACGCCAGCAGGAGCTGACACGCGCACAACGACGCATAGAGCAGCTGGAACTTGAAGCTCAGGAACGACGGGAATGTTCGGATGAGGCGGAACAAGGTGCTGAGGAGGAGATCAACCGGCTAAAAGAAACCCTAGCAGCTACTAGCCAAGAATTGGAACAGGTCAAGGCAGACTATGATGATCAGTCCAAAAGGCTACCGTATGCTGAACAGCTTCTGGAGAAAGCAAAGGCCGACTTCAGAGATAAAAACGGCAGAATCAAAGCCCTTGAAGCTCACCTGGATGAGTCACGAAACGAGGTTAGTCGTCTAACACGACAGCTTGACTACGTCAAAGAGGAATCTGACAGTTTCCAAGAGGAACTCAAGCATGCTTACGAACTGCGCCGTGAGCCACCAAGGACACGACGCGCATCGACCTCACCCCTGCCGAGCAGGACCGGGTCACCTGTTCCTGGACTGACACGTGAGAAAAAGATGGAGGGGTTGTGTTGAAACATTCACCAACTCACTCTGGAGAACATTACATCACGTTACCTCAGCCAAAAGAATCTGCTGCAGCCAGTCACAGATCATCGCACGGCTTGGACCTAAAATACCTCGACAAGCTTGCCAGGAACATTGGCAAATTCACCCCGAGCGTGCCAAATAGCCCAAATGTCCAAGCGTATCTCCAAGATATCGATTTCCATCTGGAAATGCGACCTAACGTTACGGACAAAGATAGACTATATTTACTTCGAACAACATCCAGTTCTGAAGTTCGCAGTTTCCTGGACAGGCAGCCTGTTCACACAAAGACTGATTACCAACTGCTCCGAGAAGCCCTCATTAAAGAGTTCTCCGACCCTGAGTCCGAACAAGGCCTCGTGGCTGCTCTGGAGACGAGACAAGGACGTCACGAACCTCCTCAAGCCTACTACAGCCGACTCAGACGGGCATACTTTGGGACTCGCAACGAACCTGACATGGAGGATTAACTGAACTTTTTAAACTCTCTTCCTACGAAACCTTCATCCCGGCGTAAGCCACCATCTTGGCGTTCTCGC
The DNA here is from genome assembly GCA_023376895.1 of Aspiorhynchus laticeps. Classification (NCBI taxonomy): domain Eukaryota; kingdom Metazoa; phylum Chordata; class Actinopteri; order Cypriniformes; family Cyprinidae; genus Aspiorhynchus; species Aspiorhynchus laticeps. The sequence goes on from CM041793.1 coordinate 61,618,484, forward strand.
ATGTCCACGGACAATGAATGCTCAGCAGTTGCGAGACTTGGCGCAGAAAGCCTACGGCAAACAAAAGATGGCCTCAGAAAAAAATGCCAGAACCCCAGCCGTTCTTGACTTCAACACTCAAAGTCAAGGGCTGGCGCTAGAGGGCGCCCAGCGCCAAGACAATGCCACGCCACCACCCAGGGAGTGGAATGCACCCTCGTCCAACAAAGAACGAGACTCCCACGCTGGTACCCGATCTAAACAGAGGTACGAACGCTGGGATGGACCACGTGGACGTCAACACTCACCTGGACGCCACTGGGAAAAAGACATGGGACCAGTCAAGGCCCCACGAAAGTCATTGGGAGAGATCGTGGAACCAGCCAAGCTCATTTGGAAACTCAAGGGGGAAAAACTCATGGGAATCCAATGGAAACTCCAAGGGAAGGTGACAAACTCACCCTGGAGCAACCAGCCCAAGGAATCAACGAAAGAATTCGCAAAGATTCCAAGCTGACCGAGCTCAAACTGAACCCACGCAGGAACAAAAGACACCACCATGTTTCTACTCACAAGAACTGATGAAAATGATGATGAAAGAATTCTTCCAACGGGAGGAAGATCGGAAATGGGAAAAGAAAGAGAAACCAGATTCAGCCTGACTAACGGCCGGACGAGATGGCAGCGACCAGTTGACACAACCAGCCACGGAGAACAGCACTCCTTCACCTCACTCTCAGAGAACCGTAATGACACTAACTTCAGATGGACACGAAACCCCACCTGAAAACCCAGCAACAGAGTTAGGCACTAACTCAACACCTAATGCTCCGAATTACAGCAGCGTCCAACAAACACCTGCTGACGAAACCCCTCAAGTTCCTGAAAGTGCTGTCTTGGTCATCTGCCACTCCTCCGAAGAACGCCACATCAGCCCTGATATCCTAACTGTTTCCTCCCAAACTCCAGTCCCTCAATTCCTAGGCGATCTCATTGAGAAAGGTATAGCCAGAAAATTCTACCTCTCCATCATCATCGAACGACACATCAGAGTCGAAGCCCTGCTCGATACGCGAGCCGACATTACTCTAATGTCTACCGAACTCCTAGAGGAAGTCCAAGAAAGAACAAAGAGGACTAACAGAACCCTCCGATTCCAAAGGTGTGAACTAAACCTTCAAGCATACTCCCACACGGGCCTACAACTAAAACATGTGGCCCCAATTCACCTAACGGTGGGATCGATGGACCTCGTCCATCCTGTATACGTTTCACCACTTAAAACGTATCCACTCCTCATTGGGAAAGATCTGCTTAATCGCTTCGAACCTCTAATAGACTTCAAGCACCTAAAGATGTGGACACAAGTCCGTGAACCTCTGCCTTGCCAGGCGTTAGACTCCAACGAGTCGCAGTGTCAAGTCACCGACACCGTCCCTAAGTCACTGATCGATGATGCAGTAGCAAAGCCAGGATCTGGACCAAGCACAAACAGCAAGGACAAGGGGGCCCTCTCCTCTGCTCACTGCAGGAGCCTGAATCAAACGCAGGCCCCCTTCGAATCATGACTGCAATAGATGTCCAAGGCACATCAGTGTCCAACACGGCACTAGCTCTGTGGGCAGAGAACTCAGCCATCAGCCTGAAACTATTCAAAACATTGAAGCAAAGACATCAGTGTCTACCACATGTCGCTAAGCACAGCCGCTTCCCTCTCAGTCCCTGGTCGACAACCATGGCCACCTCCAAGATCATCTGCACTCTGGACATATGATGGAACAAGAGACAGCTGACTCACTACTTCCTCGTTGTCCCAGACCTGCCGCATGACATCTACATTGGAGCGGATATCCTGGTCCGGCTCAATGCTTGCATTGACACCATAAACGACATCATATGGGCTCCCCTGTCACACCAACTGACAACGTCAGTCAACCTCAAGAACCTCCAATCTGGTCAAACCATGCCAGACGCATGTGCTATGATCACGGAGCAAGAAGCCACAATACCTGCCTACAGCAAGAGTGTCAGCGTCCGCCTCAACATGCGACCTGGCCAAACTCTCAACAGTAAGCTAGGCTTCTTCCAGCCTTCCAGGACCTGCCTAAAACTCGGACTGACTCTGGAAGCCACACCTCTCATGGAAGTGTCATCTCGTGCTGTGTATGTGTTGTTCAGCAACTGTACGGCCCAAGACATCCACGTTCCCAAAGCCAATCACCTGGGATGGCTCATCAGCCAGGCGTTCCACGACTTTGAACTGATGGTACCTGTCATAGACCCTATACCCACACAGCTAATGTCAGACGAATACGATGACACCGTAACGTTCACAAAACCCCATGAAGTCATTGCCATCACGTCCATTCTGCCGGTGTCCAGAGAAAGCGTCTGCTGGTCAGAACTAACAGATGACACTCATCTCGCTGTCTATGTTGTCTCAACACAGCCTGCGACAGAATCACCTACACAGGTGACCATCGGGGCCCAAAGCCCCTCAAATGACCTCACTGCAGAAGAACCCTACGCCGGGTATTGACCATCCAGTGAGCCATTCCAATGAACTTTTGACAATGTTCACACACGCAGTTGTATGTCATAAAATAGATGCGATGGATGCCCTTTGATCACTGAACTTTAGGCCAAAGTTGGCAGCCCCCGAAGACCCTGCGCACTCGCAGGTGCATGTTGTAAAATTTTAGACGTCTAATTACACGCGTCTGTTTCAATTGATAGATAACACACACCACAAACCTTACGGTTGGAAAATCAAAGAGAAATCCTGTGTTGATTTTATTACGCGGTATGAAATAAAAACATTTGGTATCATTCCTGTTAGATATTTGTACGTGCATACGTATGTTTTAACTGTTATACCACATCGGAAGTTAAGATTGACAAATTCAAAGAGTAAAATAAAGGTATTAAGTGTAAATAACTGAATAAAACAAAAACCCATGGCTTAGAGGTGTATGTTTAGGAATAAAATTGTGTAGGCCTAATCTAATTTTTTATGCTGACATCACAGCGAGATGACTTAAGTTTGACAAAAATCAAAGAGTAAATAATAGGCATGACTAAATTAAGTGTGAATAATTAAATAAAATAAAGGTTTAAAAGGATACTTTTATATTAGATATATAATCTAACTTTTAAAAGTGAAAACGTCTGGGTTATATAACAAGTCAGAAGTCTTAAACTTGACAAAAACAAAAAGTAAATAAAGGATCCACTAAATTAATTGTGAATAACTAAATAAAATAAAAGCCTGTGGTTTAGAGATGTATGTTTAAAAGGAATCTTGTATAGGCTATCCTAATTTTAAAGTGAAAAGGTTTAGGGCGAATGCTGTACGGTTTCATTAATTAAGAACTGCTAAAGATTTATTAAAATAACGTTCGTTCTAATGTTAAAGCATTACTTTGATTATTTTAAATCTTTGGTTCAGTCTCTCCGCCCGTGTTAGGGGTTGGTCGTAGGCGTGGTTTGGCCGCTGCACTCCCGGACTCATTCTGAGTTTGACAGGGCCAGAGTGAGGACGAACTGCCTTATCAGGACGAGACGCTCGGGGCTTTTTCTTTTGTTTTAACTTTTCTGTCGTGACAAACGTTAGCTAACTTACCTAAATTGTAACGATAGACTACCACGGAGATTTTGACTACTGCTGGATACTGTTGTTTTAAAGAACGAACCCCCCTGATATTCATTTATTTTTAGATGACAGCTCTTTTTTACTTTTTGCGATAACTTTTAAACTGTATTGCCACAAGATTTTGACATCTATGATCTTACTTAACGGTCTGATATTTTTTATTTCACAACACGGTAAGATAAGACAGCATTTTCTAATGTTAACGAACGTGTTTGATGCTTTTTTGTTAGATGAACAAACACTCTCAACTCTTCTTCTTTTTATTTAACTTTGTCAAACTATCTATAATTGTAATGATAGAAAAACTAACGTATCTAATGCTTTATTTTCTAACTTTGCCTAAAATTGTTTTAATTACACCAACACGTCTTGACTTGTAGGGAAAAACAGTCATTGCACGTTTTACACGTATATTTGATGTGAAAGCACTTTAATAAAAACATCCCTTTAACACGATTTCACCATTTAAAGTTTAAAATCACATAACAACGGCCCTCACACAAAAGCAGTCATAAATTCCTTAAACACACTGGAGTGGATAACCAGATCGCCATTTAGATGGGTTGGGGGTGTACAACAGGTGTCCAAAACAGGTGTCCAGTTATGGCGGGAGGGAGGGATTGGGGGCTTGGTGGGTGGTATTTTTATGAGGGGCAATAAATCAATTTTTTTGAGACAAAGTACCCTACCATCTCTCTGGGGTTGTATAGTGCTAGAAAAGAGAGAGTCCATAGTTTCTGTTACATCATCAAGTTGTTGTGAGCTGTTGGATATGCTGAGGAATTGAGATAAATCAGGAAGATTACTTACAAAGCAGTCTTTTGTGGTAGAAGTGATGATTCTACCATATTTGTAAGAAGGAGTTGAATTTACAGCTTTAATTATACGGAGTTTACACAAGACTAGATAATGATCTGATATATCATCGCTTTGCTGCAGAATTTCAACACCATTAACATCAATTCCATGTGACAGTATTAAATCTAGAGTATGATTTCGACTATGAGTAGGTCCTGAAACGTGTTGTCTAACCCCAATAGAGTTCAGAATGTCTATGAATGCTGATCCTTATGCATCTTTTTTTCATTATCAACGTGGATATTAAAATCACCCACAATTAAGACTTTATCTGCAGCCAGCACTAACTCTGATAGAAAATCAGCAAATTCTTTAATAAAGTCTGTATGGTGCCCTGGTGGCCTGTATACAGTAGCCAGTACAAACATCACAGGGTATTTATCATTAATACTTTTTTCTCTAGATCAGTGGTTCTCAAACTTTTTACACCAAGTACCACCTCAGAAAATATTTGGCTTTCCACGTACCACCATTATGACCAACATTAAAATACATTAAAAAAAAAACAAGTCAGTTTTATTCCTAATACAAATATTTATTATTGTCAGCCAATTAAAACATTGTAAGTACACAGTTTGAACATTAACACTGCACTGTGCTTACTTCCAGGTAAATAAAAAAACTTAATTATTAAATTAAAATATATTGCACCTAAAAGTTAAATAAAAACTGTACTTCAGTGTTAAAAAACTGTACTTAAATCAAGATTAAATGAAAATGTATCATACTTAACATTTTAGTACAGTAACTTAGTTTTTATTTAACTTTTAAGTCGCTACAATACATTATTTAATCTTTAAGTACAGTACAGTTTTTATTTAACTTTTAAATAAAAAGTACTTGATAAAAAAAAATGTGTAGCTGCAAGTAACTACAATCATGCCACATGACCACCAAAGCCAGCTGTAAGCGCTTGAGAGGGCAGCGTATTTTTGTTTGTTTTTTTTCAGTTGAGACGCTGTGGTTGCTATTAGGGATGTTCATTTCGGTTATTTTTCCTAACCAACAACCGACGTTCGTTAACCGATTATTAACCGTTAACCGACAAGATTATTTTAAATTAGAACTGAATTCTAATAGAACTGAATTAAATAGAAAGAATAAGTGTCTGTGACCTGTTAAAAACTAATTCCGGGGATTAATTTTACATGAACAAAAAACAGCAAATAACAGAACATGAGGATTCACAAGAAAAACCAAAGCACCCCCATAAAAATGAAATAAAATAAAAACATTTGACTCATTAAATACTGTATATGCAATAATGTGATTTGCAGTCACACCTGATGTCAGCATTTCATTTTAAAAATGGATTGCCTACTGTTGGCCTGCCCCGACTAAAGATTTTTCTAGTCAACTATTCGCACGTTTATATTAAATTGATAGTATAATAACCATTTAGGTTATTATTTATGCCTATTATTTAGGCATTTAGGCGTATTATTCCGCGCTCAAACGCACGCATAACGCTTGCCGCAAAGCACCGGCTAAAGTAGGCTAATGATTATGAATGCATCAGGGAAAAAGAAGACATTTTAATTATTTATTAATAAACTAGTGCTTTCTCAGACTCGCCATCACAGTTGATGTGCCTTTAATAGAGAAATGCACCTATACGGACTACATAATCAGAGAAGATTTTTTTATTTTAATTGGTTTTCAAGCTTTCTGCAGATTTATTTCTTATGTTTGTGAGCTGGTTCATTGTTGTGACGCGCTCCATTCACGGAGACTGCATGATACGACAGAAAACACATCCAAAAATGACGGGAGTATAAGCTCTTTCCGCAGGAAAAAATAAATATATAAAAATAATTGCTTGCGCGCCCCCATACACTTAAGCGCAATAATACTCCCACATTCCTCATAAACATTTGAAATGCGCCTATACAGCGATTTTATTATTCATATAAAATAATAATTATAATAACAACCTGTTTTGGTCATATTTAGCTACTATTAATTGCCCAGCTCCCCCTGTCATTGATCTAGCACCCCCTCAGCACCTGCGTTCAACATTCTCTGGCGCCGCACCTGATCATATTATATCACATCACGCACCTGCAGCGCTTCTGCGAGCGGAAAAAAACATAAAGCTAGGCGATATATATATATTATAACAAATAAATAGGCCTATACGAGAAATATATTTTCACTTAAATAATAATTTAAGAAAACGAAAGAAAAACTGTGCAACAAGTAGCGTATGCAGAGTTTCGGTTCATTTTTGTGATGTGCGAAAGGAAACCAGACGGCAGAAGCGGCATCCTATTTTTTTAGGCTTATTTTACAAAAGCGCAAATATTTGTTTTTATTGTGAATGCACACAAATAAAAGCAAACCTTTTACAATTCCGATTATCTTCAAAGGAGTATTTGCTTCCACTGTTAGAAGGGAAGAGAAAATCAAGTGATTGCTCCAGCGCCGCATGCGCGTGCACAGTTAAGCTTTACCTTGACAATGCAGCCTGCTCATTATCATTATAAAAACAATCAGTCAAACATATGGGCCAGGGGGAAAAAAACACACTGCTCAGTTAAATATGTAGTAAAATCTGTGCCGTTAAGCGTTATCACCATGCGGTGAAGTTATGCAAAACATTTGTTTTCCGTGGATATTGGAACACGACTGAAGCAGGCCTACATAAAAGGTAAATAATATTTTGGCATTCAAATACATCGCGAATACAGAAACATTTGATTTTGTGTCGAAGAGAGACCCAAAATTGGTTTCAGTTTCGTTTTTGCTTAAATTAATTCGTTTTGGTTAGTCGTTTATATAGCTATAGCTTCCTACATTTTTAATTTGTGTTCTTTTCTAACTAGTCTACTGTTAACTGAAAGGCTTTGTTGTGGAGTGAGGGGAACTAAAATAGCCTAGTTATGTTTACAGTGTTTATTATAATGTTTGTAATTTGTGTCTGCCTATTTCTGAATGTTTTCTCTCTCTCTCTCTCTCTCTCTCTCTCTCTCTCTCTCTCTCTCTCTCTCTCTCTCTCTCTCTCTCTAAAGAACATTTATAGGCGTAGCTTATTTTAACCATGCAGCAAACCTGAATTACTGAAGAAAAAAGAAAGTGACTTTAAACCGTTTAACTGATTGTATTAATTGGTCAAAATTCTTATCGGTTCTTAATGGTTTAATGGTTAAAATGAACATCCCTAGTTATGATATGGAATATTCTCTGAAGTAATATGGCAGACGCATCGCGAATGAAATGTTTCTCCAAGTATTATTTTTCATAACAATATTATGGTAGGCTACTCCAGCAATTCCATCTGGTAAAGATATAAATACTCGGAGTAGAGGTCTTCACGGAGGACCCGAGACCCGAGGACCCGGGACCCGTACGGGTTCGGGTCTATATTTTAAAAGGTCAGCCGGGTCCGGCTCGGGTCCCATCTATTACTTCGGGTCCCGGGTCTTTTTAACTTTGTGTGTAATACCCGTGTCGACCGGAGAACACCGCACCCGGTAGAGATCAATGTCAGTCAGCATGCGTGTGTTTTGTAACTTGCAGGTCGGGCGGCAGATTAGACTTTTAGTTATTGAAATATGTTCTTAGGGCAGCATTGCATCTTATTGGTTCACTCAGTCGTCCAATCAGCGACAGCGGGAGGCGGGACATGGATTATTTGATTTTTTTTTTCTCAGGACGCGGGAGACATCACACTAAGGAGATCGTTGCAGTTAAGGTAATGTTGTGTTTTATGTTGAACTATATTACATTATTACATAAAAATGTCAAGATAATGAAGTATTTGGATTATAAATTAAGGTAATGTTGTGTTTTATGTTGAACTATATTAGATTATTAAATTAAAATGTCAAGCTAATGAAGTATTTGGATTTTAAGTAAAGCTTGTTTTTCTATCGAGCTGTTATTTAATTAGCTAACTTTAGCTAACTAATGTAAGTAAGCTAACTCGCAGCATTAGCTAGCTAGCTCTAAGAAAGGATAATAGCTAATGTTAGCTTATATTCTATTATAACTTTTACTGGCTATAATATCAAGTTACGCTGCTGTCATTGCATACTTTTGCTGTGGTAGTGTTGCTGCTTCCAGGGCATTTTGTCATAGCTACATAAAACAAAAAGCTTAGCTGCTCTTTAGTGCATTTTTGATGCATATATTCTAATACTGGTCTTAGAACACCGTGTCGTATTTAAGCGCAACATTCATTTGCTGCTCTAAAGACATTTTTGCAGCATAAATTCTAACACTGCCCTCAGGGCACCTTACCGTATCTCCATGCAACATTCTAACACTGCCCTCAGGGCACCTTACCGTATCTCCATGCAACATTCTAATACTGCCCTCAGGGCACCTTACCGTATCTCCATGCAACATTCCAATACTGCCCTCAGGGCACCTTACCGTATCTCCATGCAGCATTCTAATACTGCTCTTAGGGCACCTTACCGTATCTCCATGCAACATTCTAATACTGCCCTCAGGGCACCTTACCGTATCTCCATGCAACATTCTAATACTGCCCTCAGGGCACCTTACCGTATCTCCATGCAACATTCTAATACTGCTCTTAGGGCACCTTACCGTATCTCCATGCAACATTCTAATACAGCCCTCAGGGCACCTTACCGTATCTCCATGCAGCATTCTAATACTGCTCTTAGGGCACCTTACCGTATCTCCATGCAACATTCTAATACTGCCCTCAGGGCACCTTACCGTATCTCCATGCAACATTCTAATACTGCCCTCAGGGCACCTTACCGTATCTCCATGCAACATTCTAATACTGCCCTCAGGGCACCTTACCGTATCTCCATGCAACATTCTAATACTGCTCTTAGAGCACCTTACCGTATCTCCATGCAACATTCTAATACTGCTCTCAGGGCACCTTGCCGTATCTCCATGCAACATTCTAATACTGCTCTTAGGACACCTTACCGTATCTCCATGCAGCATTCTAATACTGCTCTTAGGGCACCTTACCGTATCTCCATGCAACATTCTAATACTGCCCTCAGGGCACCTTACCCTATCTCCATGCAACATTGTAATACTGCCCTCAGGGCACCTTACCGTATATCCATGTAACATTCTAATACTGCCCTCAGGGCACCTTGCCGTATCTCCATGCAACATTCTAATACTGCCCTCAGGGCACCTTGCCGTATCTCCATGCAACATTCTAATACTGCCCTCAGGGCACCTTACCGTATCTCCATGCAACATTCTAATACTGCTCTTAGGGCACCTTATCGTATTTCCATGCAACATTCTAATACTGCCCTCAGGGCACCTTACCGTATCTCCATGCAGCATTCATTTGCTGCTCTTAGCGCATTTTGTTGCAGATATTCTAATGCTGCTCTGAGCGTACCTTATGACACTAGATCTACAATTGGCTGCTCTAAGGGTATTTTTACACCATAAATTCTAATACTGCCCTCAGGGCACCTTACCGTATCTCCATGCAACATTCTAATACTGCTCTTAGGGCACCTTATCGTATTTCCATGCAACATTCTAATACTGCCCTCAGGGCACCTTACCATATCTCCATGCAACATTCATTTGCTGCTCTTAGCGCATTTTGTTGCAGATATTCTAATGCTGCTCTGAGGGTACCTTATGACATTAGATCTACAATTGGCTGCTCTAAGGGTATTTTTGCACCATAAATTGTAATACTGCCCTCAGGGCACCTTGCCGTATCTCCATGCAACATTCTAATACTGCTTTCAGGGCACCTTACCGTATCTCCATGCAACATTCTAATACTGCCCTCAGGGCACCTTACCGTATCTCCATGCAACATTCTAATACTGCCCTCAGGGCACCTTACCATATCTCCATGCAACATTCTAATACTGCTCCCAGGGCACCTTGCCGTATCTCCATGCAACATTATAATACTGCCCTCAGGGCACCTTACCGTATCTCCATGCAACATTCATTTGCTGCTCTTAGCGCATTTTTGTTGCAGATATTCTAATTAGGGTTGGGTACCGTTCACATTTGAACCGGTACCAGTACCAGTATCGGTACCTGGAATTCGGTACCGGTACCCAACGGTACCTTTTATCGGTACTTTACTCTCTGTGTAATAACATAAACATTTATTTCAGTGAAAAAATAAGTCCAAAACTCTCAATTTCAACATTTTGAACAATAGGGCCCTACATTTTTTTTTTCTTTTTTGTCTTCCAGAAATTTTTGTGTGTTTTATTTTTTTCTAATAATCAAATGAAGGCATGACATATTTATTTATTTTTAATCAAATGAAAATTAAACCCTTTTATTTTTTTTGCAAACAAACAGAGGTTTACTGTTAAAATCAAGGTTATTATAGTTTTGAAATTTTAAATTTGTTTTATTTTAATATCGTTTTCAAATTTGCTATAAAATTCAGTTTAGTTTTTATTAGTTTCATTCATATTTTTGTTAGTTTTAGTTTATTTTTTATTTTTGTGAACACATTTTTATTTAGTTTTTATATAGTTTAGTTTTAGTTTGTTTTAATTAAAGTTTAGCAGAATCAACAGATCACTTCCAGAGCAAAGGCCAAAGAAAGACTTATATAATTAGTAAGGCAAACATTTAGCGACACAAAATTAACGCATGCTAAGATTGATTAGATGGTAAAAGTATACAAATATACACCAAAGGAAGGAGTCATGCCTTTTTAGTAAATCAATCTACACAAGTTGCGCTTAATGTCATCTCTAATGGTGTGTTGAAATATTTATGAAAATAAATGTAGCCTAATTTGGTTATATTAGATGTCTTTTTTCTTATGTTACCATATTTATGATATTGTAACTGTCGTGTCTTGCTCACTTTTCCGCCGTGTAAAAATACATAACTGGATCTAATGAAATTCAATAATAACGGCAATCATATTTAACAATAAAGGCTCATATTTGAATGTTATTTTCTTTATTTATGAAGAATTATTAGCGTGTGCATGATGTGATATAGTTTGTTCGAAAGCCTGGCAGAGTGATCACAAGATGCTAGAAGTTCTGTATTGTTTACAGAAAGGATGCACGTTCTTATCTTTATTTTCTGTTAATTATCACGTTGCGCTGCATGTCTGTTTTTCTTCAAAGCACCAACTTAGAATGCCTAATGTTGGTTTGATTGCTTGTGTTACACGAGCAAATAAATAATTTTGCCCACCTGATGTTGTAGATTAATGCGGGTGCAGTTCGGCTCGCGACTCGCGGTCTTTGTCAAAAGGTTCAGGTCTGGTACAGAAATAAATGAGTGCTGCTGTGGGATAACGGGTCGGGTGTTCTGTTAAGTACTGCTGGTGCATGTTTACCAAACAGGACCTGTGCAGGACTCTGCTTTAAACTGCTTTGCGTCTCTCTGTCAGATAGCCCCATGCACTCGATGCGCCATTTACAGGTGTTTCCCTAAACTGTCACACAGCTGAAATATTTTTCTGCCAAGGGGTGAGAACGTAATAATTACGAAAACGATTATTTATTTTTGTTAATTATTATTTTATTTCAGTTAGTTTTTCAATAACTGTTGTTAGTTTCGTTTCGTTTAGGTTATCAAATATTTTGTCATTTTTATTTTATTTCAGTTTACGAAATTGTTTTTTCATCAATCGTTTTCATATTAGTTTTAGTTTTCATTTACGAAAATAACCTTGGTTAAAATTAATCAATGGTAGAAAAAATGTGTGAATATTCCTTTAAAAAAGTTTTAATAATAATTGTATTTTTTCTACACTTAAGTGGTTAATGTAGTTGTAATAATTATTTGTATCATTTAATTGTTTTATTTAAATTTGACAGTAACTGGAATATATAAAGACGTACATTATACTGTACAAAAGTAATACAAGAGTAATATATTTATCTTACATGTTAAACCGCACTTTTATTTTGACAGGTTGCCGTGAAGTTTCTGTGTGTATACAGTATGATATGATGCTAGTTTTCTCAAATGAAACGGTAAAATTCTCATGAAGTGACTCTCACAGCCTGTAAGTGTTCATGTCGTCGTTATGTACGTTAGTGAGATGCAGAGTCCGAAAATCACCGCGAGTTCAGTGTGCTTCAGTATAGAGGCTAACGGAACATGCAGGATTCATATTTAAACCGTTTTTTTTGCGTTTTAATATTCAGCATACACTAGTTCATATCGCGATTCGAATTAAGTGACAGACCTTCTTTTATTCATCCAAAAATTGACGAATTCCGTGGCATTCCGCTCTTTAGAGTAAATTCCGTTTTTATGAATGGACTCCGCATCCTGTCCGCGTTTTCGTGGAAACCATATGACCCTAGAAATGCAAGTACACTTCAGAACATTTGGGTTTGCCCTGTGTGTTGTGTTTTAAAGAGTTGAAGGGGTGACATCATGTCACAGGGTCTTTCTTTCTCGCTCTGTCTATCTCTCTCTCTCTCGTATGCGCCCAAATGCGTTCTCAGGTACCGAAATTGGGCACCGAATGATTTAATGTGAGTCGATACTCGGTAGTACCGACGCAATTCGGTCGGTACCCTTAAAAGTACCGAGTTCGGTACCCAACCCTACATGACACAGAGTCATTTTGCAAGTCATGGTCCCTGTTTTTGAACTTCCAGGGCCTTTGGCAGCCTCTGCTAGCAGCAAATAAGCTGAAAGATTAGAGAATATAATTATGAAGGAGATCTCTTCTGAGGTTTCATTACCTCATTTTATAGAGCAATACAAAAACCGTGTACCTCCAATTTTCGATGATTTGGGAGCAACGCTGTGGATGCTCCCCCAATGAGTCAATGTATGTAATAGTTCCCTCTTTCAAGTTGCAATGCTATACAGAAGATGGGAAAACGTTTGAGAAAGGTTTGAAGGGCAGTTTCAACCAATCTTGAAATGACTGTGTTGAAAATCATTGAAACTTTTAAAATGTGAAGCACTAACAGCTCAAACAACACAAATGAGAATGGCACGACAGCAACAATAATGATAACTAATGTGTGATGCTATTTTGCGCATAAGGCTCATTTCACACCGGGAACATGGCATGAACGTCGCGTGTCTGTTGCGTGGCAGCTGCGTGGCGTTTTCTATGTCTTTGCTTACCAGAAGTGTGTCAGCGCTGCGGCGGCCTCTCTGCCAATTAAAACGTTTTTTTTTTACTCACATCATTTTTTTCTTCACTGTTTTGAATGGAAACACTTCCAACACGCTTGCGTGTGGCGTGTAAAATAGGCGTGGGTCCTATTCCTAGCATGCACGCGTTTGAGATGTGCGTGTCACGCAGGCGGTGTGCAAGGTCTGACCTGTTAAGATGGGAGCCGAAATAAAAACGGACACGCCACGCAGCTGACACGCTCACACCACGCACCGGTGTGAAACGGGCCTAATAGTCTCTATATAACCTAACAGCAACCTACAAAGAGGGTCCAGTGGCACTCTCCCACCAAGTAGGGCCCGAAGACGGCACTGGCTCCTTTAAGAATGTTTTTCTGACAGGAAATGAAGAAAACATTGATGAACAAACAAATAAACTTGACACCCAATGTATTCTGTAGCACTGAACAATAACCTTAAACATGCACATAACTCTTACTTTTAGAAAATAAGTGCTCCTGGCCCTGGAGCTGCCTTCCAAAATCAGGCGCATAGCCTGGCTATTTATGGGCTCTGTCCCAGGCTGGCTCTAAGCGAGGGAGAGAAATGGTTTAAGTCATTAAATGATGTTATATCTATATTTGATGTATGTATATGTGTGTGTGTGTGTGAGAGAGAGTATTATAAAGGTATGGGTTACCCTGCTGATTATGTAAAATAGGGCATCCATTACCTGAGGAAGTAATACATAAACAAATATATAAACTACAATAAAACACAATAGAGTCAAGGTGAAGTGAAAAGCTGACACAGTTATAAAGCCTAGAAGGGGAAGAGAATAATTTTTGAAAAGAAATAGAAAATTACCTCATCTGGAAGTTCAGATGGGCCTACAAGTGCCTCCAAACTGCCCAGAAAGATTTTAAAAGGCCCAACTGTCCCAAGGACATCTTCACGATGAAGTCCTTGGGACTTCAGTGTTTCTAAGTCTGCATGGATAAAGAAATTAAGTCCCAAAATAGGTAACCTTACTTAGGCTAATGGCACAAATTTAATCCAGTCAACTAGTACACGTAGCATACAAAACGTACTCGGTTACTAACGTAACCTCGGTTCTCTCTAGAAGAGGGAACGAGTACTGCGTAATATCTTACGCTCGGGGAAAATCTCTTTTCCGCGAGATATTGAAGCCAAAAAATTATCCTTAATTTTGTAATAATGCAAAACGCGTTGCGGCAGCATGCAGACATAGGCGAGACAGCTCGCGCGCCCATTGGCTGCCCTGCGGAAACTGCAGCAGCCTATCGAGAGAGGCCCCTCATGACGTCATGTCCAATGAGGGCGCTTCGCGCCCACTACGTCACGTCCCGCTGAAAAGAGTGTGGCTTAGGCTTATAAATATAGCTCGATAGGCTGATCGAATCTGGTTTTTCATCGCCGAAGCGAACCAGAGCGTGATGCATGCACGGCAAGATACGCAGTACTCGTTCCCTCTTCTAGAGAGAACCGAGGTTACGTTAGTAACCGAGTACGTTCTCTTGCGAGAGGTCTCTCGTACTGCGTAATTTCTTACGCTAGGGGAACACAATGAAAAACGTGCGTGCTGAGATCCAACACCAAAGTCCCAAGGGCAGGTGCCCGGGGCTCATATAGTGCATGATCACCAGGGACTCGCAGAGAGTCCGGGAAAGAGGGGCTAGAACAGTATCATTTCCGTAATAAGTAGCGTCCTATTAGGAGGCAATTTTATCAAGTTTTCCACACAGTCAGGGTGAAAACTCGGCCTGAACTGATGAGTAATAAGGGTCTTATTAGACCGAAAACAGCTTAGCCTGCAAAGCGAGAACTTCTAGGTTATAGAACCTAATAAATGTAGACGGGGAGGCCCAGCCCGCCGCCGTACAGATATCTTGCAAGGCAATCCCGCTAGACCAAGCCCACGACGAGGCCATGCCTCTCGTGGAGTGCGCTCTGACACCTAATGGGCACTGTAGGCCCTTAGAAATGTAAGCCAGCGCTATAGCATCAACTATCCATCTGGATAGGCTCTGTTTCGACGTGGCTAGTCCCTTAGAACGTCCGCTGAATGAGACAAAGAGCTGCTCCGTCTGTCTGAAAACAGACGAGCGAGACACATAAGCCCTTAAAGCCCTGACAGGGCAAAGGAAGCTTGTGTCCTTTCCTCATTAGAAACCGGCAAGGCTGACAGGGAAATCACCTGTGCCCTAAACGGTGTGTTGAGGGATTTAGGAACGTACCCGTGCCTTGGTTTGAGTATGACTCCATACACGTTGCGCTCACTAAGAGCGCTTGCAGGTCCCCTATACGCTTTTCCGAAGTGAGAGCCAGAAGGAACACCATCTTGAGTGTAGCGAATTAATCACTTACATTGTTTAATTTAGCTGTTTTGTTTAAGCTTTATTTTAGCTTTAGGGGATCTTACGATTTGATATGATCAATTGATATTAATCAAAACGTCCTTATTTAACACTCGTCCAGCGAGTTGTCAGTATATCTGATAAATTCTGTTTATTCTTGTGGCCACAATATAATACAGAATTATTTAAATAACTGTATGACAGTTATGAGCATATAGGTAACTTGATCTGAGCAGGATTTGATTTGAATATTACACACAGAATACAGAACCCTTCTCTATAAATCAAACAAGAGTTTATTTGCTATCTTACTACAATACATGAACTAAGCTAAATAACATAAAACAAAATACATACATACACACATACACACCGGCAATGAATTTAATTGAGAATGATTACAATCTAGCACTGTTCTACTTCCACACGATTTTACCCGTGTCGATCATCAAATGGAGAACTATCTTAATTTTACCTTAGAGATAGATACGACCAGTTCAGCAGAATAAAGGTTGTTCGATACCTTGCTTTTAAGTTGAAATGGTCACTGATCGAGGAAACCCCGCGTTTCCCAGATGTTGGGAAACCCCGCGTGTCGCTGTGTGACGTCACTCTTGGGGATGCCCTTCTGTTGTTGCTGGTTTGGTTGCTCTGCGTTGCTTAATGCTTCAAGGAAGTCTGTTTCGATTTCTTATGGCTTTAGATGTTGAAGTTCCTTTCGCGTAGCTTCAGACTTTCAAGAGTTTCTTCTGAGTTTTGACGAAGTGTTGGTTTAGTCTTCAAAACTCGGCCAGGTGTTAAAGGCTCCGAGTTTCAAAGAAGCGCGCGATTTCCGAGCAGAACAGAGAGAGCGAGAGCGGGGATCCGCTTTTTAAAAGGGACTGACGTCAGAGGCCTTCCGTTCAACCCCCAGAGGCTTCCACCAACCAGATCGTCCCTCTGGACGGAGCTCCACCTACACGGCTCATTTAACATTGCAGTAAATTTATCTGCTTAGTTATTTCGTCACATGAAGAAAATATCTTTTAACACGTTCTAATCACACATTATTATACTAAGGAGTTAACTTTCGTTTACACCAACTTGTTGCCAACGAAATCAGCTTTCATTCAAACTCAAACACAATGTATTTGGCATATAAATATAATAACTTTATCTACTCCATGGTTAAGGCAAAGATTAAACTATCTTAAATTCTGAATAATACCACCACGCATATGAATTAAACAATAGTGATCGGGAAAATTAGACGTCAAAAGATTCCAGCAAAACCACAGATTCCGATAACACATCAAGCTTATAAATGACATAAAATACACATTGATATATTTTGTAAAATATATTGTATATATTGCTTTTGATAACAGCAACGGGTATTAATTGTCTTTTGGAACACTTTATAAAAGTTTGAGTCTTTGTTCGGTTAAAGAAATGAAAGGCACATATCCTTGCCATGTCCTGGGAGGATGGGAGGTCATAAAGTCACTTTGGGGCAGTGTCTGTAAAACCTCAACATTCGGACTCTTCGTAAAACAGCCTTTGTTCTTGATACCATCATTGAGTTACTGCTTTAAGGATCATCCCAGGCCAAGTCCAGACCTAGTGGTCCTCGTTCCATCCTGGTTAAATGATGGTTAAGTGATAAGAAACAAGTGAAGTCCTGTTTTAACCACATTCACGATGCTCTCCTCCAATTCCTCCTTGTTTTAACAGTCTCTTCAGATAACTAGGTTTTATGGCAGGAAATCTGAATTCAGGAATGTGCTTGCCATTATGTTCAGATGTGTGTGCGTTCTACCTCCCCAAGGTCTTACATGAGCGACAGGTGTTTGATATCTATCGATTGGATTGGCTCGAATGGGGCACCTTTCATGGCTTCCAGAACCGTAGAAAGGTCCCACATGGGGACTGAGGGAGGTCTGGGAGGATTTAACCTCTTAGCTCCTCTAAGGAAGCAGATGACCAGATCGTTCCTTCCCAGTGACTGGCCAAGCGTCGGTTTAGTAAACGCTGCTGTGGCCGCCACATAGACCTTGAGTGTGGATGGGGTTCTGCCCTTATCCAGTAGCTCTTGCAGGAAAGAGAGAACCTCCATCACCCCACAGTCTGGGGATGATAGAGAACACAGACCACTTCGAGGAATAGAGCCGTCTGGTAGACGGGGCCCTAGTCTGTATGATCGTGTTTAGCACTCCCTCCGGGAGGTTAGCGGGTACCCGTTGATGGCCCACACATGTAGGGACCATAGCTCTGGGCGAGGATGCCAGATCGAGCCCTTGGCTTGAGAGAGGAGGTCCCTCCTCACTGGTATTGGCCATGGGGCAGTGCTCGTCAGCTGCATCAGAGCTGGAAACCAAACCTGGTTCTTCCATAACGGAGCCACCAGTAGCACTGAGCATCCGCTTTCCCCGATCCGCTCTAGTACCTGAGGCAAGAGCGTGACGGGGGGAAAAGCATAGAGCGGGCAGCAGGGCCAGACGTGGGCCAGCGCATCCCTGCTCTTGGAAAAAACCTCCGGACAGTGAGCGTTTTCTTGAGACGCAAAAAGGTCTACCTTTGCTCTGCCGAATGTCTTCCACAGCAGTTGGACTGTCTGCGGGTGTAGGGACCATTCCCCTGCCGGAACATTGTTCCTGGACAGTCTGTCTGGTCCTACATTCAGGTGGCCTGGCAGACTGTCCAGACTCAGGTGAAGCAGGTGGCGAAGCTGGCGGGCGAACCGGCGAGCTTTTGCGGGTTGGAGGAGGTTCCGGGACCTGCTGAGCACGACGCTTTTTACGGCGCGGCACCGCAGCGGGCGGAGGTGCAGTCTCGGCGAAAGATGCCAGGCGAGTCCTCAGAGTCACCATGGGCATTAGCTCGCAGTGAGGGCAGCCGCCGTCGGCGAGCGCGAGAGCTACATGATCCTCACCCAGGCAGGAAACGCAGATGACATGGCGGTCCCCATCGCTGAGTGGGGCTCGGCACGAGCCACAGAAAGAACGAGACATATTTACAAAGACGCTCGGCTCTTTTAGTAGGGAGTGTGAGTCGCGGGGGCTTATAGTGTGAATCCGGCGTCTATAGAAAAAGGATATAGACGCCGGATAACGTAGCAGGAACGAAGGCGGCGAGTTAAGGCCAGCGGCGAAGGCTCGTCCCACAGAAGGCTTTCTCAGACGGCGCGGCTTCTTCCTCTCGTGATCCAGCGATGCGTGAGCTTCGCTGAAGAGATGAAAAATCAGATTCGATCAGCCTATCGAGCTATATTTATAAGCCTAAGCCACACCCGTTTCGGCGGGACGTGACGTCATGAGGGGCCTCTCTCAATAGGCTGCTGCAGTTGCCGCAGGGCAGCCAATGGGCGCGCGAGCTGTCTCGCCTATTTTCTGCATGCTGCCACAACGCGTTTTGCATTATTACAAAATTAAGGATAATTTTTTGGCTTCAATATCTCGCAGAAAAGAGATTTTCCCCGAGCATAAGATATTACGCAGTACGAAAGACCTCTCGTAAGAGAACTACTGTAAAGTAGTGTTGGCAATTCAGCAACTTAGTTTTTTTCTCTGGCGACTAGAATTCACATTTTATAGACTAGCAACTTTTTTGCCGATTTGTTAATGTTTTTTGTTGAGAAATATCAAAATATGTAGTCTAACTTCCCTACAGCGCTCTGTCTCAAGTGCTTGTCTGTGAGTTAGTGATGTCACACCAGCCTGAAATGGGCAGCTAGAGCATATGGGCAACAGTTTTAGCCACATGTACTATTATGAGGCAAGTCAGGGGCCACATATTGTACAACTTAGACATAGCCTAGTTGTGTTGAGTTGAATGCCATGCCAATGATATTTCATGTAACAGTAGCCCCATCATTTCTCAGTATTTCACTGATTTTTGGTAGGCTACAGCCTCATCATGGGCCTATTACATAAATGTAATTGAAACACTCCAAGGGCTGCATCTGGCCCAGGACCTTATGTTGCCCATGTGTATGATCGTACTAAAAACACCAACTAAAAAAGTACCGGTATGTGTTCTACCTGGTCAGATGTAAATATGCGAATTATGCAAACAATATAATTATGTATGCAGATGATGCAAATGACTAACATAGATTAGGAAAAAAAATAGTATAAGAATAACTTACTGTTCATTTGGCTTGGTCAAGTTTTCCAAACTAGACATAAGACAAAAGACAAAAATTAAAAACATGTATTTCTCCTGAAGCAGTAAATGGGATATTTATGACTACCCTTACCAAAAAAAAAAAGTATACTTCAAGTTTCATTTTATTAAGTAAACTTCAGTAAAGTTCAAGTATATTTGCCAAGTATTCTTTACATAGTAAGTATACATATACCAATGCACTAGTGGTATACTTATAAGTGTACTACTTTAATACTTCTTGGGACTAAATCGGCCCACTTTGTAGTATATAAAAGTATACTTTTATGTATACTTTTAGTGTAAACGTAGTAAAGTTTGAGTACACAAATAGTTTATATTTAAGTTTTATTTTGTACTGCAACTATACTATAAGTGAACTTATAGATATACTGCTAGTTTACTAGTTATAAACTTCTAGCCCACTTTTTCGTTTATGAAAGTACACTTCTAAGTGTACTCAGTAAACTCCTGGTTTAATAGTTTTTATACTGCAAGTATACTTGCAAGTTTTTATAAAGTGAACTTAACATCATACTTATAGTTTACTATTTATATATATTTTGGCACTTCAAAGTATACTACTAGGTTTCTATTTAGGTATTAGTTTTTATACTTGAAATATACGTTTAAATGTAATTTAAGTAGACTTGACGTTAACTCACATGTACACTACCACTGGACTACACATATACATACTCAAAAGACATACTCCGGATTGAAAATAATTGTTCTTTTCATATGGTCTTCTTTGCAGTGGCTTGCTTGGCATAACATGCAATATGTAGCAAATAGCATATATGTCTGACAATTATTTTATAGGCTACTCTACTACAAGAGTAAGCACAGCTACAAGCCAACTATACTTAAACGTTCTGTATATGGAAATAATACTTTTCTTTAGTGTATCTTGATCAAAAGATGCAAGTGCAAGTATAGGTCAAATATACTTGTACTTCTCTGTATACTTGTTAGTATAAGCCAAGTATACCTAAGTATAATGTTGTTAAGTATATCTCTGATAAATGTATAAAAAGTAGACTGAAAGCATACTCTCTTATTCTTAGTTTAAAATTAGTATACTAATAGCACACTTGAATAAACTTCTTTTTTGTAAGCATACTTATGACTATGATACTTACATACCTGAGGCGAAACAAATGCGCTAAGAGCAGCAAATGAATGTTGCATGGAATACGGTAAGGTGCCCTGAGAGCAGTATTAGAATTTATGCTGCAAAAATGTCCTTAGAGCAGCCAATTCTAGATCTAATGTCATAAGGTACCCTCAGAGCAGCATTAGAATATCTGCAACAAAATGCGCTAAGAGCAGCAAATGAATGTTGCATGGAATACGGTAAGGTGCCCTGAGGGCAGTATTAGAATGTTGCATGGAGATACGGTAAGGTGCCCTGAGGGCAGTATTAGAATGTTGCATGGAGATACGGTAAGGTGCCCTGAGGGCAGTATTAGAATGTTGCATGGAGATACGGTAAGGTGCCCTGAGGGCAGTATTAGAATTTATGGTGCAAAAATACCCTTAGAGCAGCCAATTGTAGATCTAATGTCATAAGGTACCCTCAGAGCAGTATTAGAATATTTGCAACAAAAATGCGATAAGAGCAGCAAATGAATGTTGCATGGAGATATGGTAAGGTGCCCTGAGGGCAGTATTAGAATGTTGCATGGAAATACGGTAAGGTGCCCTAAGAGCAGTATTAGAATGTTGCATGGAGATACGGTAAGGTGCCCTGAGGGCAGTATTAGAATGTTGCATGGAGATAAGGTAAGGTGCCCTGAGGGCAGTATTAGAATGTTGCATGGAGATACGGTAAGGTGCCCTGAGGGCAGTATTAGAATGTTGCATGGAGATACGGTAAGGTGCCCTAAGAGCAGTATTAGAATGCTGCATGGAGATACGGTAAGGTGCCCTGAGGGCAGTGTTAGAATGTTGCATGGAGATACGGTAAGGTGCCCTGAGGGCAGTGTTAGAATTTATGCTGCAAAAATGTCTTTAGAGCAGCAAATGAATGTTGCGCTTAAATACGACACGGTGCTCTAAGACCAGTATTAGAATATATGCATCAAAAATTCACTAAAGAGCAGCTAAGCTTTTTGTTTTATGTAGCTATGACAAAATGCCCTGGAAGCAGCAACACTACCACAGCAAAAGTATGCAATGACAGCAGCGTAACTTGTTATTATAGCCAGTAAAAGTTATAATAGAATATAAGCTAACATTAGCTATTATCCTTTCTTAGAGCTAGCTAGCTAATGCTGCGAGTTAGCTTACTTACATTAGTTAGCTAAAGTTAGCTAATTAAATAACAGCTCGATAGAAAAACAAGCTTTACTTAAAATCCAAATACTTCATTATCTTGACATTTTAATTTAATAATCTAATATAGTTCAACATAAAACACAACATTACCTTAACTTCAAATCCAAATACTTCATTATCTTGACATTTTTATGTAATAATGTAATATAGTTCAACATAAAACACAACATTACCTTAACTGCAACAATCTCCTTAGTGTGATGTCTCCCGCGTCCTGAGAAGAAAAAAAAATCAAATAATCCATGTCCCGCCTCCCGCTGTCGCTGATTGGACGACTGAGTGAACCAATAAGATGCAATGCTGCCCTAAGAACATATTTCAATAACTAAAAGTGTAATCTGCGGTCGGGCGGGTTGCCGCCCAATTGGGCTTATTTTGATCGGTTTGGACCGGAGAATAACTCATTGGGCGGGTAGACAAAATTTGGGTTGCTTTTAAAAAATTAAAAGCCGCCCAATCAGCTGCTTTTTTTCTTCGCATTTATCTTTAGTCATGTTATTTTAATATGTTCGAGCTCAAAGTATCACAGTAAAATAATGTGTAGTGCAGTCATCAACTCATTTTTTCCTTAACGCAACCCTTATTGGTTCAGTTTAACCGAGACCTGTCAGTGAATTTACCATCTTTTATGTTGGTGAGATGTGATGACTCGTGAGTGACGGGGTTTTGGTGCTATAAAGGGCAAGATTTAAATGTGCAGCTATATATTCATTCATTCATTCATTTTAAGTGATTGCGATGGCAAAGTGGCCTAAATATAAGTTACACGAGAACCCAGCTAACAAAAATACGTAACTGTTACGTAACTGCAACGTAATCTGGTGACCAAAGTTCCGTCGTGGCGACGTGGCAACCGGAAAAGTGAAAGGTGCGTATACGTCGCCACGACGTAACTTTGTGACCGTTGCCAGTTCGTAACTGCGACGTCGTGGCAACGTCGCGGATCAATAGTTGTGTGCTGGTAATCAGTTGGTAATTCTTTATAATTATTTATTTTCTATGGGCGGACATGCAGTAGTTTAACCTAATGTATGTCCTCATATGCCCAAACTAAAGGCCGTTTCAACAGCTGTGAATGATGAATACAGACTCGAAATGAATTCAGTTCATTTATTTTGAAAAACGCACACATATGAACAGTAAAATACACCCAAATTATTAATAAAAACATAGGATATGCAGCGAAATATGAATGAAAGTATTCAGGATGTTCCGTGCTCAGCATCAATATAAACAGGTATGCAGATATGATAGCATACCCAGCCGGCACATGACCGACCTTCAACGTTGAAATATGGTTGAAATAAGGTCAGTTGTTGTTTTAACGTTGAAACAACGTTAATACAACGTTTAATGCTGAACGGTTGAAAACCAGCCGGCACATGACCAATCTTCAACGTTGAAATATGGTTGAAATAATGACAGTTGTTGTTTCAACATTGAAACAACGTTGAAAAAATGTTTAATGCTAAATGGTTGAAAAAGGTTACCAAAAACACTTGTAAATCAATGTTGATTTGTTTTTACAAGAACTGTATGTTGAATCAACTTAATGTCTTCAACAGCATACAAAATAAATTTCATCATTATTATTATTTTATTAGCATTTTACAATATTTTGATCGTTAAACCTATTCTAAAATCTAAAGGTATATGTTAAAATATTATCATCATTAACAACAATAAAACTAAATACATTTTACTGCGTTTACTTTATTTCTTTGATCATGATTGGTTAATCTGGCTGTCATCCAGGAAACTGGCCAATGAAACTGTTCGCGCCTTTCTCAGTTTGAAAATATGACCGTTATTATCGTCTTTCTGAGTGAGGCGGCTGACTGACTGACTGACTGACTGACTGTGTGTGTGAGAGAGTGAGAGAGAGCTGCTGCTCGTTGAGGTTGCTCGGTCGGTTCCGAATTATTTATAATATAAATATTTGCCTGTTAAATTTTTATTTTGAGCGAATTTGAGTCGTGACATATCAACGGAGAACAAAAACTAGAATGCGAACACAGGAAGGGTCAGGTGTGATCTGCGAGGTCCTGCAAACACACGGACAAAATCAGGTAAGAAAATCGCTATCTTAACGTTACCTTTCAAAAATAATAAAGTATAATGTTATCAGAGTTTACAAATGGGTAAATGACATGTAACGTCAACCTGCAGAAGATAAATACCCGTGTGTGTGTGTGTGTGTGTGTGTGTGTGTGTATTTTTTGTATTGCTTTATCACAGATGCTAATGTTGTGTGTTGCTAGTAAGTTGTGTTGGAGATTTTTCTGATATGAATGCCATGCATTGTGTTATATTTTTAATCGTATAATAGTCTCAAAGATAACATACTCTGTTCATGTTTTCTAGATATCATATAATCACAAATTTAAACGAATTAAGATTGTTTAAAGCAGTGATTCTCAAAGTGTGGTATGAGTACCACTAGTGCTACTCGGGCTCCCTCTAGTGGTACGCAGAGGAATCACGAAATTAAATATAACTCAATGTTAATACATTATTAATTTAATCTTTATTTGAGTAAAGTTGTTTTTTTTTTACATTTAAGTATAGTACAGTTTTTATTTAACTTTTGGTACAACACATTTTAATTTAATCATTATTTAAGTTTTGTATTTACCTGCATGTAAGCACTGTGCAGTGTTAATGTTCAAACTGTATTTATAATGTTAAAGTGGCTGACAACAATAAATATTCTTATTAGGAATAAAACTGCCTCGTTTTGAACTGTGCAGAGCTGTAGCTGAATAGTTGGGCCTACTACGCTACTGTATTTTAATGTTGGTCATTATGGTGGTACTTGGAGAGCCAAATATTTTCTGAGGTGGTACTTGATATAAAAAGTTTGAGAACCACTGTTTTAAAGGAATGGTATAAAACGAAAAACTGCTTTTTAAGAACTTTTCAGTGAACCATTTCTTCTTTCCCCTTGTAGATTCATCAAGGATCCAGCTGTTTATTGGCAATTTGGTAAGGAATTGTTCATCTGCTCATTGCACTGTCACTTCTGGAAGAGATTCATTGACCTTTTGTGAAAGGTTTTGATTTTACTTAGTTTGATAAAGATTTACTTTATTTGGTTTTACTTGTTTTACTAAATACACTGTATAGTTAGGATTCTGATTAAAACAGTGTAACTGGGGGCTCTGAAAAAACTGCTTGTGAATAATTTAATATTGCAAACTTTCATCTGAATACATTAAATAGGTGTTTAATGAATAGTGTTGTGCACTTTGTTTCCAACCCCACTGTTATTGAACTTAAAGTGAAAATATTGTATGTGATTTTGTTTTGCATTCAATTTTCAGTTACAGATATTTCACAATATCAATGTTGTATTTATGTATGTATTTTTGGTGTTTTTGTTATTTATACATACAGGACAGTACAGAAAGTGCACAAGTGTGAGAGAGAGGAGGACACGGCATCAGAAAGGACCTAGAGCTGGGACTCTTTCAAGGATCACCCAAAGCACAACCACGCTATATGCACAAGGCTATTGGTTCTAACATTTTATCAGAATTTGAAGAAAAATTTCTACTTAAAATATTAAATGCATTTCATTCAATGCAGCGTTTTTCCTGCGTAAAGAATTTCCTCTGGCTGTCGACAAAACTCAGGCAGTCCTATCCTTTACCACCGACATGGTTTCTGTTGCAGGTTCCATTCTCAAACTGTTCAACACATTCTCACTGCACAAATCTCTTGTAATGAGACACATTAGTAAAACATGTTTTCACAGAAACTATAGATTTCCACCAAAATAAAAGATCAACTGATTTCAGTCAAAAGAATTACAAGGGTTTCTCTTGCAAGTGCAGCGCAAAATATGCAGTCTTTAAATGTTGTATTTGGATTTTACAGGTTTTTAACAATACATCCAAGCACAAAAACTGCAAGCTAAAGTTTGGGATTATTTTCACATGTTTTATACTGTATGTTTCCAAAATAAAACTGCTGTTTTAACATTTTCAGCGTGTGGTAGTTTATTGAAGTTGATTGTAAAGCCATTGCTGCCAGTCGTTTGATTTAAGCTTTATGTATGTGTACAGTGTTGATCTAAATGCAAACTAGGTTGTAATTGAACGTACAGTTGTGTATTCGCTCATGTTGAAAGTACGACGGTGAAACAACGTCACAATATCAACGTTGATTCAATTTGCAAAATCAACACATAATTCAACGTTAATCCAACGTCTGCAGAACGACCTTAATTCACCCATGCTGAAGGTAAGACGGTGAAACAACGTCGCGATTTCAACGGTGAAACAACGTCATGATTTCGCGGTGAAACAACGTCACAATATCAACGTTGATCCAATTTGCAAAATCGAAACATAATCCAACGTTGATTCAACCATGGTACCTGACGTTGATTCACCGGTGAATCAACGTTGAAATGCCGGCTGGGATAATATTTGCTAGCAGACATTTCAGATAATTAAGATACCATAATCACAGAGGTATAAATATTAACAAAAGTAGCCTACTTGAATTAGACTGTATAAACATCATTTTTCAAAACAATAAATCTTTAAGACATTGAAATTGTTTATAAAACAGAACAATGACCAATTAGAACCACATTAGAACATATTTCACCCACAAATGTAAATTCTGTCATTAATTAGGCTATTTACCCTCATGTAGCTCCAAACCCATAAGACCCTTTTGTGCAGAACACAAATGAAGATATTTTTAACAGATGCCTTGTGTACGCAAAAAACAGCAACTACAAAAATAGTATGTCTTTATTCACAAATTATGTAGGCTATATCCAACGCATTTTCACAAAAGCAGCATGAGATGGCCAGTTCTCACGCCAACACAACACTGATGCATCATGGTGCTCTCGTGAACATGTTACTTTGTAAATAAAAATGCAATGTTTTTTTGTGCACACAAAACATTCACATCACTTCATAAACTGTGGTTAAACAACTGGGGCCTGTACCATGTACCATTAAACTAAGCTGGCTTGTGTAATGGATTAAGGGTATAATAATTCTATAAATAATAAAAAATAATCATCTCTAAAAATCAGATAATTTTATCTTTAAAAATGTTTTATGTGCGTCCTTTAATTTGGAGTAAGAGAAACTGGAGGAGTGGCTTTATTGCGTCAGAGATGTCACTTTTTTTTTCACAAAGCTACGAACCGACTGCCCTAAACTCAGTGCTTTTTCCCTCACTGCGCCTGCGCGAAAACAGATCTTTAACTATTTAAACTTTATTGCAGCAAGAAAGAAAATGAAAAGAGGGAGATCTTTAGATAAAATAATGTTATTATCACGGGAAATGTGAATCATTGTCCATAATTTTGCAATCAAGTGATAAAGACAAACGTTGCAAAATTATAAATATTTCAGTTTTAAACCATGAAGGCGAGCCGGTGCATACCACACAAACAATTTGCAAACTGCATGAGAGTAATGCCCGAGAAGAAGTTTTCAAATCCAGTCAATTCAAGCTACAGAAAGTGAAAGTAAAAACTGACCGAGCTTTCGGAATCTGTCGCTGCATTAACAGCACATATTCTCTCAGAGGAGACGAAAGACATATTGGGTAGTTTTGGATAGGCTATTGTCTTCATTTATTTTCTAAAAAAAACCAAAAAAATCTCATATGGCTGATATACCTAGTGAAAAACAACAACAACAGAATTGAAGTATTTCGTGTTAAACAAGTTGTTTTTGGAATTTCCTTGTCTGTAATAAAGGTTTTATTTTCATTGACTGATTATTCATTAAGCTGTTCGGAGTCGGACAGGCTAGCTAGACTGTTGATAATTTTAATTATAGGCCTAATAATATATCTAAATGTTTTAAATAATTTTCAGTGAGGAGTAATCTAAATTAATCTTTTATTATTCGCGTCTCAGTTGTGCGGTAAATGCGCAATTATTTTCGGGGCAAATGAATAGTAGATCTATACATTTAATAATAAAGCTACAATAATAATAATAATAACAATAATTTTCAAGAAATGTCTCAGATTTCATTAAAAAGATCTACATTTATGTTTCAAAGATGAACAAAAATCTTAAAGGTTTGGAATGACATGAAGGTGAGTGATGAACATTTTTGGCTTAACTAAGACATTAGGTAAATCAGTTCCCTCAGGCGCACCAGTCTCTGATCTTCTGGTTCTTCTGCTCCTTCCACCATCCCAATCCTGGATTATTGAGCCACCACAGAAATTTCCACATTGAATGCTTTAGCCTGGCGTTTTTTTCACCAGCATCTAAAGTGAGAAAGAAAACAATAACCCAAATGTAAATGTAAAAATAACAAAATAACAAAACAATGGCTGTCCAAAATGTAAAGTATACACTTGAGTTTTCCCCACTGTTAGGGCATTTCCACCTCAGGGCACAAAAGAGTGGGGACTTACAGTATAAGAACAGTTTTCTAGAATTTTCAGCACAGTTTTTTTGTCACTTCCTATACAGGGCTCCAGACAGTTTTGTGACCGATTTTTCTGCCGGTTCGAGTAAATTTTGTGAGCGATCGCACTGGCTCAACCACCACATTGCCCCATCTCATAAGCGCTGCTATTTCTGTTGCATATGAGAACATCAACAGCGAGCGAAAGAAAACTAGTGAAACCGTGCTACGAGCTGTGCAGCGCAGACTGTTTATCAGCTGGGATCAGCGCAGCGCAAACAAACTTCTCCGAGCTCAGAACAGGTTTACTCAGGAAGCAGTGTTGATTTCGTGTTACTGTACCGTGCTCCAAGATCCAGTGAGAAGCACTTGAATTTGCTGTAGAATGAATAAGCTTGCCTTGAGCTCTAGTGAGAAGCATTCAAATTCTGCACAGAAATCTGTTATAAACCGGTCAAACAGCGCTGACATATAACCAGAAGTAGTAACGCTAACTATAACCATGGTGTTGTGGCAGAAATAGTTGAATTTCATTACATT
The DNA here is from genome assembly GCA_023376895.1 of Aspiorhynchus laticeps. NCBI lineage: Eukaryota > Metazoa > Chordata > Actinopteri > Cypriniformes > Cyprinidae > Aspiorhynchus > Aspiorhynchus laticeps. The sequence goes on from CM041793.1 coordinate 61,647,826, forward strand.
ACGCATTTAAGGGTTTGTACAACCTTTTGAGAGAGAAATTCAAGCACTTTTAAGTATTTCACACAACTATTTACAGCACTTTAAAACTCTAAAAAGCATACGATTAAAATGTTATTTTTAAAGGGATGACTAAAATATACTTTGTGGTAAACAAACACATTTGTAAATTAAATAAAGGGGGCATCAAATTACCACTATAACCAGTAGATGGCAGCAGAGGAACACTTATAGGCTTATTAGTCATTAATTTCTACTTTTTACTTTACATCTTGAAATTATAAAATCACTATTATAAAATTTTAAATCAAGAAATCTAATTTGGTAAAAGTTTTGCTCTTTTTTGTGTATGAAGAAAGAAAAGTCACAAAGTGCCTTGAAAAACACAAACTTCTCTGTGACTGAATCACAGATAAAGCAAGAGAGCTCCTTTTATAATCACTGAAGTTGTTGGTCAGTTTCATATAATACTACAGAAGAATAATGGTATATTTAATAAGAGTAGAATATGTTAATTTTCTATATAAAACTTACATTTTGCACATGTTACTGTTGTTTATAAAAGTAATTTTAAAACTATAAAAAATGTTGTGCTTCCTAACTCAAGCTCAGTGCTTTACTGTCAAATGTGCATTACCAAGAAATAAATATGTAATATTACTAGTAACTACACTTATTAACAGAGGTGTAAAATACTTGAGTAATTTTACTTGATTACTTTACTTAAGTATTGTTTTGGGGGATTTTTACTTTATTCAAGTACAATTTAAACTGACTACTTGTACTTTTACTTGATTACATTTCTTAAGAAAAAAACAGTACTTTTTACTCCTTACAATTTTATTTCAACTTAAAAAGTACATAAAATTTTTATTTTATCTTATGCATATTAAATATGGTAAACGGAAGCTCAACGGAAGTGCATGATCATTAATCACCAATGATCATTATTTTCACGCATCAAGCACACAGTTCTACTTCAGTTGTGACTTTCATAAGGTAAATGTCTGGCTTCAAAAGTTCACCATCAAATCTGAGGAAGCATGTTGAGGTAGCAAAGTTGTGTTTCCCCCCCCAAAAAGTTTATTCATTATTCTTTCTGTTTTGATAGAGCCATTAGCTGTGTAATATATTGGCTGAATGCACAAGATTGAGAGCAAATAAAATCAGTGATGAAATTTTTTTTGTGGGAATTAGGGATGTCAATTTTCAATCATTTCCATAATCGATCGTCGTTTAAATTAACGATCAATTAATCGATTAATCGTTAACCTTAACTACTGCAAAATGCGTCTATTGCAGTGGCATATAGTCACAGGCATGACAGGATGTGCAAATGCCACTCAAAACGCCAGCTTCCTCACCCGAATGAAAAGGGTTTTTAGTCTAAATAAAAGGCTGGTGGCAGGATGGTAAAATGAATAGATGTGATTATGATCATTTGATAAAAGGAAGAGAGCGCGCCATAGTTACGCACGGGATCATTATACTTTATGTGCTGTTTCATATCCTGTCACGGAGACCGCTGAATGCGCCTTTTTAAATGGTTTCATGGTGCTCGTTTTTTTATTTTTAAAACATCATAGCAATGTTTGCAATTGACATTATCGGGATTTAAAATAAAATGATCCCAAACGCAAGTACGGCGCGTGGGGCTGTGACGCGCGGTCAGTGATCCGCTTCCAGAACCACCAGCGTTGCTACAAACACACTGTTACCCATTTGAAACATTTTAATGTGAGTATTATGACACAAGTGAGGTACAAAGCTTTGTTAATAAGAGAAATAATTGGTTAGCAGGCAAATGTTACATCGCGACCATGCTTTTTGATTCATGCCGAGCGCATACATTTAAATCAAGATATAAGCGGCTTTGTGTTCTGTTTTTCCGGATGGTCACGAATTTAATATTATTTATTGTTTCTTTTCCCAAATCCTCACTGTCTCACCCTCTAGATTCGCAGGTTTATTTTATTGTTGTTCACTTTTAATCACTATTTTCGCATCTATTACTGTGGTAAACATGTGGGGGGAAATGAAAGATTTCGTGGCCATGAATTAAGAATTCGTAACTATGACTTAAATTGTTACTGCATTTAAGTTAAATCATGGGTTTTCTAGGGAACAAATTAATGAAACATGGACAGCTGCCACAAATTAATATGTCATAGGAACGAATTAACAAGTTGTATGAATGAATAGACTGTCCTGCTCGCGTGCGCAGCCCTGTCAAAGCGAAGTGCCCGATATGCAACAATTATCTAGGGAAATTATAATTGAACATGACTTATTACTACATTTCAATACAAAATAACTTTGTACTGTATCTGTTTTAATGTACTTTTAAAGTTTGGATCATATTAAAAACTAGTTTGTACATTAGTAAATTATTTTCATGTAAGATTCATCCCCTTCACATTGAGTAGAAATTTGGACTCTCAATGAATATTTTTTAAATCTTAATAATTACATGATTTGCTCATTAATTCATATAATCAGTCACTAATAATTATGTATAAATATTTTCTGAGAAAAAGCCCAAATAAAAATGCCCCAAATAAACAATTATAAGATTTAATTATCCTTTTAGAAAGTGACGTAGACAACACAAAAAAGTGGCCTTTCAAAACATTAATGTTGTATGTTTTAATTCTATGACTCTCCTCAATAATTCAGCCCATTATTGCATTCTGTCTGGAATATGTTTCTAACCTCTGCATCACATTGTTATTAAAAGTGATAGTTTACCCAAAAATTAAGATTCTCGTGTCGTCCCAGATGTTTATGACTTTCTTTCTTCAGATGAACACAAGCAAAGATTTTTAGTCCGTGTAATGCAAGGGGACAGAACCACTTCAGAAACAACACAAAGTCAATACTAGGGATGTCAACGATTAATCGACGATCGATTAATTGTCGATAAGAGACGTAATCGATAAAAGCTATCGATGGTCGATTAAGCAGTTTCATTTTGGGGTGCGCGCGGCTCGTGCGCAAAACGCATGCAAACGGCTGTGAGTGACGGTGAAGGGGCTGGATCTTACAAGAAAATAATTATTTTAATATGATACAAACTTTAAAAGTACATTAAAAGAGATACAGTACAAAGTTATTTTGTATTGAAATGTAGTAATAAGTCATGTTCAATCATAATTTCCCTAGATAATTATTGCATATCGGGCACTTCGCTTTGACAGGGCTGCGCACGCGAGCAGGACAGTCTATTCATTCATACAACTTGTTAATTCGTTCCTATGACATATTAATTTGTGGCAGCTGTCCATGTTTCATTAATTTGTTCCCTAGAACAGGGGTTCCCAAACTTTTCCATTCCACGACCCACCTAGACAAGTATAATCTATTTCAAGACCCACCAAAATATTTGAGATAAAAAAAAACAATTGACATTACTATAAGCTTAATCATAATTAAAAGCATAATATGGCAGAAATTAAGTATTTAAGAAAAATAACCATTTTATTTTATAGGCTAGCACCACTGTAAACATTCACTACTAATATTTACATTTTAATTTCTTAATTTACAGACGTTAATGAGTCTAGAAATATGTCCATAAAACCTCCAAACGCGCTCACTCCGGTGCGGTTATGAACTGTAATCCGCTGCGAGTGCTATAAAAAAAATGCCCTCACAACCCAACACTTTTTTATTTTATTTTAGCAAAGCATAAGAAGCGAAGCAGAATTCTCAAACAGTTTAGAGATTAAAATAATTTTGAAATAATTGTAAAAATAATAAACATATGCGTCTCATTTTAAATAAACACTAAAAACCGAGAAGACAAATTTACTTCAGCCAGAAATGTACTTTTGCAATGGTTAAATAAATGTTCAGCTATATCCTCAAAAGATTTTTTTTTTTTTTTTTCTCTATATAGTGATGATATGGCAAGGAAATAATAGGACATTTTGTTATGCTAGCATGTGGAAATGTTTGTATAGTGTTACAATTAACCCCGCGTTTGTGCCCCGCTCAACCCGTACATGTGAAATGCTTTTTACGGACAGTTTATGGATTAAATGCATATGAAGGAACGAAAACAACAAACTCTTTACATCTCTCGGAAAGATACAGAGCAGAGTTCAAACAGACGATAGAAATGAATGAACAGCCTACCTGAAACAGTTTTCGCAACATTTGAATTTTCCGGTGTAGGCCTATGCAATCTCATGCAGAACACAGCGCAGTGAAGTGAGAGAGTTTCTTCTCATTAATAAAGCGGACCGAGCATTTTAATAATGAACCGTCGCTCTGAGACCCTCACTGTTATTACAACTCGTGCGCGTCCGCGCTTCAAAACACGCAACGCATGTTTTAAATCCCGGCCTTTGCGATTCGAAAATCGCACTGAGCAATATCGCAATTCGTAATTAATCTTTGTATATGGTCCAGCCCTAGGAACTGTGTGTGTGTTGTGTGTGTGTGTCATTTAGCTGCCGCCAAGTGGCTTTGTGCGACCCACAGTTTGAAAACCCCTGCCCTAGAAAACCCATGATTTAACTTAAATGCGGGAACAATTTAAGTCATAGTAACGAATTCTTAATTCATGGCCACGAAATCTTTCATTTCCCCCCACACGTTTACCACAGTAAGAGATGCGAAAACAGTGATTAAAAGTGAACAACAATAAAATAAACCTGCGAATCTAGAGGGTGAGACGGTGAGGATTTGGGAAAAGAAACAATCAATATTATTAAATTCGTGACCATCCGGAAAAACAGAACACAAAGCTGCATATGACTTGATTTAAATGTATGCGCTCGGCATGAATCAAAAAACATGGTCACGATGTAACATTTGCCTGCTAACCAATTATTTATCTAATTAACAAAGCTTTGTACCTCACTTGTGTCATAATACTCACATTAAAATGTTTCAAATGGGTAACAGTGTGTTTGTAGCAACGCCGGTGCTGACTGCGTGTCACATCCCCACGCGCCGTACTTGCGTTTGGGATCATTTTATTTTAAATCCCGATAATGTCAGTTGCAAACATTGCTATGATGTTTTAAAAATAAAAAAACGAGCACCATGAAACCATTTAAAAAGGCGCATTCAGCGGTCTCCGTGACAGGATATGAAACAGCACATAAAGTATAATGATCCCGTGCGTAACTACAGCGCGCTCTCTTCATTTGATCAAATGATCATAATCACATCTATTCATTTTACCGTCCTGCCACTAGCCTTTTATTTAGGCTAAAAACCCTTTTCATTCGGGTGAGGAAGCTGGCGTTTTGAGTGGCATTTGCACATCCTGTCATGCCGGTGACTATATGCCACTGCAATAGACGCATTTTGCAGTAGTTATGGTTAACGATTAATCGATTAATTGATCGTTAATTTAAACGACGATCGATTATGTAAATTATTGAAAATTGACATCCCTAGTCAATACGATGGTCAAGTAAAAAATATTGATTCATTAACAGGGGATGTATGAGTTACTGTCATATTCATGTAAACACCTTAATCAAACTATCACCGTCGTGTAGGACTTGTCGCCGCATTTTGCGACAGGATACACGCACGGCAGTTAGGGATGGGTATCGTTAAGGTTTTAACGGTATTACTACTCTTATCGATACTGCTTATCGGTCCGGTACTTTAACGGTATTCTTATCGGTACTTTTTGTTATACTGTATATATATATATATATATATATATATATATATATATATATATATTATAACAAATTAGGAGCTGAATTAACATTACTTTATATTCTGAAATGTAAAATAAATATTTAATTAAATTAATATAAAACATCAATTTGTAAATGCACCAGTGTGCAGGCATTTTTAGTGTTTTATATACATAAGATACAGTAAGAATATTAACAAACTGACAAATATAATAAAATGTAAGTAAAAACAAACTGACAAATATAATAAAACAAATATACAAATGAAATGAAATAAACAGTGCTTAATTTTTCCATGAAGGTCTACTAATATTAATGTTCAGGCAAGTAATAGCCTACAAAAGAAATCTAAAAGTAATCAAATGTAAATGAACACTGCATAGTTTTCACTGTATGTATTGATAGATTAATGCTTATTAAAGCTATAACGTTATTCAGATTAAGAGCTGTGAGTGATTTTCTCTTTGCATTTTGTTCTTTGATTAACATTGAAGCTCCAGTCTGTCACTTTAAGGCAATATATTGACACACATCGGATTTTCTCCGAACAGTTCTGGTCCACTTAAGACAAACTGTTTAAGTGAATACTCTCGTAGCTGGCCATTGTGACATATTTTTGTGTGTATTTGATCGTTTGGACGCGCCCGAAGTTCAAAGTGTAATCTGCTTGTCCGTTTTGGAGCGCGCTGCGCAGGCACGCACACACACACACACACACACACACACACACACACACACATACACACACACACACACACACACATTTCAGCCTGGGGAGCAGCGTCTCTTGTGCGGATTGTGCTTTCAACGTTTTATTATCAAACATGTCCCGCAATTTAGCAACAGTAAAGACGGCATCTTACAACAATCACCGATTGAGCTGATTCTGACGTTAAGTGTTGGTTAGGGAGGAACGAGTGCGCGCCGCTGTGAAGGGAAGGAAGTTGTGCTAGAAGAAACGCGGCTATAATCCTTAGAAGCCAAAATCGAAAATAAATAAATAAACTTATCTTAATATAACAGCCACAGGCATAAAGTGCATATGTTTTAATAGTTAGTTCTCTATTCTATCATAATTAAACAGGGCTTTCATGTTGCGCGTGCTGAAGCTCCTCCACGTGAGCGCGATCTCGCTTCTGAATTACGAATAGCAAAAATGCATCATAGACAAATGTTTGAATATTATTGCATATAAAACAGCTGGCAACTCTGGTGAGAGAGAATTTGCAAGATAATGTGTATATATAGCAACAATAAATGTATGTGTGTTTTCATAATTTCTCCAGTACCGACAGCAGAACCGATAACGTCAGAGCTTATCGATACTCCGGTCTTTCATAATTTAGCCCCGAGACCGATTAAATACCGAGTTTCGGTACCCATCCCTAACGGCAGTGATGATCAACCGTTTGACGGCAAATAAAAGAGCTTCAACACCGCCGTCGTCTGTATGCACGTACAAATAATTAACTGCGCTTGAAGCTTTCATAATATTAAATATGAAACACCCAAAACTGTATATAGCATCATCACAAAGACGAACTATATGTTTACACGTGAAATTCTGGAGGGGACGTCGGATGGCGTAACGTTGGGACGTAATGACGCATGCCATTAATCGATCTATGTACTATAACATGTAAAACGGGAACATTAAAGGATTATTCTAAAAGCAACTCATGTAAACACCTTAATCATAATATTGTCTTATTCAGAATAAGGTAAATAATTAGATTACTGATGTCCATGTAAACGTAGTCAATGTTGAGATTTCCTGCAATATATTCTGAACATGACAATTCAGAGAGGCAGGATGACTTCTAGATTGATGACTTACAACACTGGTGTCCAGTCCTGGGCATGGAGGACCAACGTTCTGCAGAGTTTCTGGTGATACTTGATCAGCTGCTCAGGTCTGCTTAATTGGGGTTGGAGCTAAACCAAACTAAAAAAAGAGAAATAAGACAACCAATATTATGATGTTAACAAAGATAAAGTTAAAAATTATGATTCATAAATATGCACAACATCTGAAAATGCACAAAGATGAGAAGAAAGCAATGTGTTTAATGAGAACTTTCAACCCACTGAAAAATAAGAAGCAATATTAAGTCACAGATGCATTTTTATTTATTCTTGTTATTCATATTATTACTCTTGAAATAAGTTATAATTACCTTTTGGTTTATTGATGATTTTCAGTCTCTGAAATAGAAACGTTCTATCAATTATGGATGGCATCATACATACATCATACGTAACAATATTTAAAGGTCCCATGACATGCTGCTTTTTGGATGCTTTTATATAGGCCTAAGTGGTCCCTAGTACTGCATCTGAAGTCTCTTTCCCGAAATTCAGCCTTAGTGCAGAATTTCAGCCACTACGAGCCAGTCCCATGAGCTTTCCTTAGGACGTGCCATTTCTGTGTCTGTAGCTTTAAATGCTAATGAGGAGGAGAGAGGCGGGGCAAGGTGGAGGGTGGGTGTGTGGCCTTAACCAGCTTGCGGCCACGGTACGGTGCGCTAATGTTGACAGTGGATGTATCTAGGGCTGCCACTAACGACTATTTTTATATTTATGTATTTCTATCGACTAATTTATCGATTAATCTAAACGATTAATTTTCCACAAAAAAACAAAAATAATTTTACTTAAGAATATTTTATTAAACCAAATTAAATTCAAATTTCTATGAAATCCTTTTTTAAAGCAAAAGTAAAGTAAAAACAGAGTGCAAGAAGCAAGTGTCCGTCTCATCTCAGTCCAAATCACTGAAATCAGTTCAGTATTATAGTGTAAGAATAACAACATATCCACGTGTTCTAGTCTAATAATAACATTATAATCAGTATTTTAAATAAGGAGAAAAATGTAAATGTGCAGTATTTCTGAAAAAGAAAAATAATTAATGGAACCATTAAAATGGAATCCAGAAAATAATGGAAAACAGAATTTGGTAAAGATAAAATTGTAAAACTCAATTAATTAGACAGGCTTTTTGATTAATAAAATTTAATTTAACCATTAAAACATTAAAATAATATTTTTTTTATGTGGTTATAAAAATAGATGTAAGTGAACAATAGCTTTTAAAATGACTTAAAATACATATATAATAGCAATGATGCAATAATAATTAGTTCAAATAAAGTATCAAAAGCAAGAAATCATATGGTTTTATTGAACAAAACTGTTAAAATACATAATGTATTATAAACAATAGAGCTAATGTAGATAACGCATAACAACAAAGGCCTGCAGGGGCGTCGACGGCCTGATGATTACTTTACACATTACTGCGAGATCTAATCCTTTTTTAATATTGACCAAGCACCATTTAATTCAAATGCACCACTTAATCTTTAATATTTGGCCATTTCTTTAGGACAGAAATGCTATAGTCACTGTAATTAAATGAATATGTGGACATCAAAACATGTAAACTCAGAGTGAAGGTTTGAGCTTTTATTTTGAAATCGCGATATATTCTCCTGTGTTTGCACAGGTTTATAAATGATTTACCTTACAAATCTGATGAAATGGCGCACGTTGTGTTCCCCGATGAATGTTATAATAAACCCAAACTCACAAGAACATGTAGAGATGAGTTTGAGATGCTCCACACATGTAAATGATCAGTTTCTGTGGAGCTACTGTGAACGGAGCCGCTGTGAGACGCAGGTGCTTAACCTACACGCATGTAAATAATTAAAGAACATATACCGTGTTAGAACTGCATCGCATATAATTATTTAATTAAATCATAGCGTTTGTGAATTCACAATTATGCTTAATTATGATTTTTAAATGGGTTTAATGTCATGCAACCTTGGAAAATAGTCTAATAATGTGTTTTATGGATTCTCGTCCGTGAAATGCGGCACTTCCGGTATTTTGACGGTTTGTTGACGCAGCAAAATGAAGTCGATGATTTTTCAAAATCGACTAGTCGACTAAAATCGACGAATCGCGACAGCTCTAGATGTATCGCAATGGCTTGTAGACACGCAGTCGTTCAAGTTTTTCAGTTTGACCCAGAATCTGATCCGGTTGGAGAAGCACCGGATGAAGAAGTTGCAACTCAGTGGCTACAGCAGGACGTCTCCGAATGGTTAGTTTAAAATACTGTGTCTGGATACGGTACTTTAGTTGGTTTGTTTAAGTATGCTGTTACAGTTATTATCATGTAGCTAATGCTAGCCTACGTTGTTGGCTTTTCATGTTGCTCTGAGCAACTGCCATACTCCGCTCGTTTGCAAGCCATGATGTCTCTCGAGGAAAAAAAAATATTGCGCTCGCCTCGCACAGTCCTAGCTCATTTTCTCATGGGTGGGCAAAGCAGAGAAAGGGGAGGTAACCTTTCCCCGTATGACGACATAAAGGGAAGATTCCAGATTGGGCCATCTGAGCTTTCATTTTCTCAAAGGGATGTACACCAAAAAAACTTTATTTATTTGATCATAAATAAAAACAGTAATGTTGTGAAATATTATTATTATTATTATTATTTAAAATAACTGTTTTCTATGTGAATATATTGTTAAATGTAATTTATTCTTGTTTTCGCAAAGCATGATTTCTGAAGGATAATGTGACACTTAAGACAGGCATGATGCTGAAAATTCAGCTTTGATCACTTTTTAAAACATACTGAAATAGAAAATAGTTATTAAAAAAATGGTAATTTCACAACATGACTGTTTTACTGTATTTTAATCAAATAAATGCAGTGAGTGGTGAGCATAAAAGACTTCTTTCAAATACATAACGAACCTGACCCTAAAACTTTAGGTAGAGTATGAGGTATTACTTACAAGTCATATGGTTCATAATGTCTAGAGATGTTCTTCGACAGGAGATGCGCTCCAACTCTAGTGCACAGCCGTCAGCGTGGATCTAGGAACATAAACAATCTGTCACAGAGTCAAACATATTTATTACACAATGCAAGGTTTATTTAAACTGTAGCAGAGGTGAAATGCAGAAAATAAAAATAATAATTTACAGAATATACAATTTAATAACATAATGTACATTTTTAGGTTTACTTATTTAGTAATGCTCTTACAGTGTTACATATGTTTGGACATCAAAGCCCTTTTAAAATAACTAACAAACAAACACAAACACACACACACATATACGTATATATATATAATTTTGCAAAATAAAATTAAAGATGCATGGTGATATAGCCCAAATATGTTGTGAAAGATGCATATAAAGTTATTTAATAAGCTTTCTCTGATCACCAGTGTTTTCTATTTCTCTGTCAGCAGCTCCCTTCAGAAATTTTAAAATCAGGAACTTCTCCTGTGTCGTAGAGGGTTTTTTCTGACACTTCTGAAATCACAGAACAAGTGGTATCAATATGTGTTTACCATGAAAGATCAAAACCTGTTTTAAGTTTCAGCCCATTTTCACGCTAACGTTACATGTAAGTTAAGTGACGCAAGTTATCCGATTAACTGTAAAGTGCATTCTTTCAGGTTAATTTAATTAGCTTACTTCCATTCATCCATTGACAAATTGTCAGCAAAACCTTTATATAAAAAACTCATCTACACATAAGATGACATTAAAAGCCCAAACTTTCAGAAACAAGAGCTCAAGTCTATAGTTAACTTAACGTTACCTCTTATAGTTAGCCTTACGGTTGTGATGCTAACGGACTTTTTCCGAAGACACGAAACCATTTCTGTAAAGAAAATATTCAACGGAAGCGTGTCATTTACATGAAAGAAAGTGTCAGGAACACTTGTATGTACTATTTGTGTAATTTTAGAGACTAAACTTACCTGAAATTAGTGAAAACAACAGTGAGAGACGGCGTTTAGCTGTTTGACAGTTGAGCTGCCGCCCCGTTTCCATGGTGACTTCCTCCGGTTCAGCGCGCGCCCATTAAAGCACGTAGAAGTCACGCAGAATTTATGTAAATATATTATAATATACTATAATAGCTTTAGAAGTGGTAAACTTGGTGTAGAAATAACATTGATAAAAAACTAAGGCATAGGAATATATTTTTTTATATATATTTAAACACATTTACACATCATGAACATTACATTACATTACATTACATTTAGCAGACGCTTTTATCCAAAGCGACTTACAGTGCATTCAGGCTATACATGTTTTATCAGTATGTGTGTTCCCTGGGAATCAAACCCACAACCTTTTGCGCTGCTAACGCAATGCTCTACCACTGAGCCACAGGAACACTACCATTTTTAAACTTTAGTTTTATGTATTTTCAAAATATATTTCAATATATTTAACAGTGCTACATTCCTATGGGTGTAATTAATGTGAATTTATTAATCGGACTATATAAAGGTATTTTACTATGGTGTTTGAACTACTGAGATGTAATATGTTTTTATGGATGCATTAGGCATATTATATAAATGATTGTTAACAGGTGTACTACACAGCACATGCGTTTTCAACGAGATAACCCACTGGGGGCAATTTCTGCCATGCCAAATATACAGTATATTTACATATGGTTTGCGAATATTAATAACAAATAATGTATGGGATGTGCAGGTTGTGCGGTGACACATAACTTGAAACTATTTCTACAATCTATTTCTTACTTGCTATATTAAAAAGCAATCGTCCATATTCTGACTTGGTGCAAAGAAACACATTTTTATTATATATAAAGAACGAACAAAAATTATGGTAATGAAATTACGTGCATACTACGTTGCAGTTACGTTGCCAGTAAGTCATGAAGTTACCAATATATTACGATTAGAGGACCTATCTGGGACGTTCTTGGTTACCTTGTTACGTTAGGAGGACGTAATGACGACGTTGTGAGTTGGTAATAGCATGGTAATGGAATTACATGCATACGACGTCGTGGTTACGTTGCCTATTGGTAGTCACGAAATTACCAAAAATGACCAATAAGTTACGTAACTGTTACGTCGTGTGTTAGCTGGGAAAGAGTCTAAGACTCAAATCTCACAACGTGGATTACACGTGATGAGAGATGAAAAGAAGATTTCTAAATATAACTGTAACTGAAATGAGAGAACAGTTGAATGATTTATTAAAAATCAAAACTGAATATGGCGATGCTGTTCTGCATCAGAACATCTTTTAAACCGTCCAGACTCTACTTTGGTATACTTGGCATTGACATGCAGCTGCTGAACTTGAACAGTTTCGACTGCAAAGTTCTGCATTATGTTCTAAAATGTGTACTTCGTGAAATACGTGCTGTAGCTCTGTCTGAAGATAAAGCACAAGACAAAGGTAAGCGCATTATTGTTGCTAATTGTTATTATTATTATTTTATTTTTGCTGTCAGATTATCATATACAGTATGTATCAATGAATATTTTTTGGCTGTCAGGGGTGTGTGCATGAACGAGAATAAATGCCAGCTAATTTACATTGCTTTCTGATCACGTTATTGTGCACTTTTTGCACAAAAATTAGCTTATTCTTACTGTAGACATTGAAAATGATGCAATTTTTTCAGGGTTAAAGTCATCAGTTAATTTCTTGATTGCCTCTTTTAACGCATTTGCCCTCCATGTTCCTGTGAAATTGATTTATCTTTATTTTATTTTGTCATCATTATTTTATTTTAAGGAGATAAAAATGGTCCTTACCAACCTTGATTGACATCCCTGCTGAAAAAAACAGCTTAAACCAGCCTAAGCTGGTAGGCTGGTTTTAGCTGGAAATAGCTGGTTTTAGCTGGTCTCCCAGCCTGGCCAGGCTGGTCAGGCTGGTTTTAGCTGGTTGATCAGCTGGCTTCCAGCCTGGCCAGGCTGGTTTTAGCTGGTCTCCCAGCCTGGCCAGGCTGGTCAGGCTGGTTTTAGCTGGTCTCCCAGCCTGTCTAGGCTGGTCACGCTGGTCTCCCATCCTGGCCAGGTTGGTTTTAGCTGGTCTCCCAGCCTGGTCAGGCTGGTTTTAGCTGGTCTCCCAGCCTGGTCAGGCTGGTTTTAGCTGGTCTCCCAGCCTGGCCAGGATGGTCAGGCTGGTCTTAGCTGGTCTCCCAGCCTGGCCAGGCTGGTTTTAGCTGGTCTCCCAGCCTGTCTAGGCTGGTCTCCGAACCTGGCCAAGCTGGTGTCTATTTTACCTAATTACAAATTAATCAGATTGTTCCACTTACTGACAAGGTTAAATTCAAGGGTAGTTTAGTATCATAGCCAAGCAGGCTAGATGGTACAGCTTAAATTATTCTAGTTGCTAATGATATAATATATCTGAGAGGAGTCTAAAACAAAATTATAAAACTGGTTTCACAAATAAATTATAGCATAAAATATAGCATAAATCTGTAGCATGCCCTGACTCAAATCAGATTAAATTATTGTCTGAAGAAATACATTCACCATAGTTGTATGACCAAATATAATCAGCTGTTTTATTTTTAACAAGTGTTTGGGTTTTGAATAGACTTGTACACAAAATACAAATGAAACAAACACAGTATTTATATAATAAATAACAATTTTAGTGTCATCAGTAATTAAAAAATACTAGACTTTTTTTTTTTACAATATCTTTGACAAGAAAATAATCTGATACACAAGTGTATATTAATTTAATTCCCATTCAGACAAGTTACACATAAATAAATATAACTTCTGGAATGTTTGAGTCATTGAGGACTGATTGAGGACGTTTAGTATGTACAGATTATCATTTTCTTTGTTTTCTGTAACACTTTGTACTATTTTACATATACTCCAGTTATTTCCAAGGATGGAATTCTTTTAAAACTATAAACACAAGCACCAAAGTTACAAAATCAATTGTGTGATGTTTGTAAAATAATTAAACACTACTTGTTATAGAGAATGCAAACTCACATTTGTTTTTCATTAACATCTTTTCTCTATTCTGACAATTTTACAGTTAAGGCAAGACATGTTGTTGTTGACTCCTGGCAAATTTCCAGGCTAAAGTAATCACAAGTCAACTACTTCCATTGTTCAAAACTCCCACTTTCCCACTTACTGTTAAATACAATTCTCAAAAGCATGACTGACAGTAGCAAAGATCTGAAAGTGTAGGTTGTGTGTGTTGGAGTGGGGTTTGGGGGGTAAGTGAGGGGAGAGAACAGACTGACAGTCACACAGGAACAGCATGACTATATGAAAAGAGCTGCATCTGTGACAAACCTACATCTACAATCCCCCCACCCTAGACTGCTACACACACACCCACTCTTCCTCATCGACACACCCTCACCCAAACCTCCCACAGCCATACACCCACATCCCACAAACCCACTCTTGCCACCACACTTTTCTCACCCAACCCACACCCATACACTCTCCTATACCCTCTACACCCATCCACACCCCTCACATCAACTACCTCTCACCCAATCCACTTCTCCCACATCGATATACCCACCTGTGCCCTGCACTTACTCCCACACACACACGCACACGCACACACAGTGAACACAAAATAAAACAAGTCAAAAGAATAGATGATTTAAGCAGTAGCCTATATGTAGCTTTTTTAAATAAATAAAAAGAAAACAAGTAGATTAGAAAAAGAGGGAACACTATATGGCAATACAATTCTCTGATCATTTTGGCAGTTAAAAATTTGGGCTGGTTTTTGTTGAAGTGGGCGGGTTTTGGTGAGCTTTTGGGCTGGAAATCGTCAACCCGATCTGGCAACACTGAGCGCGCGTGGAGTTAATGTTAATACTGCAAGCGGACGGTGATCATGGATTCCTTCATAGTGATGTGAAAAAAAAAGGCTGAAACAAAACTGAAGAGATGCACCTGTTATTGAACACGCACGCAGTAAAGTGTAACGAACTTCTAATTCTGTGCATTTTTTGCTAAAAAAAATAATTGCTCCGAGTCTTTGTACAACCAACAAAAAGTATCGTTATTGTACTTCAAAAGGGGAAACGTAACAGTCGAAGCTGACTCCAGATGAAGTTGCATTGGTCATCCGTGTCCATCTCAGCAGGTAGACTTTTAAACTGGAATAATGAGTGCATTAAGAAGGCTCTTTCAGTCGGCAAGAGAGAGGAACAGCCAGTGGTGTAGTGGAGGGTATACGCAGGTATACGGCGTATACCCACTTCTTTATCAGTCAGCATTCCGTATACCCACTTCTAAATCCCCTCTGATGCGCGTCCTGCACTACGCAAATCACGACAGTCCAGCATATGAGTAACTAATCCAATCGCATGTGAATAAATGCAAATATTCTCTAAAAACATCCAGTAAAGACAGTAATGCGGTCAGGAATGAGACGTAAACACTCGTATAGGAACGCCCCCCTGGCGAGCAAAACACTGAACCGTTAAGCGGACTGCGTTCATGTTCCCGGCCTCATCTGCTTACCTGTGTAAACTATGCATCATTAATGTGGTGATTACTGAATTTGATATTTTAATATTACTGTTTTAGATATATTAAGGCACCTTTAAGTGTTTTTACAACGTTTGTCGCACTGTTTATGATTGAAATATTGCCGCAGGTGCTTAATATGGATTGCAAATGGCCAAAACTTGCATTTTGTTCAGAAATACATTTGTTTTATTCTTTTGAGAGGTGATCTAAATATTTGCGGTTTGGAAACAGATGAAAATTTGACACGCTTGTGCTGCAATTCTATGGATGTTTTGCCCTCCAAGTCTTCGAGCCGGTCACGTGACTGAAAACTATCAATAGGAAGCCGGATGGCGCTCTCGCGCAGAAAGTCGGCCTCATAGAAGTACTAACTTACGAGTCACGACGTGCAAGAATCCAGCTATTGCTGTAGCCAAAGCTAGCTAAGCTGAATAAAAAAGAATCGTGAAGACAGTAAACACATGATTGTGACAATATATGGTTTATGTGTGTTTTTCAAGTCATCTCCAGGTAATAAAAAAGCATCTGATTCTGAATAATGCAGTGCTAATTGATAGCATTTATTACACTTGGCAATAGATAGGCTACTAGGCTATAAAATATATATTCTGCCTTATTCTGTGATAAAAATGGGGAAAAAATTTAGTTAGCCTATATAGGCTAAACAAATCATAAAATTGTCATTAGGAAAATACAGGAAAAATATGATAAATTATTGGTTATTGTCGCAGTGTATTTGATTTCTCAGCCAATTAAAAGCAAGAGGTAATAATTAATAAATAGTAATAAAACCTATCAATTAGACAAAAAAGTTATTATATTTGACATTTCTGTCCCCCTCACTTCTGAACTGATTGAGAATCACGATGTTTTGTTGTTTCAAATATAGATCACAATTCTCCCACAATTCTGAACAGACAACTAAACAAAATAGCATGTAGTTTACACTAGAGGTTCTGACAAAATGTCAGTTGCTGCAGTCTATTTATATTTATTTATTTATTTTAATTATGTATTGCAAAATCTGCACCTCTTCTGTGGATAATATTATTTTCATAATGATCCTTACTCAAGCATCAGAAGTTAAGTGACAGTGTGCAAATATTACAATAGTGAACTAAATATGCAAGACTAGTTTACATGTCACTGTTTGACACAGGTCGTTCATCCTTTGCCGGGCCTTTTAAAAAAAAAATTGGGGGCATAAATTAAGAGTATACCCACTTCTCCGGGCACCACTACACCACTGGGAACAGCCTAACATGGAGGGAAATGTATTGGCAAGGAGGATTGTATGCATCGCAGTCAGGGAAACTAACAGTAGTTAAGGCAAAAAGTTTTTTTTTCGCAACTTGTTCATTGACTTAATAGCATTTGCTGTGCAATATGTGCCGATCGGGACGGGTACAGTCGGGTCTGTGTCTTCCCAGCCGGGTTCGGGTCCAACTTTTGAATAATGGTCGGGTCCGGGTAGTACATTTATGGCATTTCTCGGGTCTGCACGGGTTCGGGTCCCACTTTCAAATAAAATACGGGTCCGGGTCGGTTCCGTGCAGCATATTTACGGGTCTCTTCGGGTTCGGGTACGAATTTTTGGACCCGTGAAGACCTCTAACTCGGAGACAAGCAATATTAACTTCTCCATTGTTGTTCAGTCGTAGTACAAGCAGGGTGTGACGGTATTAGTCCCGCCCCTCCTCCACTGTGATTGGTTAGCTGACTAAGTGACAGTGATCGCTAGGTTTCACCCAAAGATGAACATTTATCAACTCTCAGCACTGAGAAAAAAACACCAGAGTGCTCAGCATGAAAAACTCCCATTTAAAACAATTGAAAAAAAAAATCACTAGCCTCCGAAAAAAAAAAAACGCTTTGGTGGACATGCGGCCTAATTTATATATAATTCAGAGATTCCTCTGCGTACCACTAGAGGAAGCTCACGTACCAGTAGTGGTACGCGTACCACACTTTGAGAACCACTGCTCTAGATAATGTTATATGAAGCACCATTACTTCAAAGGAGTTATACTTAAAGCCTTTCTTCTGAGAAATACTGAGAATATTGTTATAAATTGTAGCAACACCTCCCCCTTTGCCTTTTGGACACGGCTCATTTTTGTAACAGCCCAGCCGGCACATGACTGACCTTCAACGTTGAAATATGGTTGAAATAAGGTCAGTTGTTGTTTTAACGTTGAAACAACGTTAATACAACATTTAATGCTGAACGGTTGAAAACCAGCCGGCACATGACCAATCTTCAACGTTGAAATATGGTTGAAATAATGACAGTTGTTGCTTCAACATTGAAACAACGTTGAAAAAATGTTTAATGCTAAATGGTTGAAAAAGGTTACCAAAAACACTTGTAAATCCATGTTGATTTGTTTTTTACAAGAACTGTATCTTGAATCAACTTAATGTCTTCAACAGCATACAAAAGAAATTTCTGCCTTTTAAATTATTATTACTAAATTATTTAAGATCATTATTATTATTTTATTAGCATTTTACAATATTTTGATCGTTAAACCTATTCTAAAATCTAAAGGTATATGTTAAAATATTATCATCATTAACAACAATAAAACTAAATACATTTCACTGCGTTTACCTTATTTCTTTGATCATGATTGGTTAATCTGGCTGTCATCCAGGAAACTGGCCAATGAAACTGTTCGCGCCTTTCTCAGTTTGAAAATATGACCGTTATTATCGTCTTTCAGAGTGAGGCGGCTGACTGTGTGTGTAAGCTGCTGCTCGTTGAGAT
This sequence comes from Aspiorhynchus laticeps, assembly GCA_023376895.1. Lineage (NCBI taxonomy): Eukaryota > Metazoa > Chordata > Actinopteri > Cypriniformes > Cyprinidae > Aspiorhynchus > Aspiorhynchus laticeps. The sequence continues at coordinate 61,666,620 of CM041793.1, forward strand.
TGCTCGGTCGGTTCCGAATTATTTATAATATAAATATTTGCCAGTTAAATTTTTATTTTGAGCGAATTTGAGTCGTGACATGTCAACGGAGAACAAAAACTAGAATGTGAACACAGGAAGGGTCAGGTGTGATCTGCGAGGTCCTGCAAACACACGGACAAAATCAGTTAAGAAAATCGCTATCTTAACGTTACCAGAAATAATGAAGTATAATGTTACCAGAGTTTACAAATGGGTAAATGACATGTAACGTTAACCTGCAGAAGATAAATACCTGTGTATGTGTGTGTATTTTTGTATTGTTTTATCACAGATACTAATGTTGTGTGTTGCTAGTAAGTTGTTACGTTAATGTCTGTCTTAGAGATTTTTCTGATGTGAATGCCATGCATTGTTATATTTTTAATCGTATAATAGTCTCAAATTTAAACTTATTAAGATTGTGATTCTCAAAGTGTGGTATGAGTACCACTAGTGCTACTCAGGCTCCCTCTAGTGGTACGCAGAGGAATCACGAAGTTAAATATAACTTAATGTTAATACATTTTAATTGAATCTTTATTTGAGTAAAGTTTTTTTTTTTTTTTACATTTAAGTATAGTACAGTTTTTATTTAACTTTTGGTACAACACATTTTAATTTAATCATTATTTAAGTTTTGTATTTACCTGCATGTAAGCACTGTGCAGTGTTAATGTTCAAACTGTATTTATAATGTTAAAGTGGCTGACAACAATAAATATTCTTATTAGGAATAAAACTGCCTCGTTTTGAACTGTGCAGAGCTGTAGCTGAATAGTTGGGCCTACTACGCTACTGTATTTTAATGTTGGTCATTATGGTGGTACTTGGAGAGCCAAATATTTTCTGAGGTGGTACTTGATATAAAAAGTTTGAGAACCACTGTTTTAAAGGAATGGTATAAAACGAAAAACTGCTTTTTAAGAACTTTTCAGTGAACCATTTCCTCTTTCCCCTTGTAGAGTCATCAAGGATCCAGCTGTTTATTGGCAATTTGGTAAGGAATTGTTCATCTGCTCATTGCACTGTCACTTCTGGAAGAGATTCATTGACCTTTTGTGAAAGGTTTTGATTTTACTTAGTTTAATAAAGATTTACTTGATTTGACTTGTTTTACTAAATACACTGTATAGTTAGGATTCTGATTAAAACAGTGTAACTGGGGGCTATGAAAAAAACTGCTTGTGAATAATTTAATATTGCAAACTTTCATCTGAATACATTAAATAGGTGTTTAATGAATAGTGTTGTGCACTTTGTTTCCAACCCCTCTGTTATTGAACTTAAAGTGAAAATATTGTATGTGATTTTGTTTTGCATTCAGTTAAAGATATTTCACAATATCAAAGTTGATATTTTATGAGTATTTATTTTTGGTGTTTTTGTTATTTATACATACAGGACAGTACAGAAAGTGCACAAGTGTGAGAGAGAGGAGGGGACGGCATCGGAAAGGACCGAGAGCTGGGACTCTTTCAAGAATCACCCAAAGCACAACCACGCTATATGCACAAGGCAGTTGGTTCTAACATTTTATCAGAATTTGAAGAAACATTTCTACTTAAAATATTAAATGCATTTCATTCAATGCAGCATTTTTCCTGCGTAAAGAATTTCCTCTGGCTGTCGACTTAACTCTAAAGACAGTCCTATCCTTTATCACCGACATGGTTTCTGTTGCAGGTTCCATTCTCAAACTGTTCAACACGTTTTCACTGCACAAATGTACAAATCTCTTGTAATGAGACACATTAGTAAAACATGTTTTCACAGAAACTATAGATTTCCACCAAAATAAAAGATCAACTGGTTTCAGTCAAAAGAAGTACAAGGGTTTCTCTTGCAAGTGCAGCACAAAATATGCATGTTATGGTACAAACATTTTGAGTCTTTAAATGTTGTATTTGGATTTTACAGGTTTTTAACAATACATCCAAGCAAAGTTTGGGATTATTTTCAACTGTTTTATTCTGTATGTTTCCAAAATAAAACTGCTGTTACCATTTTCAGCATGTGGTAGTTTATTGAAGTTGATTGTAAAGCCATTGCTGCCAGTCATTTGATTTTTAAACTTTATGTATGTGTACAGTGTTGATCTAAATGCAAACTAGGTTGTAATTGAACGTACAGTTGTGTATTCACTCATGTTGAAAGTACGACGGTGAAACAACGTCACAATATCAACGTTGATTCAATTTGCAAAATCAACACATAATTCAACGTTAATCCAACGTCTACAGAATGACCTTAATTCACCAATGCTGAAGGTAAGACGGTGAAACAACGTCACGATTTCGCGGTGAAACAACGTCACAATATCAACGTTGATCCAATTTGCAAAATCGAAACATAATCCAACGTTGATTCAACCATGGTACCCGACGTTGATTCACCGGTGAATCAACGTTGAAATGCCGGCTGGGAGTAATCTTGAGGGGTAGACTCGTTTAAAATAATGTATTCATCTGGTTTTAGCCATGTTTCTGTCAAACAGAGCAAATCTAGGTTATGATCATTAATCGAATCATTTACAAAAAGTGCTTTTGTAGAAAGGGACCTGATATTCAGTAAGCCAAGTTTTATCAATTGTTTCTGTGTATTGTAAACATTTTTTTATTTGTTGAACATCAATTAAATGGTTACTCATAAATTGGTTTTGACGTTTTCTGTATTTTCTAGTTCAGGGAACAGACAGTCTCTATAGTGTGATATCTAGGTGAAGGAGTCTCTATGTGCTGAGAATTAACTGACTTCTGTGACGTGAGGCGGCTAGCAGACGGTCGGTTTAGCCAGTCTGTCTGCTTCCTGACCTGGGCCCCAGTTAGTCAAGTATGAACTCTAAGACTATGTGCCATATTTCTAGAGAGAAGAGCGGCACCACCCCAGGAGGGATGAACACCATCTCTTTTCAACAGGTCAGGTCTGCCCCAAAAACTCGTCCAATTGTCTATAAAACCTGTTATTTTGCAGGCACCACTTAGACATCCAGCCATTGACTGACGACAGTCTGCTATGAATCTTATCACCCCGGTAAGCAGGGAGGGGGCCAGAACATATTACAGTACCGATAAGAATACCGTTAAAATACTGGATCAATAAGCAGTATCGATAAGAGTAGTAATACCGTTAAAACCTTAACGATACCCATCCCTAGTCATATGACCCCTTTAATTCCAACTGTGCACCAACACATCTATCTGTTTTCAAGCAATCCTGATGGAAATGATTAGCTGGATCAGGTGTTTTTAACTGGTTGAAGCTGAAGCAGGACTGTGGCTAGGGTTGGGTATCGTTTGAATTTTATTAATTCCAATTCCGATTATCGATTCTGCTTCTTATGGATTCCCAGTTTCGATTCCAATGTGGTTAAAAAACATGTCAAACATTTACAGTAGATATCAAACATATTTATTATGTGTCTCTTTTTGCAAAACGTTTCATTTCTGCTGAATTCCATGAACAAAAATCAGCAGGCTACATAAAAACTGGACTTGTTTAAGAGCTGTTTGTGTGCAAAATAGAGCTGCACGATTCTGGAGACTTGTTTTCTTAGGGTGCTTTCACACTTGGTTCGATTGCCTGGTCCAAACCCGAGTTTGTTTGCTCCCCCCTCCCCCTGCCCCCGCTGGACTGTGTTCATATTATTTTATTTGGGTCCGAACCGCGGTTCGTTTGCGTCATCAAGCCAGCAGCTGTTTACCCCGTTGCTTAGTAACGACGGCGCGAAATGCATAAGATTGCTATCTGCACTTTTATATATTTACGTTTTTGAACCGTTCGTTTTGTTTACAAAGCCTCGGTACATAACGGCACTTACGTCTGCCATATGAATGTACTGCAAATGCTCTAAAGAATGCTGAATGCGAACAGAAATGAAACCTACAGCTTTCTGCTTGCAGCGTGTCAGTCACGCTCGTCAGGAAAGTGAGTGAAACGCACACAAACACACATTTTTATCAAATAATACGGCATTAATAGCGGTTCACTTCCAGGATTTGGTACGATTGTGTTCACATCAGCAGCGAACCATACCAGAGTTCACTTGAACCGTACCCCAGACCACCCTTTTTAAGCGGACTCGGGTGCAGTTCGCGAGTGCGCACCCGAGGTCGGATGACAGCGTTCACATCATCCAAACGAACCGAACTCTGACGTCAATCGAACCCGGGTGCGCACCAAAAGTGCTAGTGTGAAAGCACCCTTAATAGATATTGTGGTTCTCTCCCAATTCTGAAGAAAAAACATTACTAAAACAACTAAACAAAATCAAGGAATTTATTAATAGAATGACTCACTCAAGGTTTACTTGTTTCATTATTGGATGAATCAGTGTTTATGAATGAATCTCTTGAATGAATGATTCAAAGACAAATACATTTTTTAATAGCCCCTTTTTCAGCACCTTAAAAAAAAAGATGCACACACAGAAATTGATAGGCAGAATTTAATTTTTAATTTTACAACAAGTATCCAATTCCTGATCTTAAGTATCCGATTCTAGAATTGGAATTGATTTTCGATTCCAAACCTTAACCGTGGCCCTCCAGGAGTTTGGCACACCTGGTCAAAATGGTTGTCACCTACACTAATATCAATCTCTTTGCATTCCTTCCTACTCCTACAGTATCCTTTCTTGGGATACTGTACATATCCTGCAGGATCTAGACCTGCCAGCAAGATATTCAACAGCAAACATCACAGTGCTGTATTTAATCAAATAAAAACATGAACTCTTGTATAATTAGCTGTATAATTGTGGTATTTGGGTGTGCGAGGATTTGCCACAGTTTAGCAGGATGTTAGCAATCCATGTTCAAAAACTTCAAGAACATAGACAATAGTATATATCATCATTCTAACGCAATTTAAGAACCAAGCTGATTGAAAAACTTAAACATTCGGATGTGGACTGGCCAAAGAGCTGCCAACACAAACTGCAATACTGCAAATATTGGTTTATTATCAGCAAACATCATCAGAACAAACATCATCTTTGCAACTTTACAACACAAAATAATATGTTTTATATTACAATTCTAAAAAAAAATAAAAAATTGATTAATGTCATCAACACACTACGATGCCATATGAACATTTGGTTTCTTTGGCTGCATATATGCAACCATTTGAACATCTGATTGGAGGTCTGAAAAGAGATTACATGCCACCAAATATAGAAAGTGTCCATACATTTCTGTCTGTACAGAAATTCTTTAAATCTTAAAAAAGAAAAACAGAAAAAGAGAGAATATCCAACTTCACATGTTTTCAACACCTCTGATTCGCCGGGCAAGTTGTATGTCTCGTGGAAACAATGTCACCCTCTTTGCATGAATGGCACAGAGGTTGGCATCAGAAAACAGACGGACCATGAATGCTTCTGCAGCCTGAAAGCACATGAAAGAGCCAACTTATGTACTGTAAATGATGACAAAAAAAAAATACAGCAAAACAAAAATATGACCATGTGAATTGTGGATGCAAGAAATTCATCTTGAGAGTTAATCACAATGTAGATTTAGTTTGTTTTTCAATTTAAAACAGTCTGCCTAGACGCATTACATTTCCACCTGGTATTAACATACTGTGAACACATGTTCAGATTTGTTATGACGCTCCCTCTATCATCACACACACAAAAACAAGAAATTCATAGCATAACTGCAGTTAACATGCATAACTGTTTTGTTTTGCATGCCACTTAAATAACCAATGTGAAGTCTTGATTCTGAATTGAAATTGCAAAAAGCAATAAACAAATTCATAAATGATTCTTAGCTTGTTTTGTCTGTAATTTTTTTTAACATTATTAGATTTAAAAAAAATAACATTAAAACAGAACTTAAAACAGTCTTCATTTAAACCCATTTTAATAAATGTAATATTTACCTGTGCCCTTCAGCAAGTAGGAAAAATACAGAAATTGAATTATCAAACAATAAATTCTAAATTAAATATAGATGAATCCTTAAAGCCACACAAGTTACTGATTTCCTCTTTTTTCTTTTGTTCTTTGACATCACAGCAGCTGAGTTATTAGGTTATTTGGCTGCTATTACTTTAAGAGCTGCCGCTGCTGAACGGGACGTGGGTCTGATACACACGCTCAATTTCATTTGTGTTTTAATATGAAATGATACAGCCTACAGCACGCAACACCATATTTGTGCATGCAATTGAAGAGCACACGCTCCAAGCCCAGTATAACGGCTGACAGGACAGGAATATTCGTTTTTTACTGACATATGACCTGACAACATCTCATCTGACCACAGTTCACTGTTGTAGGGATGCGCGGTATACCGGTACTGGAAAAGTACCGGTATTTATTATATTTCAAACGGTACGATATCATAATTTTGCACAATTCGGTATACGCTGCAGTTGCAAAATGCACCTGTAGGTGGCAGTGCTTCCCAAATTGCTGCGCAACCGGTAAAATGTGACAACAGAACAACCGATGGATCAAACAGATGAAACTATCAGCGTACCCGAAATTAATAAACAGAGAACAGTAGAAGTGAAATATGGCATTACTTTGGATACAAAACAGATGACAAAGGTGAAGGAAATGAGCTTACTGCACCTGTATGCAAGCGTTGCTATAGGGATAAATCATGTTGTCACAGGAACACATCAAATCTTTTTAAGCATTTGTCGCTTGCTCATCCTGATCTTTTCAGAGAATTAAGAGATCGACAGGTGAGTGCATCATTCATAAATTCAGATTTAATTTTAACTTTTATTTACAACTGATCAATGCACATACAGATGTGATACAGTAGCTCAAATGTGCGTGTGACACACGCTAGAACCAGTGAAGTTTTGCTCATGTAATATATGCACTTGCATTTCATATAATCGAATATTAATTGGATTTGAATTGAGCAAGAGTTTTGCTATATTCATTTTAGTATCAATAATAAGGGAATGTTTCTGACGCGCTGCTGACCACTAATATGAAGCAGCCGAGAGAGAGATTTATATTTAATGCTTTAATTTTCTTTGGCTGAGTCTGAAATCTGAAAACAATCTGAGAGAGAGAGAAATAATAACGTGATTTTGAATATTACTTTGACTGTTAGAATAAGCAACATTTGTTGCATTAATTGCACCACTTCAGTTGTATTTTTTTCTTCAAACTCAGTCAAAATGTAATATATGTTCCCGGTAGGTTTTTTGTTACATTTTGAGAGATTTTGTTGCACTGTTTTCACTGAAAAGATAAGAAGATTTGAATATATTTTCATCTTATTACTTCAGTTAGCCTATATTTTTTTTTCTCCAACAGCAAAATATAACCTATGTATCAAACTGTAACAAAAAAAACCTACAGGGAACAAAGTTATTAAGATATGAATCTGTTTTTATTATTATTATTATTAATAAAAAATAAAAATTCACTTATCTTTTGAGGCTGGTTATTTGTCACCTATGGTATCGATACCGAGGTATTACATTCTGGTATCGTACCGAAGCCAAAATTATGGTATCGAGCCATCCCTAGTCACTAGTACCGTTTCCATGCTCATTTGTCTAACGCCTGGTGCTGAGGCAAAGTGGAGTTTTCCATTGTTTTCTCTGACAAAAAAAAACAACTATTACTTGAGTGAAAGTACAGATACTGCTTGTCAAATATTACTCCATTACAAGTGAAAGTTGTAAATTGCATTTAAGTAAAAGTACAGAAGTACTTACTTTTAAAAGTACTTAAGTGCCAAAAGTAAATGTCCTTTTTTATGTCAATGCACATACCATTATTATGGTTTTAATACTTGCAATACATTATGCATCTGAAACAACTTACTATACATTACACATACTGAATAAACTTAGTATCTTTGGACTGAAGAGCTTTTATAATGTTAAAAACCTATAGAAATGAAACGAGTGAGTTGAAAAAAACACTTTTAACACCCCTATCGACCCCCACAAAAGCAGCATGGTAGTGATTAGGGCTGGGAAAATAAATCGATGCATCGCGAATCAATTCATCATTGCGATTCTTTCTCGAGTCGATTCTGAGCTTAGTTTTGAACAGCAGATGGCGCTGCATGCTTTAGAAACAGCCGTACTCCGCTTGTTTCAAAATCCTTACACACACTTGAACCTAAAATAATCATTCATAAAATTCAAAAAGGTTGAAGCGAATTACAAGGGTGTTCACAGTGGGCTGTTTACATTAATCTCGCGTCATAAAAGCATTCTGAGCCGGGGTGAAATTGATTCCAGAGGAATCGCGATGCATTCTGAAAATCTCAGAGTCGATCCACGAATTGTTTCTGCATCGATTTATCGTCCCAGCCCTAGTAGTGATCTCACACAGCCCTGGCAGTGTTCATAAATCTGCGTGTAGCCATTCATCCACATTTGAACCGAGCGGACAGTGAAAAAGCTGTAAATACAGACTGATAATATATATAAAAATTTTTTTTTTTAAAAACCTGCTTTAAAATCCAGCAACAACTGTAGCTGTATAACTTTATAACAGCAACACTGCTTTAACAACAAAGCAAAACAGCAAGATTTTTTTGAGTTAAACAATTTTGCTCTCGCGATGTCAAACACAGTACGGTGCAGTGCTGCTTCAAGTGTGTTTTGTTAAGAGACACACAAGAGTTCTTCTGTGGCTTTATAGGTAATATTTTCATTTACACAATTTTGCAAAATCAGACACTATTGTTTCTAATAAATACCACAATATTAACTTCTTATTATTGAATTGTTGCAAATAAATATCGCATATGTAACTGGTCAGTGCTCAAAACATGCTGGAAAATCACTTCATGTAACACTACAAGAGTTACTACTCAGCGTTTCCCCTGCCATTATATTAGGTCTCTGTGTTAATGAATGGCGCAGACGTGTGGTTTTGTTTACTACTCGTACTAAAGCGTGCGTGATGCTCACAGTGATATTAGTGTCTGCCGTCTCACTAAATGAGGACATAAATACATGAACAACATCTCCAGAACTCCTCTGAGAGTCACTTCATGAGCATTTGACGGTTTCATTTGAGTAAAACTATCCTCATATCATATACACACAGAAATGTAAATGTATTCACGGCAACCCATCAAAATAAAAGTTCAGTTTACCTTGAAGACATAGAAATATATTACTATTGTTCAGTAGAATGTATGTAATAGACTACTACTACTAAAACCTTATTTTTAAGGAATAATCAAACAATATTGCTTCAATGTTTTAATTGTTTAATTAATTAAAAGATAAATTAAATGACTGTTTTATGCCTTAAAAATTTAAATACACAACACAGAATCATAAGGCTATTGTAAGAATAAATGAAACTTTTTATGCTTTCAAATAGTTAGACATGCTAAACACAGAATTTGGTAACAATAAAACATAAGGTTGGAAAAAATAAAACATTTCATAGGGCCCTAAACATGTAATTTTTGTTAAACTTTTAATAATTTGATGTTAAATTGTTTAAGTTTCATGATTTTAATTAATTAGACATGCTTTTTGATTAATAAAATTTAATTTAACCATTAAAAAGGAGTCCAGAAAAATTAAAATGGAAAAAAACGGACAGTAAATGGTTAAGTACAGTAATCAAGTAAATGTACTTCGTTACTGACCCCCTCTGGGAAGTCTACAGACTGATGTGGTCGTTAAGACATTCTGCATCTAAATAAATGCAATTCTTGTCAAGAAAAAAAAAAAAAAAAGAGACAGAAGCTGCAGCTGTGAGTGGGGTGGCCAACCCTATCTCCGCCCTGGCGTTAAATATTTTAACGCCATTAAACTGGAAAAATGATTTGCCTGCATTAAAGGGGTCATATGACATTGCTAAAAATAACATTATTTTGTGTATTTGGTGTAATGCCATGTGTTTATGCGGTTTAAGGTTCAAAAAACACATTTTCCACATACTGTACATTATTGTTGCTTCTCTATGCCCCGCCTTTCTGAAACGCACCGATTTTTACAAAGCTCATCGTTCTGAGAAGCGAGGAGTGCTCTGATTGGCCAGCTATCCAGTGCGTTGTGATTGGCCAAATACCTCAAGCGTGAGACGGAAATGTTACGCCCCTCACCATATTGTGATGTCGTGTCCCGGCCTTTTTACAGTCTATGGTCCCGGCACGAGGAGACTAAAACAATAAAACCCGCTATAAACAAGGCATTTGTTGCATCCAGTGGGGACATAATTACTGATTATAATGACTTATACAGTCTTTTTACATGGTGCGATGCAACATTACCATGTCTGCTTTTGTGATCGGAGAAACGACAAACAAGCACTACTCTACACTGCTCAAAACTCGCGTTTGAATCGTTAGTAGCAGAAACATACTTACAGGCTGCGAGTCAGAAGCGCCAGACTGTCCTTGCAAAGTTGGAATTGTCCCACTTTATAAAAACAGCCTTTGTGCAAGCCAGCATTGCAGGCTACTCTTCCAGCTTCAGGAAATAATCATCCGTGAAATGCGCTATACACTCGAATATTTGGGTTGAACTGTTCTGGAACAGTGTTGTAAATACAACTTAACCACTGATTTCTAGTTGTGTCCTCTTTTGGAAGCCCAAACAAAGTAGTTTCGCTTTCACAACGAAACACAGCGTCTCCAGCGCCGGCGGCAGCAACAACACTACAGCGAGAATAATAGTTCCGCCTTCTTTCATTGCGTATACGTTTGGGCCGTGTTTTAGCAAATCTTCCCACACCGTGACGTAGACATGTGGGGGCATGTTTGAATGAGCCGTTTTATGGGGCATGGCAGTCTTAACTTTTATAAAGAATATCTCTTTGGTTTTGAGACTTTAGTCTTTGCAACTTCAGGGATCTTATCTATGCACAAACAGCTTGTAACACTCCAAAGAGAATGGAAAACTTGAAATCACATCATATGACCCCTTTAATGTGCTAATTTTGACAGTGCTATAATAAATATGTAATTAGAGCCAGATATTCGCACATGTAGGGGGCCCAATTAAAATAAAAATATAATATGATAAAAAGAAACAGCCCGCAAATAAATTGCAAAAAACCCTGACCAACATACTGGTAATTAAAACAATAATAATGAATATGAACATAACTGTTTAATAAAAAGGGGAAATATCTCTGTGTTCCTGCCTGGGACCAGTGTTCACGCCGAGTTTTCTCTACTGCTGGCAATAAAATGACAGCGGAAAGGAGCGGTCTTAAGTCAGACCATGTTGATCAGTATCTTTTCTTGTGGAAAAAATTATCACCAAAAACCATTAGTAGGATACAGTAAAGAGTTGTTAATTTTATGGACAATCAGTATGTTTTATAAACACAATGTCCAGAGGCTTTATGAACTTTTGAAAGCGGTTTAATTTCTTGAACAGTGTAAATGTTAATGTGCAGTTGTGCGGTTTCTCGATTTCTTTAATACCCACCTTCCAAAAATCCCAGTCTGTTGTGATTAGTCTACTGCTTGGAGTGTGTTTCAGAAAAAAAAAAAAACCTGTATGTCCATGTATACCCAGCCCTATCCAGAATGATATTTGCATCACATATTAGGTGAGTGGCAGGTCTGGTTTCTATAGGGATGCTAAGAGCCCTCAAATGAATACAAGGATACTGTCAGGTGAAACTATTACAGAGCTTGCAAAATCGCTAGCCCGACGTCCCGGGGCTATTGTGTTTTCCAGTCGGGCTACCAAAATGTATCACCGCCCTGCCCGACGGGCTACCTTAAATACAGGGCTCCCACGCAATGTTCCCTCTAAGCTGCGTGCGCGCGGCCGCACACTTCTACAACCGCGGCCGCGCAGAAGAAATAATGTGCTGTTAGTTGGGAAAGTCATTTGATTGAATGCCAGTAAATGTGAAAGAATCGCAATGCTCAGGTAAACCACTATAGAGTTGATGTCTCTATAGAGTTAGAATGCGGTTTACAGGTTTCATAGAAAGAGGATGTGCGCCAAACGAGTCACTGTAGAAACCGAATACTTCAATGGTTGCGGACGAAATAGCTCAAATCGAGAGCCAACGCAAATGCAATGACATGTGAAATAAACATCATAATGTATTAAAGAAGAGTGGCTTGATTAAGTGCTGGATGGGCACAGAACGGTAACAAAACTCTGAGACATTTACAGTCACACACAGGTGTATTGTGCAAACTGTACTTCATAGCGATGTTTAGACAGCTATAGAAGAATTAATGTTCATGTTTTTTTTATATATATATATATATATATATATATATATATATATATATATATATATATATATATATATATATATATATATATATATATATTTAACTTACAGATCTCAGCTTAAGTTTTGCTTTCTATTCTATTCTATCAGTTTAAACAGTTTGTTTTTATATGTTATATTATGTTAGGCCTATATTATAAACCTAATAAATAATTGACCTTGTTTTTTTTAAATGAGTCTCTTGCTCATCAAGGCTGTATTTATTTAAAAAATACTGAAAAAACAGTATATTGCAATTTCTAATATTGGTTTCCTATTTTAATACCTATAATTTAAAATATAATTTATTCCTGTGAAGCTGATCTAATATGCTGATTTACAACAGTGAAACTGCTGTGCTGCTTAATATTTTTTGGAACCTGTGTTACTTTTTTCTTTGATTCTTTAATTAATAAAAAGTTAAAAAGAACAGCATTTATTCAAAATAAAAATCTTTTCAAACAATATACATCTTTAGCATCAATTGTATCCATGTAACACATCCTTGCTGAATAAAGTTTCTTTAACTTTCTTTAAACTTTTTTAAAGTATCTTTAAAAAGAAAGAAAAAAAATTGACCCCAAACTTTTGAATAGTGTATACTGTAACACAAAATCTCTATTTGGAATAAACAGTTATTTTTTACTTTTTTTTAAATATCACAGGTCCCAAAAAATATTAAGCAGTACAAATGTTTCCAACATTGATTATAAATCAGCATACTGGAATGATTTCTGAAGGATCATGTGACACTGAAGACTGGAGTAATGATGCTGAAAATTCAGCTTTGCTTCACAGGAATTAATTATATTTTAAAGTATATTAAAATAGATAACATTTATTTTAAATTGCAATAATATTTCACAATATTATTATTTTTATCAAATAGATAGGCTACAGCCTTGATGAGCATAAGACACTTCTTTAAAAAAAAAAAAAAAACTTTACTGATCCCAAACTTTTGAACTGCAGTGTATTTATACTGTAAAAAAAAATTTCTCAGGTAACCTAAAATGTATATCATTTAGTTACATCAAGGGTCAAATCAAATATAAATAGCACATTAAAGTTAAAAGTTACACACTTTGTGTGTGCGCTGTACAGGTCTGGTATAAAGAATGTTTTTGCTCAGGTGCCCGAAATGTCCACCCAATAGAGAAAAGTTTTGCTCAGAAATAAAATAAACATTAGAGGGAACATTGCCTGTAAATAGTAAAATAAAACTATTTCCTTGATATTTGTGTTTTGAAAATGTTTTTGATTGACATTTATGGTCTTTTTTTATTTGGGCTAGTTAAATTAATTTTCGGGCTACCAAAATCTGAAGAGTACCTGCCCGAAGGGCTACCTGGGATTTTGAAATTTTGCGAGCCCTGCTATTATAATGGTATATTGGTAAAACAGATTGGCTTACAAACCCAATACAGAATTGCTTTCAAATGCTGCCAAGCCATGTGTATTTGTGTTTGCGCTCTGAGAGTGAAAGAGGTTTCTATTTGCAATGTATTTCTGCAGCATTAAACAATGTCCCCAATCAAGTGCATAAACACCTCTAATTGGCCATTGTGTTCAAGTTAATCAGAATCCACTCAAGACTGCTCAGAATGCCCGAGTATGTATTCAGTGAGAGATCCTGCATGCTCGCGAATCCTCTCGTTACAACACAATATAAATAAGATGTAAATTATGCATTGTAGTAGTAGCTGCTTTAGTTTTTTAGCAGGAGCTTTAAATTTCGTGAGCTCGCGTTAACTGTGACTGACAGTTTCGTTATTCGCTCACTTTCTAAATATCAAAAAGTCACAATTTGAATAAAAGTTTTGGGAGTAACTTTTATTAATCAACCTTCTTAAAAATATTGATACCATAGCAACGGATAAGATGAAAAGCATAAAAAAGTGCAGTGGTCTTGTTAATTAATCAATTTGTCTGCAATTTAAAAGTTACGCGTTAACATTACTTATTATTAGCACGAAAACAAAATAATAAATAAGTTAAAGTTATTTTTTTGCTGTGGTACTGCAAATGGTACAGAACTAATTGTTACTAATTAAATTTCTTATCCTGCGGGTCCTTCTAGTCGACAACTTTACTATTACAGCCTTCATCTTTTAGTTGAAATGAAATTACAATGAGAATTTTTTTTTTTACCTTTGTCTTAATGGCCTAAAGGTGCTTCTTAAAAAAAAAAAAAAAAAACAAAATCTTTTTGATTTTGGAGTAACATGAGAACTGCACATTTTTTGACATTCACCTTCATACATAATAAAAATACCAAAGACACACATTTTAATAGTTAATGTACATTTTTTTTAACAGTTTTCCTCTGTGTACTGCAGTGATTTAGATATATTAGTAGCTATTTCCACGGACCAATCAGCATCCAGGACCGGAACTCTTCATTTTATAATACAATGTAAATGCAAAATAAATCCTTTTTAATTGTCACCTACCTCCTGTAAAGCCATTAGGGCATATCCCTGCCACATCATGTGTTCACGACTAAATGTCTGACACACCTCTCGCACCTGTCAGGAGGAAAAAAAAATGTTTACATCAATAAAAACAGCTTGCTCATGTTTCGATTTAAGTGTCAAAAGGCTTGTCTGAAGTGGTTACTGAAGGATGCACAAAAGCAGTAATACCAGTCGTGAAAACGGGGCCTTGCGCAGCAACAGATCAGTAGACTTCTGATATTTGCGTATCTCCATGAGAGCTCGAGTGCCAGGGCGAAACCTGTGTTTCTTGCGCGGGGACGCTTCTAGTACAGAAAGCACATAAACGGTAGTCATTTAGCTAATGCTTTGGCATACAGTTCACTTTGTACATGTTCAGTTCACCAGAAGAGTATTCCAGAAACAGTAGGGTTAATATAACCATCCCATAAGACATTCTCAACAGAGCTCTGAATCACTATGAAAACAGATGCTAAAAAGATTTAGGGTAGAGTGGGTAAAATGCCCCCCACCCCCTAGCCAAGATACATTTTTGTTGTAACTATGGACGATGTTGACAAGAGTGATGCAGAAGTATTCGCTATATAAGCTTATTAGTATGCATTATTTAAGAAAAATATAATTATGTTTTCAGAATATAATTTTTTCCCCCCAAACCTAGTCTGTGGGGTAAATGATGACAGGGGGCATGAATTAATTACTGTAGTCACTCTGTTCTGAACATCAAATCCTTTGTCTTTCCATCAAATGCATTCTAAGGGTGAATCCAATTTCTCTGTCTTACCCCTTCCTCTTCATCTTACCCCTAGCCCTTGTCCCTCGAAACCGAGTGGTAAGCGCTAGGGGTGAAAACATACCCCTATGAAATGAGACACCACTTAAGGCTGATGATACACAGGGCAACTTTTTGAGCAAAGTTGCCGTCAACGGGCAACCAGGGGTCCGTTCTTCGTACCTCGCTTAATACATCTGAGATGATGTGAAAGATGCCAGATCTTCTATTCCTGATAACTGATCTTTGGCTAATTTGGTTCTTCAAACGAATTTGCGTTTTAGATTAAAATATCTGGATTAAGTTTTCTAAGATTACGGCGCGTTCTCGTGTTCCCCAAAAAGGGCAGATGTATCGATACTCGAAACCACGATCAACAATGCAGCGATTGGCTGGCGGCAAGACAGCAATGTAATGACATCATATCATTAAAAAAAGACACCTGACGGAAAAGTTGACAAATTTCTGGACTTTTATAAGAAAACAGCCAAGTGAATAAAACTACATAAATGTTATAATAGATAAATGAAATGTTTTTAATTTATTTGTAATTTTTTTACATGGTTCCCAATTATTTATATTCACGATTTCTAGCATTTGTGTAGGCTTTACATTTTTACTTCAGTGTTGTAATTAGCAATTAATTTAATTTTATCTTTGAAACAGATTTGTTACGTGACAGCATTAATTAAAGTTTCTTAAAGATCATGTTATCTGCATCTCCTGCGCTCCATCAAGCCCCTCCCATAATATCTGTCATTACTCAAATGAATGCACGGCTCAGATTAACTGTATAGCATGTGTGTAAGACTCCAGTACAATTATAACGTAATTATTTCATCACTAAGAAATCTTTCAATGAGTAAAACTGGCTGTGTCTATAGTGTTATAGACTACACAACATTGTTATCTTATTTTCAAATTCATTTTTAAATTATTTTTATTAGGGGTTCGAGCACGAAGTGCTGAAACCCTATTGTATCTGTTAGGATTTTTATTATTATTATTATTCCACCGTAAAACGCATCGTGCAGCCCAAACCGTAAGGGCTAGAGAGCTGAAACTCAGTCAGAAGGTAGTAGTCTTGCTCGCTACTCAGATACAAAGAATCGGCCAAATCGGCCTAACGGGGGCGCTACAGCGCAAAAAGCTATATTTTCAGACGTTTTTGGCCATAGCTCGTAAACCGTTTGTCGTAGACTCAAAAACTTTACATCGTTGCGATCCTTGGTTCAGAACAAAGAAAACTAGATTGAGTGATATGTGAAACCTACTTTTGCGAACTAGTCCTAGTTTTTCGCCCGTTCAGAACCAAACCACTGCAGAAATGTTTTCTGGACACTGAATATCAATAATTATCAAAAAAAAGTTGAAATTTTGATTTAGACACGAAACAGTACGTCAATTAACGTCTATGCTAACGTTAGCCAAATGTTATTTGAAGTATAACTCTTGAACGGAATGAGATATCATCACCAAACTCGGTACACATGTGTATAAGCTCAATCTTTGGTCAAATAAAAAAAGTTGCGCAGCTCTGCCACTTGGGGGCGCTATAATACAGAAAAAACATATAAATGGCTATAACTAGGCAACCGTTGGTCCGATCGACTTCAAAATTGGTATGCAGCATCTTGGTCCAAAGGGGCACAAGAGTCTATGAGGACATTCGCGTATCTCAAAAAACATGGCCGCCATTGGCCAAACAAGTTCAAGCACCAATTTGACAAAGTTAACAGAGGTCGATCGGAATGAAACTCGGTGGGCATGTTCGACTCATGGCCCTAAAGGTCTGTAAGAATTTTGAAAGAAATCGGCCACTAGTTGGCGCTAACGACATTTTTTGGCTCTGTAATCACGTGGTGTTTCACACATCCACAAAATATGCATATAATTTGATAGGTCTCCTCATAATGAACAACTTTGCCTCAAGAACCATTGCTGTCAATCAAATCGTTCATTAAATATTCACAAATATGTTAAAAACCTACTTTTGCGAACTAGTCCTTGGTTTTTCGCTCAATCTCGATCAAACCACTGCAGTAATATTCTCTGGACTCTCTAGATCAATTATTATCGAAAAAATGTTGAATTTTGTCCTTTGGTTAGCTATAACTAACCAAAGTTATTTATATGGTTAGCTCCATTTAAAAAGGAGGCGTGGCCACATATAACCATAAGCTTATGAAACCTAAACGAAAACACAGAACTTTACGAAACTTGGTGAAAACATGTGACATGACTCTTAGCAAGCATACCAAGTTTCATGAAGATCGGACCATAGGTGGCGCTATAACAGTTATAAAGGCCTCAAAAACAATATTTCTGTATAAAATGACCTCAAATTGTAGATAATGTTCATATATTCACACAAACACATGATCTTAATATCATATGATAGATCTCCTCATTCTGAACAACTTTGTCTCTGGGACTAATTCTGTCAATCAAATCATTCATTAAATATTCACAAATATGTTAAAAAACGAAATTTGCGAACTAGTCCCTGGTTTTTCGCTCAATCTTGATCAAACCACTGCAGTAATATTCTCTGGACTCCCTTGATCAATAATTATAAAAAAAAATGTTGAATTTTGTCCTTTGGTTAGCTATAATTGGTCATTTAGAAAAGTGGCGTGGCCACATGTAACCCAAAGCCTATAAAACCTAAACAAAAACTCAAAACTGTACAAAACTTGGTGAAAACCTGTCAGATTACTCTAAACAAGCATGTAAAGTTTCATGGAGATCGGACCATAGGTGGCGCTATAACAGTGAAAAAGGCCTCTAAAACAGTATTTCTGTACTAAATGACCTCAAATTGCAATAAAATGTTAATAATATTCACTTATACCTGATATCTGCATATCATACGATAGATCTTCTCATTCTGAACAACTTTGCCTCTGGGATCAATGCTGTCAATCAAACTGTTCATAAAATATTTGAGATTATTTAAAAAAAACTACTTGAACTAGACATGGTTTTTAAAATCAAAATCAATAAAATCAGTCCATTACTAATCTCTAGATTCTAGGTTAATAATTATCAAAAAATAAATAAAAACAATGTTGAACATATGCATTTTTGACAACTATAAACAGGTCATTTAAAAATATCTTCTTTACATAGGCCTATGAATCCTAAATAAAAGCCCTCAAATTCTCAGTGTAAAATGATGCATCATTTCATTCTAAAGAAGCATGCAACATTTAAGAGAGATTTGGCAAAAAAATAACACTATAATAGTTATAAATGTTAAAAACAGTGTTGTAAGAGAAATTGCAATTTCTAACCATTAGATGGCAGCGCAAGACCACTAATAGGCTCGTTCAACTAACTGTAACAGTACTGCTCATAGGTTGATTCATGCCTAGATATTATAAAATCACTGTTGTAACATTTGAAGTCACATTTAGTCAAAGTTTACCATTTTGTTCATTCAGATATATCAGTTTTTACAATTATGCCAAATTATGATTACAGTAAAACATGAAAACGACGTATAAACTCTTAAGAAGAGAAGACTTGCAATACGTATTGTCACTTATTTATTTCATATCTCAGCAAAATGAGTGTGCATGTATGTCTGTGTATGTGTGTGTCTCTGTGTGTGAAAGCATGCTTATTGGATATTAATATATTAGTTTAACCATTTCATTTTTGTGTATGTGTGTCTGTTAACCTATTCTCCGTTTTGGATGTCTTTGAAAATCACTACTTTATATCTGCAACAAAGTGAGTGTGTGTGTGTGTTAGTATGCATGCTGTATATTAAGTATTATTAAACCTTTCATTTCTGCGTATGTCTGTGTGTGTGTGTGTTTGTATGCTTACTGTTTATTAAGCATTTTTAAACCTTTAATTTCTCTCTGTGTGTGTGTGTGTGTGTATGTGACAGAGAGAGTGACACTTTTAATGAATTCTGCATTGTGAATGTGTTCTATTGTCAGCACTGCATTTCACATTGGCCTACCAGGGGTCTCCAACCCTGCTCCTGGAGAGCTACCGTCCTACAGATTTCAGCTCCAACCCCAATCAAACACACCTGAACCAGCTAATCATGGTCTTCAAGGCTACTTGTTAATTTCAGACAGGTGTGTTGGAGCAGGTTTGGAACTGAAATCTGCAGGATGGTAGCTCTCCAGGAGCAGGGTTGGAGATCCCTGATGTAAACTCTTAAAAAGAGAAGACTTGCAAAAAGTATTGTCACCTGTCATTTATTTCAAATATCTATATCTGCAACAAAATGTGTGCATGTCTGTCCGCGTATGAGTGTGTCTGTGTGTGTAAAAAGTTGAAATTTCGAAAATTCTTAACAAGCATGCAGAGATTCATGTTAAAAGTTAAAAAGGCTTCAAAAACACAGAATTTCTGTAGTAAATTACCTCAAATTGCAGTAAAATGTTCATAATATTAAAAATTAAAGAGAGATTGGGCAAAAAAAATAACACTATAATAGTTATAAAGGTTAAAACACAGTGTAGTATGAGAAATTGCTATTTATAACCACTACATGGCAGCGGAAGACCACTAATGGACTTATTAAAAAATAAAACAGTACAGTTCAAAGGTTTTCTTATGGAGATATTATAAAATCACTGTTATAACATTTAAAATCACATTTAATTCAAGTTAACCATTTTGTTCATACAGATATGTCAGTTTTTTAAATTTTGCCATATTATGATCACAGAGAAACCTGAAAATGACATATAAACTCTTAAAATGAGAAGAATTGCAAAAATTGTCACCTTTATTTCAAAAATCTATATCTGCAACAAAATGAGTGTGTGTATGTCCGTGTCTGTGTGTGTAAGCAAGCTTACTGATTATTAATATGATAGTTTAACCATTTCATTTCTATTTTTCTGTGTGTGTTTGTCTGTGTTTCTGTGAGCCTATTGTCCATTTTCGATGTGATTCACTGTCATACATACATACACATACAGGTTGGCCTAGACCCTAAAATCATATGTCTCGAACCCCGGCAATTGCTGCTTGCAGCTATATTTTTAAATTATTACTCTTATAATAAAGTAGCAGTGGCTGTGACAGATTTTAAGTATCAATTCTGCTTAAAAAGATGCAATCTAATCCTGTTTACATGAAATAAGCCTGCTCCCGAGCAGGTTTAAGTTTATGGACCTGTTGCTATGACAGCAAGTCCAGGATGAGCTTTGAAGAACCAAATGATCCAAGATCAAGCGAAATCATCAACAATCAAATCCAGCTAACTGAGTTAGCGACGTACGAAGAACGGACCCCAGGTGAGACACACATCTAATGTATCCAGACAGAAGTGTGTTACCCATTCTCAATGGAAGAGTGCCCAAGCAACATTTCTCAAAAAAGTTGTATAATCAGACTAGTTGATTGAATAAAAATATTTGAACTTTATACTTAAAAAATACCTCAAATTAGCATCAGGTAGCTAGTTAGGTAGCCAGTTAGCTAACAATTTTTTTTTCAAATAGGCCATTATAATTCATAATTATAGATTATAATCTTTTTAGTTCTAAGATAAAACTGCCTGTACTCTGATTTGCTATAAATGCAATAAATGTATTAAGCAAATTGCTTTGTTAGACAGTGGGTCATTTTACCCCACCTGTAAGGCAAAATGCCCCCTTGGTACAAATGTAATTTTTGTAAAAGTCTAACAACATGAAAACTCTGGACATTTTTCATACTTGGTTTATTGTCACTAAAACTATGATAAAATTAAGTGCGTTCAGAAAAGTTGTTTCTACTGTGCCCGAGAGAGCTCAACGCGCTGCAACTTAAAAAAAACACATGCAAATAGAAAAATCCCCAAGTGGGGCGTTTTCCCCCACTCTACCCTACATTCTTAGTATGTGGTTGTGAAAAAAAAAAAAAAAAAATCGCTTGTGTAAATAATCACATGATCAGAATATCAATTTACATTATGCTAATGATGACGATGCTAATTATGTCTTTAACCACTACGTCACCCACCTGACCCATAAACCGCATGAAAACATTTTGTAAGTGATATCCCCTGGAAGAAAGTTTGATCATTACATCACAAATAGTTTATTACAAACAAAATGAGAGAAATTACATTTAAGTTGATTCATAGATGTTAAGAATCTATGTATTCTTATCTATGATATGTAATCTATCATTCTTAAAACAAGAATGATATTAATACCAACTGTTCTTTCTGTTTAGAAAACCCAGAAACATCTTTACATTTATTCTGGAATTGCTCTTACACAACATCATTTTGGTGTGACATTCTTGATTTTATCAAATGTTAT
Source organism: Aspiorhynchus laticeps (assembly GCA_023376895.1). Taxonomy (NCBI): domain Eukaryota; kingdom Metazoa; phylum Chordata; class Actinopteri; order Cypriniformes; family Cyprinidae; genus Aspiorhynchus; species Aspiorhynchus laticeps. The sequence continues at coordinate 61,688,358 of CM041793.1, forward strand.
GTGAATCCTAATTTTGAGTTTACTTATAGAAATGTAATTTTTTGGTTTTCATGATTGTGAAAAAAAAGGTGATACTTATTTCATAAATCTTATTTTTCTGATAGCTAAATATCATATTCATAAATGTGACCCTGGAGCACAAAACCAGACATGAGTAGCACAGGTATATTTGTAGCAATAGCCAAAAATACATTGTATGGGACAAAATTATAGATTTTTCTTTTATGCCAAAAATCATTAGGATATTAAGTAAAGATCAAGTTCCATGAAGATATTTTGTAAATTTCCTACCGTAAATTTAAAACTTAATTTTTTATTAGTAATATGCATTGCTAAGAACTTCATTTGGATAACTTTAAAGACAATTTTCTCAGTATTTTTATTTATCTTTTTTTTTAGATTCAAACTTGAAATGAAAATGTATTTGGAATGTATTGAATTCGCTACAAACTTAAAAGCAATAAGAACAATGGCTTTGCTAAAGGACTTGGCACTTCCTCTGGACTGAAAGACTAAATGACCATGGACTGTTGTTGCATTGTTATGATTTGACAATGATGACAATTGTTATATTGTTTTTTCAAGCATTCAATAAAAGAAAGAAAGAACCCATTAAGTGCACATGCATGACGCACACAGCTATGAGAAGACCGCCGATGTGAGCGGGTTTACCGGAGGGTCCGCTGGTGCGCCGGGCTCTGGAGGTTGACGGTGTTGGTCGCGGCTCTGGAGGAGATCTGCGCCTGGGGGTCGACGGCTTTCGCCTGTGAGCTGATTTATTACGCCGCATGTCCACGCAATATCAGATCAACAGCGCTAGACTGCAACACACCAAAAACAACTGTTAGTCGCGTGTGAACGGATACTGATCACAGTAACATTAACTTAACGTTACTCTCTTATACACTCGCTGGACAACTGAAAAGTTCACCTGTGAGATTAATGCGTATCCGTTAATAACCCACGCCAATGCGTGAATTCTAAGCGCTAATCTCACGTTAAATATCGGAAAACGTATTCTCCAGTTCACATACAAAACTATTAAAATTGAATGCAAAACGACTGCGCGACGTCAGACACTTTCTCTCTCTCTATTCTGGGCCCTATATTTCGCGAGGTCTACCAATTTCAGGCAATCAAAACTCACAAAACCAGCGCATTATTTACCAAAACAGTAATTTTGAGGTCTTCAATCACGCACGAATTCAAACAGTGCTGCACGCTGACGCTGCCAATGAGGGAGCCCATAGCGCATGACGTCACGAAGAGACATTTGATTGGCCACCCCTATTATTACTGATGAATAAAACAACTATTTACTTATTTTAAAGGGATGTTTGCTACAGCACAATTTTATTATGATGTGTAATACCAAGTACCAGTATATATATATATTGGGTCCCTTTCAAAGAAATAAAATGAGAGTTAGAATCAAAGCGCGATGGAAATGGGTGGGCTTTGGGGAAAAAGTTTATCCATATGATTTTTGTTACTTTTCTCAGCGCTGCTCCAGATGCACCAATCATAGTTGTCTCTAATCGGTTTGCGAAAGACGCTTAGTGAGGATTTCTGGTTCTTTGAGGACATTTAAAATATCAAGTTACAACACAATTTCAGTTTTTCTTACAATTTCTCTAATAACACACACAAAAAAAAAATGCGGCTCAGTGAAGGATTCGACTTTCTGAGCCCCTTGGAGGAAGAACGGTTTCATGGAAAACAGTAGACATGAATCATACACATTTGTTTTGTTGTTTAAATTGATATATTATCATGTCATCATTGGTTCAAAGTGCAGAGATATTTCATTATGTTTTGTGTTTGTGTGTGTGTGTGTGTAAGTCTGTTATGAAATGACAAAGTTTTAGACTGAAGGTTGAAGGGTCTAATTTGGTTATATTTTACACCAAATTGTCTATTATATGAAAGTGAAAAAGTAAATGAAAATCTTGAATTCATTAAGACTATTAAATCCAAAACATTATTACTAATAAACATAATAATGTAACATTATTACAACAAAACAGCCATTTATTTCTAGTTTCATCATCATCAAAATACTGATTACAGATTGGGGCGTCGCACCCGTGGGGGATGTGGGTGTTTTAACCATAGACATATAATATACCTAGACGCCTCGGGATAAAAACACAATAACGTTTACATTTATCAACCGAATTCAGTGGTTTGTGATCTACATGGAGTTAAAAATAACTCTGCCTCCAGTTATTTAGTTAGGCTTGGAAAATTATTAATTTTCTTAAGAAATTGTGAAAGCTCACACTTACACTCGTCTTGATTTGGTTGATTTTTTCGGTTAACAATTCTAATATTAATGTAGTATAACTGTGACATATACATGTAATGTAATTTTAATGTGCGTTAAATGAAATTAAGTTGTTTCATTGCTTTCTCTGTCTTCAACCCCAACATTTTAGCTTGTATTGTGCCTCAGGTCAGAACACAGCTCTTTGAAATACTGTGAATACAAATCAAAATGTGACACACTGGTAGTCTGCTTTTTATTTTCATAACATTCTATACAGATATAAACTCCACAACAAACAATAACAAATGTAACTGATAATCCTTTATGGATCCAGTAAAACTTAGTTACAGGGTAAACTAATATGCACTGATACAGTGCACAGTAAAAATATAGTAAAAGTGATATGTAATATTAAAAAGTATATGTAGTACAAGTTGAAGTAAAGTGAATAATATAAAAAGTGAGTACAACAGCACAATAACATAAGTGATATAATAGGTTTATAATAGCACAAATTATATGTGTTCTACCATAATAAATAAATAAATGAATAACAATAGATGAATAATAGCAAGTAGAATATGTAATATCATGGGTGGAATAATACAGAATAGACAATAGTGAAGAATAAATTAATAGTAAATTAAATAATCGTGAAAAGTGCAGTTTTATAATGGTATTTGTGTAATAATTATTAAACAAAGACACAACTAATGACAAGCCAAAAATGTTGGTCATGAATTCCAAATTGTGTTTAATTAATTAGCTCCTTGAGTATAATATATATATATATATATATATATATATATATATATATATATATATAATATATTAGTTGTGACGTCAAAACCTGACTAATGAAGACTAATTCTCCACTGCTTCCCTCAAGATTTTCCTATATTTTATAATGGGGTAAATGAGTAAAATTAAAATGGAGTAAAATAATGTAAACAACTCGACAAAGCTTGACATTTTGCTCTACAATGCAAATTACACACACCCATGCAGAAAACACACATTTTGAAACAGTTCTTTATTTTTGAATATATGTTACTACATAGGAATGTTTGGGGGGGGGGGGTGCAGTTTACGTTGTACAACATAATGTTAAAATATAGTTATGTTTAACACAGACCAGGGGTCCGTTCTTCGTACCTCGCTTAATACATCTGAGATGATGTGAAAGATGCCAGATCTTCTAATCCTGATAACTGATCTTTGGCTAATTTGGTTCTTCAAATGAATTTGCGTATTAGATAAAAATATCTGGATTAAGTTGTCTAAGATTACGGCGCGTTCTCGTGTTCCCCAAAAAGGGCAGATGTATCGATATTCGAAACCACGATCAACAATGCAGCGATTGGCTGACGGCGAGACAGCAACGTAAAGACATCATATCATTAAAAAAGACACCTGACGGAAGAGTTGACAAATTTCTGGACTTTTATAAGGAAACAGTCAAGCGAATAAAACTACATAAATGTTATAATAGATAAATGAAATGTTTTTAATTTATTTGTAATTTTTTTACATGGTTCCCAATTATTTATATTCACGATTTCTAGCATTTGTGTAGGCTTTACATTTTTACTTCAGTGTTGTAATTAGCAATTAATTTAATTTTATCTTTGAAACAGATTTGTTACGTGACAGCATTAATTACAGTTTCTTAAAGATCAAGTTATCTGCATCTCCTGCGCTCCATCAAGCCCCTCCCATAATATCTGTCTGTCATCACTCAAATGAATGCACGGCTCAGATTAACTGTATATCATGTGTGTAAGACTCCAATACAATTATAACGTAATTATTTCATCACTAAGAAATCTTTCAATGAGTAAAACTGGCTGTCTATATTGTTATATACTACACAACATTGTTATCTTATTTTCAAATTCATTTTTAAATTACTTTTATTTTAAATGATTGTCCCTGGACCAGCAGGGTACTCTTATAATAAAGTAGCAGTGGCTGTGACAGATTTTAAGTATCAATTCTGCTTAAAAAGATGCAATCTAATCCTGTTTACATGAAATAAGCCTGCTCCTGAGCAGGTTTAAGTTTACGGACCTGTTGCTATGACAGCAAGTCCAGGATGAGCTTTGAAGAACCAAATGATCCAAGATCAAGTGAAATCATCAACAATCAAATCCAGCTAACTGAGTTAGCGACGTATGAAGAACGGACCCCAGAATATGACATGCTCCCCCCAAAAAAACATTCTATTAATCAAAATTAATAATCATTATTACAACATAAAGAGCAATAATTAACAATGATCTTGTCATGATATTGCAGCTTCACTCACTAATGAGTTCCTGTGTTTCTCATTTCTAGGCTATTTACATTATACAGTTTTTGTGTAAATGCACAGTACATGATCAGCATTAAACAGCCTGTGTAAATCATTTTAAATGCAGTCTATAGTATTGTGATTGACTGAAGAAACTGGTTATTTTTAAATATTTGACAAAAACGACAGAAACATTTAATAAGGTAATTATATTGTTATAAAAATTACCCTTACAAAGGTTAAAAATGCTCCTGTAAGTGTGTTCTGGGGAGAGAGAGTGGTTTGAATATGATCAGGGTCATTCTGGCCATTCATTCAGGGCTATTCTGTGTTTTAACTACAAATGCAACATTAGGCTGTGGAAGTATAGTCTCTTGGAACTGCAAAGAACAGGCTTTCTTCAGCTTTCCTTAAGGCTTGCGTTGTCCTGTTTGCAGTTGGCTAAAAAAGAAAAAATATAATCAGTCCACAGTTTTATGATAAGCTATGAAATCCTTATAATCTAGTGATGATAAACTTACTCTTTGTAAACGAGTAAGTTAGTGAAATTAAAGAGAGATGCTTTAGCTCCATCTCTAGTCCTGACAGTCTGACAGTCTTGTTAAAGTGCTCACTGTACATATTGTGCTCATAACACAATTTACTTTATGATATAAACTACAATACAAGTTAAAACTTAATAAGAATTCATTTAAACTTTGATTTCTTATAAAGTCTCAGCTTTTACAGCTTAACGTTACTAGCGATATCGCTAACGTTAGCTATTAATAGTCTGACACTGGTGGCTAATTAAACTGTCAACATAATGCTAAAAATGACCAAACAACATCCAGAAACAACTGTTCAGTCTTACCTGTGAAAGATAACATCCCGAGATCTGTTTTTATTGATGTGTGACGGTCTGTAGATCCCCAAACTGCCGACGAGTCGGGTATATTTTCTTCTGTCCCGATGTGAGAGTTATGGAGAGTTGCCCGCACCAATATGGCGGCGCCGTTGACGTGCGGTCGAGCGGCCAATGAGGCGTCTAGGTATTTATTATGTCTATGGTTTTAACACCCACACTTTTCCCGGTGAGAGGGTTCAACACCCGCCCTTTTTCTGCAGTTTTGCACAAACGCCTTACAGCAGTCGCTCTCCGTTTCTCTGGCCGCTCTGTGTCTGCGCTCGCTGCGGCTGCCTCCTCTCCCCTCCATGACACTGGCTTTGAGTGTGACCGGCTGATGATTGGCTGTTCTGCCTTAAGTCCCGCCTCTCTTGGTGTGTTAGATTTATCGGCCAGCTCGTGCTGAGGAGGCGGGAACTTATGTTATTTACATCTCCCTTTTCAGAAAACTCTGAGTATGTTAACCCTGAAATGAGGGAAACTCTGGGTTTTCCATCTCAGAGTAAGTCAACTCTGAGTTCAAGTTTTAACTCCGAGTTGGTTGAACCTCCTTACTGAAACGGGCCCCAGGTACTTTGAATGAATGTATTTTCACAACAGAGTTTTGACTTATTTTCTGTGTGTTCCGAGTGTGTTTTTATACTTTTCTAGTATCACTCATTTAAATGGGAACCTTTTTATATCTTGTATGTTATACCTTTTGTACCCTTCTGTCACTGTAGTCATCGTTTTTATTGTTAACAAACAAACCACATCCATCCCCCGCACTTTTGAAAAGCTTGCTACGCCATAAGCTAAAATGTATATTATTGGTAGGCTACTTAATTACTTTAAAAATCATGATCACATGAGATGTCAACATACTGTAGGTGGTCACAATTGTGAACAGTGGGAAAACGCACAGCCCCGTTTTTAGATGATTGATTGAATCCTTTATACATTAATTGTCCTTTTCCCTCATAATTGCATGCATTTAAAAATATGTTTTAATGCTCAGACTTCATCTGAACTTAATCTTTACTCCACCTGTATGTCATCCTGTTCTTCATCTGACCAGCACATTTCCAACAATTGTATTATATACCAAAGCCAAGGCAATGCAAAATTACTGCTCTACAACATTGCATGTGACTTTAAAAACCCTAAAATGGAGACAATCGTTTATCTTCTTACTTATAAAGACATAAATCCCTTGAACTAACACAATCATACAATTAAACAACAAAAAGAAAATGTGAAGGTACTGTAAATAAGTTAATAAATTAACAAACATAAACTTAATAACATTTATAAATTATTATATGACTAAACGGAGTAATTAAATGATTGAATATTATTAAATTAATTTAAAAAAAGAAAGAAGAAAACAGATCAGAGTCACTCTCTTAAATCATCACACAGGTTGTTGAGAATCCTTAGATACTTCATTATAAAGTTTGCAATGTTATAATGGGTCTTGACTGATTTTAAGCTTCTCACTGGTAACAACTGTGACCAAAAATATGAACTAAGAGTATAATTCCATGTGAACTAAGAGTATAATTTTGCCTTTGCATCCAACAAATTAATATTTAGCTCAGTTAGTTTAAAGAAATGTCACATTGCAAAAATGACACTCTTTCCATTTGTAAATCTCAAATTTTATTAAATGAACTATAAAACTACACAAATACCTTTTATCTGATATGTTAATGACAGGTGTAAGGAAATGTCTCATTCAGCATCCGTCAGGTCTCTTCAATATTTTACAATGTTTGCAAATCAGTTTTGAGCAGCTCAAATGCAAATGACTGAATACAGTGGAAAGGTACAAAACATTTTCAAACCACAAAGGAAAAATACTCTTTTCTTTCCTTAATCTCAATTTTTAAACTACACACATATCCTCATATTTTCCAATGAGTGAAGAAAAGAATGTACTTCATGTCTCATTCTGTGTCCATCGCTTGGACAGATTCATCCACAACATCCAGTGTTAAAGGAGTCACTGTTTTTGTGAGCACAGCAGTAGTGCCAGGCTTGTATCTGTTCTATTGGAAGAAAGAGAGCATATTTAGTTAAGAGTCTTAGGATATTTTATTAATATATATATATATATATATATATATATATATATATATATATATATATATATATATATATATATATATATATAGCTGTAAACTCAGAAGGTTGTTAAAAGACCATGGCAGTTTTGTATTGAACAACAATTTCTTTTGAGCTGGATGAGAGTATAATCCAGAAAGTATGAATTTTCTAAGGTTATTTTTGTTATCCAGCATCTGAGTGCCTCCTCCTCTGGTATGTAATTAAACCTATGATGGTTATGACAGTGCATAGCTAGTGTCCAGCGTTCATTGTTCTTTTTTCTTATTTAAATAAGTAAAACAAAATCAATCAAGTTACAATTTTGAAGTGCACTTTTTCTGTTTTGAATTTACAGAGAACACACTATTTACACTATTATGCATAGAATAGTGCAAAGTACACAAATAGAGTGCTGCAGGGATGATGTGTTTTTGTAGGCCAAAACCTGGAAACAAATTAGCACTTCTGGTTCCATTATCCCAAAGTCAATGCGTTTTCTAAATGTGATTTGGTCAGTGGCTAACATAAGCTTTATGTATTTTCAAACTGTATTCTATGACACAAAATACATCAATAATACCCTTTATGATTTTTTAAAAGCTTTTACTTTTCTTGAAAAAAGTGGTTGTTAACAAGTGATTAAATAGGACTAGCGGTTGTCATGCACATTAAATATTACGCTGAACAGGAAAACATATCTACTCTAGTCCTTTTTCACAGCCTCATTGTGTTTATAATCACACTCTTGCAAACAATCATAAGTCAAAATTTCAGAGAAAAATTTTAAAATAAACCTGAAAGAGTTGTTGGAGTTTAGTGATGGTGACGCTGAAGTCATACGACCAGACTGTAGTTAATTTATGTTTAGCTTTTTTCTTCTGCTGACTGAATTTAGTCTTCAAAATTAAAAGTTGTGTTTATTTATGAAGATTATAATGAACAAAACATGTAAGTAAGAATACTATTTTTTGTTGGTCACAGAGCTTATTTTCTGCAGTAAACAGAAAAATACTATTGGGTTTTTGTAATTGGAACCAGGGTGATGCTAACCTCCGGGTTGGCCTACAAAAGTATGTCATTGCTTCAGATTTCTATTGGGACCCGCCTTGTGTCTAAACGCCAGCGAAGGCCAATTCACACCACACAGGCAAACAGCAACAAACAAGTTCGTTGGGTTTTGTCTGATCAGTGTGTTACCCCTGTCGGCGTCTGTTGGCATTGGTTGGGGTTTGTTTTCACACGAGTGAATGTTCAATCAGCGTCTGTTGGGGCAGTGTGAACATGACAATTATTTTTCATAAAATTCTTAATTCAATGGCCAACTTGTTTGTTGGTGTTTGTCAGTGTGGTGTGAATTGGCCTTCAGAAAGACCACGAGTTTGGGGTTTACGTGACGACAATTTGACCCTGCTTTCTGGAATGCCCCCCAATATGTAATGTGGGACATGTGTAAATGGAAAAAAATCTGATGGTAGTCTATATATCTCACCTCATTCCTTTCTGAACAGGCTGGTCATATCCTCTCAGATAGTCCACAGTTTTGTCTGTGATCACACACAGGTCTACATTGCTGCCGGAACCCAGATCACAGAAGATGCCTGCGGTGATGGCATCTCTCACCAGCTGCTTTCCTTCCTCCAGCTTTTCATTCCCAAGGGTTTATGTAGAAGTGGGTTTGGAAAGAACATATACAGAACATGAGTTTTAGAAGTGGGATTAAAAACAAAACACATATTTAGGACAAAAATTTGTTCAAAGAATATTTAATTGTTTTGTTTTGTTTTTTGTTTTAATTGATTGATTGGTTGATTGATTGAGTATTTATTTATTTTTGCAGAATATAATAGAAAATAGAAATAATATGTGTGTCTGTATGTATTTATGTATGTATGCATATTTATTTCCCATATATAATGTTTTAAGGGGAAAAAATATTTTAAAATATGTTTATCATAAATATACTGTAAATCAGTAGTTGTATATTGTTCCATTATTCACAAGTATTCAGTGGATTGTAGTTAATTTAAAATGTAAAAAAACCCCAAAAAAAACATTATTTTTCTATGTCATTTTACTAGATTACGTTGTTGATATCAAGAACTAAGTTGTTGATATCAACAATTACCTTCCCAATTGTTGATATCAACAACTTAGTTTTTGATATCAACAACTTTAATTCTTGATATCAACAATTAAATTGTTGATATCAACAATTAACATTTTAACTAGTGACAATTAATTCTTGATATCAACAACTTAGTTATTGATAACAACTTAATTCTTGATATCAAGAACTAAGTTGTTGATATCGATAATTAAATTGTTGATATCAACAATTAAGTTGTTGATATCAAGAACTAAGTTTTTGATATCAAGAACTAAGTTGTTGATATCAACAATTGATTTTGAATGGAAGCCTATGGTGACATTTAACTAGTGAAAATACAATTACAGATATCAAAAATAATAGTTTTTATTAGTTGAAATGTAATTGTTGATATTAATAACTGGCATTTTAACTAGTGAAAATGCAATTGTTGATATCAAGAATTACCATTTTAACTAGTGAAAATTAAATTGTTGATATCAAAAATACATATCCTGAGAAGAAATAAAAGTCAAAACGGCTTGCCATATTTGTCGCCCTTTTGACATTTATTGTTTAAATTTTTGATATCAGGAATTACGTTGTTGATATCAACAACGTAATTCTTGATATCAACAACGTAATTCTTGATATCAAGAACTTAATTCTAGTTTCTAATTAAACTAGTGTATGAAAAATGTGTTCAAGTGTGCTACAAGTGGTAACTAAATACATTTTTTTAAACACAGAGGTAGTAGCCTATGTTAAAAGTGCATTTTAGTTCATATTTATGGTGTCTCAAAATAGCACAGTCGATCTTAAGTTTATCTTAAGAAGTACTAAAGACTAATTTTTAGTATATTAAGTACAAAATTAGTTGTGATGATCCTGTGGCTAATTTTACACAATGATTACAAAATTGGTCTCATTTTTAAAAAGGTTTCTATTTCATGAAAAAAAATAGCCTTATTAAATTAACTATTATTTATATAAAATAAAATTCCTTCTGGGGCCTGAAATAGAGAATTTTGGTCAATAATGATCATTAAACAGTATTTTGCTGAATGTGTTATTGTGCTGCCACCTTGGCTGGTTTATGTCTGTCATGGATAAATAAATATGACAATAAAACCGCCAGTAGGTGGCAAAAAGTCCCTGTTTCAATAAATGACTTACTGAATCATTCAAATCAAATGATTCGTTCAAAACGGCTGATTCAATTAGAAACTAAACAAGTGAGACCATCTGAATGGACCATTGAATCACTGGCTCACTCCATTCGTTCAAAAACTGATTCATTCACGGAATGAAACCTTGTTGCTCTGCGCTGTTGTATAAAATTAATACCACATTTGTGCTCGCGGCCTCGCGAACATGTGCAGATATACAGAAAAGTACATTGCTTGTGCAATGAATATAAAAACGTAAAAACTCATAGCTGGGTATTTTTTGTTTCATTGCTGGAATTATAAGGGCATTCTAACTGTATTCTAATGGGCTTTTTTATTATTATTAAACAGTACAAACGTTACGACAGTACAGTTACAATTATACACAAAGACAAAATAAAAAAAATAAATAAATAATAATAAAAATTCCAGAACATACACTCAGACTTGCCAGGGTTAACAAAAAAATAAGGTAATAAAATTACATCTTAAGAAGACACAACGGATGAATACAGAGATACAGTTTTCATAGCTTTCAAATTAGCAGAATTTTGGATAGTTTCCACATACTTAATTGTAACGGGCTCCATCATGCAGTGAATGCTTTTGGACTCTCAAGATGTTTTTTTTTTCTTCTCTAAGTTGGATAATGTCAGCTCTCCTATCGTCTCTCAGTCCCTACATTATGTAAGGAGAATGTCTAAAATCATACCTTCAGTTGTCTTCTTTTTAAAAAACTTAAAAAGTTGCGTTTGAACCATTTTGCGCTAAAAATAACGAAAACAATTGCTTCAGCTTGTGTGCAGCTTGGCCAATCGCCGTTATTTAGTTCGTAAATGATCATAAGTAGAGAATTTTAACATGTAATGTGCATGATCATTTTTACGTAATACACAAAATTAATAATCCAAGGGGGATGGTTAGGGGGGATGGTGGTTTTACAGAGGGGATGCTTTTTGTAATTTTTTTTCACCAGGGGGATGCCATCTCACCCCCCCCCCTCCCCTCAATTCGAGCCCTGTATAGGCCTATATATATATATATATATATAGCTATACTTTTAGTTCTGGAACTAAAGCGGTGCGAAAGGCCCTTACAGTGGCGGTTCTACATTGAATTACACCCTGGGCGAGACCCCCTTCGAGCCCCCCACAAAAATACCACAAAATTCTGCACAAACAGTTATATTCTATTATAACAACATAAGTGAAAATTATATTTCTCAATTGCACAAATCCTTCATTAGAACATTTGAAAAACACACATAAGAGAATCCAGTTAACCATTGCAATTACAACAGGATACACACTTTTTAAGGTGCAAAATCTCCACCTCCAACATTGCCAAAAGACAATGATTCACAATTCTGCACAAAATATGACCAGAAGTCAAGACTAAACCAATTCACCTTGGTGATCACATAATCGTTTTGTATTACCTATTTTTATTAGCCATTTCACACAATTCAGACAAACAAAAATGTGCAGGAAGTATAGGCCTGTATTTATAATATTATGAATGAAATGTGTGTTATTTGGAAGAAAGTCGAGGTGTGACTGACTTTAGCCCACTAATGCGCTCTATGCACAGTCACTTCCGCGTTTATTCTCAGGGGGCGCGTTTATATCTGGCGCTGCACCGGAAGCTATTGTTCTTTACCTAGAACTGTCAAAATGAATGCGGAGATGATGACTTTTTACCCTTTTTTTTTTTTTTTTTTTTTTTTTTTTGCAAAACATAAACATTACAATATTTGAAAATTAACATGGGGCATACGACAACATCACATGTAGATATAAGGACTACACAAATCAGCATAATATATCGATACAAAAAAATAAAATAATAATAATAAAATAAAAATTTTCATTTACAGATACCTTACAGCAGATTCAAGAATGTTAAATGTTTTAGAAGCCTTTGAATTCAAAGGTTTGGACACATTCTTAAAAGAAGTAAAAAGAGATTTTACATCAGATGAAAACATTCCAAAGTTAGGTTTACAATGAATGGTTCTGGCTTTATGAAGGTGAAATTTACCCAGAAGACAAAGCAATAATACAGTATGTTCAAGATTGCTGTCTTTAGAATGAAAATCTGATAGGAAAATAATAGATTCTGTCATTTCGATAATTTTTTTACAGCAGAAAGAAATTAACACAGTAACTTCTGACCAAAAAGACATGGAGAACGGGCAATGATAAAACAGGTGTAGAATAGATTCTTCATCAGTATTACAAAATGAACACAATGAAGAGATATTCTCAAAAAACCTGCTTAAAAATAAATTACAAGGATAGTATCTGTGAACAATTTTGAAATGGAGTTCTTTAATTTTACTTGGAATAAAAAATCTGTGAGGAAAGGTCCATAAGTTATTTAAATCAGAGTCCGGATAACATATCCTCCATTTAGATTGTGCTTTAGAGGGGCATCCTGGAGTTGAAGATAGAGCATTTCTGATAAAGATGTTATTGCATTTTTTATCTAATACATAAACTCCATTAAAAGCAAGTGTAGGAAAATGGTTGTTTATAGAGCCATAACATAAATGTGCTTTAAACAAAGTTTTTAAACTGACAGGGTGTCACATGTTTGTTTCTGTTTAGTTCCGTTTTGCCCTTATTTGGTATTTCCTGTCCTGGTTTCTTTAATTAGTTCATTATCGTTAAGTCTATGCACCTGTGTTTGATTAATTATCTTGTTTGCTCCTTGATTTCCTGTCCTTTATAAGTCCTGAGTTCTCCCCTTGTCTTTGTCTGAGATTAATGTTGTATATTGGTTTATGTGAGCTGAAGCTTATTAAAATACTCATTTCGTCTACTCCTTCGTCGTGCGCCTTTTCTACAGCCACCTACCTTAACAGAATCTCAGACCAAATACAGAAGACTTACCCTAAGCATCAGGATGGAGTTTGTTGATCGCCTCCTCATCTTAATTCAGCGTAAGCTCCCTTTCGTTGAGTACACCGAGGAGTTCTGCAGGCTCGCCGCGGCAGTGGAGCTTCACGACGCGGCTATCCTTCACCTGTTCCGGTTCGGGGCCTGCTATCACCACCCGATAAATCTCCCAGACACCACGGGATTAAATTGGAGGTTGGGGGTTTACCAGTGTCTGGGAAGGTTCCGGGCCCGAGTCGGAACCATTCCTCCGCCCGCTGCGATGATGACTCCACCGTCCGCGATGATGATAGTTCCGCCGCCCGAGACGGCGATGATGAGTCCGCCGCCTGAAGCGACGATGATGGTTCCGCCGCCCGAGACGGCGATGATGGTTCCGCCGCCCGAGATGGCGATGATGGTTCCGCCGCCCGAGACGGCGATGATGGTTCCGCCGCCCGAGACGGCGATGATGGTTCCGCCGCCTGATGCGACGATGAGGATTTCGTCGATCACGGCGATGATAGTTCCGCCGCCCGAGACGGCGATGATGGTTCCGCCGCCCAAGACGGCGATGATAGTTCCGCCGCACGAAGCGACGAGGATGATTCCGCCGTTCACGGCGATGATAGTTCCGCCGCCTGAGATGGCGATGATGGTTACGCCACCCGCGGCGAAGTGCCCTCCAGTGGCAGCCCCACGCCAGTGCCTTCCAGTGGCTGCCCCACGCCAGTGCCCTCCAGTGGCAGCCCCACGCCAGTGCCCTCCAGTGGCTGCCCCACGCCAGTGCCTTCCAGTGGCTGCCCCACGCCAGTGCCCTCCAGTGGCTGCCCCACGCCAGTGCCCTCCAGTGGCTGCCCCACGCCAGTGCCCTCCAGTGGCTGCCCCATGCCGGTGCCTTCCGGTGGCTGCTCCACGCAAGTGCCCTCCAGTGGCTGTTCCACACAATTACCCTCCAGTGGCTGCTCCTCGCATGTGTCCTCCAGAGCGCCTCCTAGCGCCCGCTCCTCCAGAGCGCCTCCTAGCGCCCACTCCTCCAGAGCGCCCCCTAGAGCCTGCTCCTCCAGAACGCCCTCAAGAACCTGCTCCTCCAGAGCGCCTCCTAGCGACCGCTCCTCCAGAGCACCCCCTGAAGCCCGCTCCTCCTGAGCGCCCCCTGGCGACCGCTCCTTCAGAGCGCCTTCTAGTGCCTGCTCCTCCAGAGCGCCCTCTAGTACCTGCTCCTCCAGAGCGCCCTCTAGTGCCTGCTCCTCCAGAGTGCCCCCTAGTGCCTACTCCTCCAGAGAGCCACACAGAGCCTGCTCCGCCAGAATGGCCCCTAGAGGGGAACCTCCCCAAGAAAATTTTGGGGGGGTGCCATATACCCTTAGTCTGGGTGGCCGGACCTAAGACCAAGGCCACGGAGCTCCCTGACCCACCATGGCCGACCAAAAGAGATAGGCCATGGCCTCCCGAAGTCCTGGATCCGCCATGGCCTCCCGAGTCTCCCACTCCGCCATGGCCTCCCGAAGTCCTGGATCCGCCATGGCCTCCCGAGTCTCCTGTTCCGCCATGGCCTCCTGAAACCCTGGATCCGCCATGGCCTCCCGAGCCTCCAGTCCCACCATGGCCTCCTGAAACCCTGGATCCGCCATGGCCTCCCAAGCCTCCAGTCCCACCATGGCTCCTGGAGTCCCCTGACCCGCCCTGGAGGCTTCCCATGTCTCCTCCAGATCCTGGCTCTGCTCCAGCCTCCAGGGCGCCCGCCCCCCCTCCCTCGATGTTCCTGTTACGGCGCGGGACGCGCCTTCCGGGAGGGGGCGATAACTGTCACATGTTTGTTTCTGTTTAGTTCCGTTTTGCCCTTATTTGGTATTTCCTGTCCTGGTTTCTTTAATTAGTTCATTATCGTTAAGTCTATGCACCTGTGTTTGATTAATTATCTTGTTTGCTCCTTGATTTCCTGTCCTTTATAAGTCCTGAGTTCTCCCCTTGTCTTTGTCTGAGATTAATGTTGTATATTGGTTTATGTGAACTGAAGCTTATTAAAATACTCATTTCGTCTACTCCTTCGTCGTGCGCCTTTTCTACAGCCACCTACCTTAACACAGGGATACTTTTAATCACTTTAATATAATCTCTTAGTGAGATTCTTGCACCTTTTAACGACACAAAATCAGGAAAAGAAAGAAGGTCTCCCTGAGCACTGAATAAATCAGAAACAAAAAATATATATCTTGATTCACCCATTCAATGAAAAAAAGTGATTTGTTACCAAACAATATATTTTCATTGTTCCAAATAATACATGTGTGTGGGGAGAAATTATGTTTAAAAGCAATCTTCCAGGATTCTAGGGCTTGTTTATGAAAATTTGAGAGTTTAATGGGTAATTTACTACACTTGAAATTACAGGATAATAAAAATTTAAGGCCACCACAACATTTGAAGATTAGGTTAGGGATCCAAAACCAGGGTAACTCATTATTAGATAAACAATTCTTAATCCAGTTAATTTTGAAAGTCTGGTTAATTGTTGTAAAATCTAACGCGTTAAGACCACCCTCCTTATAATTTTTAATCATAGATTTCCTTTGAACACATTCTGTCTTATTTTTCCAAATAAAGCGGAATAGCAGAGAGTTAATAGATTTGATAGTTTTTTGATCAACATAAAGGGAAAAAGCAGGATAAACTAAGCGTGATATGCCCTCAGCTTTAGTCAGCAGGACTCTCCCATAGTCAAGTCTCTCTGCAGCCAGCAACATAAACATTTTTTTATATTATGTAGCCTTGGCTGAAAATTATGATGGAGACGGTCTGAATCTGATCTGTAGATATCAACCCCTAAGTATTTTACATGACATTTAACTTTAATACCATCAACAGAACTGTTATTTGAATCATGTACATATAAAATTTCACTTTTGTTGGAATTTACTACTAATCCTGAAGCTTTGGAGAAAAGATTAAATTGATTTAAAGCAGCAGAAACTTGTGAATCATTTTTAAGAAAAAGACGAGTATCGTCAGCCAACTGACTTATGATCAGTGTATTCCCTCCAATATTTATACCTTTAATATTGGAGAGTTTTATATGCAAACTTAATAGCTCGGCGGCCAATAAAAAAAGAAAAGGAGAGATAGGGCATCCCTGGCGAATACCTCGGCCCACAGAAAATCGAGGGGAAGTGCCAGAAGCTAAGGAAACACAACTGTTAATACCATTATATAGAGTACGAATCGCATTAATAAAGGATCTACCAAAACCAAACTTAGAAAGGGCTTCAAAAATAAAGAAATGCTCAACTGTATCGAAAGCTTTATAAAAGTCAATAAACAAAATGAATGCCTCTTTATTTATGAATTCAGAATAATCTAAGATATACGTACAAATCTTTATAGAGAAAATAAGAACAATACGGTCTAACAACACAAACACAAATGCTTGTTCTAACTTTCACACACCAGACTGATCCTTGCTAACTACGCCTAAAATATGACTTATATGCTCCCTCTGTTACGGAGCTGACGAGACGTGAGACATGCGGATCCATCTGCAAGCTTTTATTATAGAACATGGTCAATACAGGCAGGGTCGGACAGTAGCAAACAGGTATGACAAAGACAGGGCAGAGAATAGTCCTTAGGCAAGCGTAGGTCGGCGATCGGCAAACTTAATCCAGAGGGCTAGGCAGAGAGAATAATACAGGAGCACGGGCAGGAATCAGAACACGGGGAATCTAACTAGGAAACTTGGGAAATGCTTTGAAAGTAGCTGGGCTAACAATACTCGGCAGTGAGTGGGAAAAAGTCCAGGGTTTATGTAGTGTGTGTGTGTGATTGGGTGATGGTGATTGTGAGATTGTTTTCAGGTGTGTGCGTGATCAGTGCAGACAGCTGTGTTGGTGCAGTGGATGATGGGAAATGTAGTCCTTGAGTTATCTGTGACTGACTGTGTGGGGTGAAAGTCCATGTGATGGGTGAGTGACCTCTAGAGGTGAATGACCAGAAGTTCATGGCTTGGATTTGTGACATAGCCCCCCCCCCCCCCCCCCCCCCCCCCAAGGAGCGGCTTCCAGACGCTCCTAAACAATCCTAGGAGGGCGGTGGAGCGGAGGCGGAACAGGGGGAGGGACGGAGGGCCAGGTCCATGTGGAAGCCAGGGCGGAGAGGATGGAACTGGAACCCACCAGGGCGGAGCAGATGGACCCGGAGCCCACCAGGGCGGAGCAGACAGAACTGGAGCCCACCAGGGCAGAGCAGACAGGACTGGAGCCCCCCAGGGTGGAGCAGACGGACCTGGAGCCCACCAGGGCAGAGTGGACGGGACTGGAGCCCCCCAGGGCGGAGCAGACAGGACTGGAGCCCCCCAGGGCGGAGCGGACGGACCTGGAGCCCACCAGGGCGGAGCGGACGGGACTGGAGCCCACCAGGGCGGAGCAGACGGGCCTGGAGCCCCCCAGGGCGGAGCAGACGGACCTGGAGCCCACCAGGGCAGAGCGGACGGGACTGGAGCCCCCCAGGGCGGAGCAGACAGGACTGGAGCCCCCCAGGGCGGAGCGGACGGACCTGGAGCCCACCAGGGCGGAGCGGACGGGACTGGAGCCCACCAGGGCGGAGCAGACAGGACTGGAGCCCCCCAGGGCGGAGCAGACGGACCTGGAGCCCACCAGGGCAGAGCGGACGGGACTGGAGCCCCCCAGGGCGGAGCAGACAGGACTGGAGCCCCCCAGGGCGGAGCGGACGGACCTGGAGCCCACCAGGGCGGAGCGGACGGGACTGGAGCCCACCAGGGCGGAGCAGACGGGACTGGAGCCCCCCAGGGCGGAGCGGACGGACCTGGAGCCCACCAGGGCGGAGCGGACGGACCTGGAGCCCCCCAGGGCGGAGCAGACAGGACTGGAGCCCCCCAGGGCGGAGCAGACGGGACTGGAGCCCCCCAGGGCGGAGCAGACAGGACCAGAGACCACCAGACCGGAGTAGGACCGTAGACCAGGCAGGAAACCATGACTGAGTCTGAGATCTGGGGGGAAACAGAGACAGACAACACAGAGAGAGCAGAGACAGACAACACAGGGAGAGTAGAGGCAGACAACACAGGGAGAGCCTTCTTGGTTTCAGGGGCCGTGGCTGAGCAGGTCTGGGAATCACCGGCGGCCTCCATAGCCGTGCCAAGGCAGGACAGAAAATCCCAGACGGCCTCCATAGCCGTGACAGGGCAGGACAGGGAATCACAGGCAGCCTCGATAGTCGTGACAGGACCTGACAGGAATTCATAGGCGGCCTTCGTAGCCGTGACAGGGCAGGACATGGAATCACAGGCGGCCTCTATAGTTGAGACTGGGCCGAACATGTAATCACAGGCGGTCTCTATAGTCGTGACTGGGCAGGACAAAGACTCACAGGCGGCCTTCACAGCCGTGACTGGGCAGGACATGAAATCACAGGCGGCCTCTATAGCCGTGACTGGGCAGGGCAAGAGTTCACAGACGGCCTCCTTAGCCGTGACAGGACAAGGCGAGAGTTCATAGACGGCCTCCATGGCCGAGGCAGGACAGGGCGAGAGTTCATAGACGGCCTCCATGGCCGGAGCAGGACAGGGCGAGAGCTCATAGACAGCCTTCCTAGCCGTGACAGGACAGGGTGAAAGTTCACAGGAGGATACCACTGCCACCTCTGGAGGTTCTGCAGCTAACGCCGCCACCTCTGGAGGTTCTACGGTGGTAACATGACCGGCTGAGAGTACATTGCTGGGCGCCACCACCTTGCAAGGGGCTGAGGCGAGCACCACCGCTTGGGAAGGTTCTGCAGCATGTGCTGCCACCTCTGGAGACATTACAGTGGACGTCGCTACCTCAGGCAGTCCAATGGTGGTGTACGCAGCCCAAATGCAACATAAAGCGATCCCTATCATGGGAAGCGCTTCAGACAGGGAAATCAGTTCAGGGACAGGAGGGCCAAAGTGAGTGGATTTGGGGATACCCGCAGTGCGTACAGACACCAGCGGTGCATCCCTCACGCTGGATATCAAACAGGGAACTCGAAGGACTGACCTTAAATCTCTGGGTGGAATAGGCTCTGGCTGAGGAGCTGAGACGTGAAGAGACTCTGGCTGAGGAGCTGAGACGTGAAGAGGCTCTGGCTGAGGAGCTGCGACGTGACGTGACTCGGACTGGGCAGCTGTGACGTGGCGTGACTCTGGCTGGTCAGCTGTGAGTTGGGTGATTTCATGATGATCCACAGTGGCTTGATGTGACTCTGGATGATGAGCCGAGACGTGGTGTGACTCTGGCTGGAGAGCTGAGGCACGAAGAGACTCTGGCTGGAGCGCTGTGCTTTGGTTGGACTCGTGACGATCAACTGTGGCTTGGCGTGACTCATGACGATCAACTGTGGCTTGGCTTGACTCGTGACAATCAACTGTGGCTTGGCTTGACTCGTGACGATCAACTGTGGCTTGGCTTGACTCACAGAGATCACTGGTGGCTTGGCTTGACTTGTGATGATCAACTGTGCTTTGGTTGGACTCGTGACGATCAACTGTGGCTTGGCTTGACTCGTGACGATCAACTGTGGCTTGGCTTGACTCCTCGTGACGATCAACTGTGGCTTGGCTTGACTCGTGACGATCAACTGTGGCTTGGCTTGACTCGTGACGATCAACTGTGGCTTGGCTTGACTCGTGACGATCAACTGTGGCTTGGCTTGACCTTTTGACATAGGCTGTGACTTGACTTGGTTCTTTAACATTAGCGGCGACTTGACTTGGCTTTTTAACATAGGCTGTGGCTTGACTTGGCTTTTTAACATAGGCTGTGACTTGACTTGGTTCTTTAACATCAGCGGCGACTTGACTTGGCTTTTTAACATAGGCTGTGGCCTGACTTGGCTCTTTAACATCAGCGGCGACTTGACTTGGCTCTTTAACATCAGCTGGGACTTGACTTGGCTCTTTAACATCAGCTGGGACCTGACTTGGCTTGTGACTGGCAGTAATGACGCTACGGGGTGTTGTTGTGGCCGCCATTTTGTGAGCGTGCTCTAGCGCAGCTGTGATCACACAATTGGGTGCGGTGTCTTGTTCCTCCGCGACCCCCACAGTGAACGAAGAGCCAACACATAGCAAAGCATAGTCCAGGAACTGACTGAGAGATGAACGGGGACCCTCACGGATTAGCTGAGACCTCAGCGGCTGATTAATGCCCTCACAAAAGAAGTCTATGAGTACATAGTCCGGCAGATCAGAGAAATGGGCGAGGTCTAAATAGTCTTGTACATAGACCTCGAGCGGTAGCGAGCCCTGCTCGAGGTGTAACAACATCCGTGCAATGTCCGTTCCTGGCCAATATCCACATGAAAAGCCGCTGGACCCTTTTGTGGCCGAGTATTCTGTTACGGAGCTGACGAGACGTGAGATATGCGGATCCATCTGCAAGCTTTTATTATAGAACATGGTCAATACAGGCAGGGTCGGACAGTAGCAAACAGGTATGACAAAGACAGGGCAGAGAATAGTCCTTAGGCAAGCGTAGGTCGGCGATCGGCAAACTTAATCCAGAGGGCTAGGCAGAGAGAATAATACAGGAGCACGGGCAGGAATCAGAACACGGGGAATCTACCTAGGAAACTTGGGAAACGCTTTGAAAGTAGCTGGGCTAACAATACTCGGCAGTGAGTGGGAAAAAGTCCAGGGTTTATGTAGTGTGTGTGTGTGTGATTGGGTGATGGTGATGGTGATTGTGAGATTGTTTTCAGGTGTGTGCGTGATCAGTGCAGACAGCTGTGTTGGTGCAGTGGATGATGGGAAATGTAGTCCTTGAGTGATCTGTGACTGACTGTGTGGGGTGAAAGTCCATGTGATGGGTGAGTGACCTCTAGAGGTGAATGACCAGAAGTTCATGGCTTGGATTTGTGACACCCACTAAGTCAGATAATGAGGAAGAACCAAATTGCCTATCACAGCTATGCTGATGATACCCAGATCTACCTAGCCTTATCTCCAAATGATTATAGCCCCATTGACTCCCTCTGCCAATGCATTGATGAAATTAACAGTTGGATGTGCCAGAACTTTCTTCAGTTAAACAAGGAGAAAACTGAAGTCATTGCATTTGGAAACAAAGATGAAGTTCTCAAGGTGAATGCATACCTTGACTCTAGGGGTCAAACAACTAAAAATCAAGTCAGAAATCTTGGGGTGATTCTGGAGACAGACCTTAGTTTTAGTAGTCATGTCAAAGCAGTAACTAAATCAGCATACTATCATCTCAAAAACATTGCAAGAATTAGATGTTTTGTTTCCAGTCAAGACTTGGAGAAACTTGTTCATGCCTTTATCACCAGCAGGGTGGATTATTGTAATGGTCGCCTTCCAAAGAAGACCATTAGACAGCTGCAGCTCATCCAGAATGCTGCTGCCAGGATTCTGACTAGAACCAGAAAATCTGAGCATATCACACCAGTCCTCAGGTCCTTACACCGGCTTCCAGTTACATTTAGGATTGATTTTAAAGTACTTTTACTCGTTTATAAGTCACTCAATGGTCTAGGACCTAAATATATTGCAGATATGCTCACTGAATATAAACCTAACAGACCACTCAGATCATTAGGATAGAGTCAGTTAGAAATACCAAGGGTTCACACAAAACAAGGGGAGTCCGCTTTTAGCTATTATGCCGCCCGCAGCTGGAACCAGCTTCCAGAAGAGATCAGATGTGCTAAAACATTAGCCACATTTAAATCCAGTCTCAGCTCATCTATTTAGCTGTGCATTTGTTGAATGAGCACTGTGCTACGTCCGAACTGACTGCATTGTATTTTATGTATAATCCTTTTCTATTTAACTGTTTTAAATTTCATTTTAAATCAATTTCTATATCATTTTAAAATTCCTTGTTTTATTATTTTTAATTCCTTGTTTTTATTGCTGTGAATGATTATTTCACTTTCTTTTATGTAAAACACTTTGAATTACCACTGTGTATGAAATGTGCTATATAAATAAACTTGCCTAAACCTTGCCTAAAACTTAGATATCTTGACTTTATCCGTGTGTTTAACGGCGCTAGGCCTTGCCACACCGTTGTGAGATATAAACCGCAAAGTTTTTCATAGTTTGCGCATTCTTTCCGTTTTAATTTGTTTACCGCTCTTGTTGTATTTCCCATCTAATGGTAATTGTCAGGCCTTACGCTTTGCTTCCTAGTTTTTGCTGTCATGTTAGCGGTCTCTTTGTCCATATTTCTGTGAATTTGCTTGATTTTTTAAAATATGGCTTCAACCCGTCGTCTTCATTCGAGACGTTTACGTTATATTATTAACACCATTTATATCATGTATGATCGTTTCTCGATAATTATTTCCCTCTACGTATTCCGGCCGTTTTCTTTTTAGAAAATTGATAAATACCGCTATCAGAGGTTTTCACGAACTACTATTATTATAAATTATCTAATAATTTAAGAGATAATATCACGCGTTAAATCGTACGTCGCGTTACTTTCCTCGGTTGTTTGGCCCGCCTAGATTCAGAATTCGGTATTTAAATAAGGTTTTCTACATCGTTATAACAGCCTCCGCCGCTCCTGAAACAAGAGATATGTCTGTAACACCGCCAAGAAGTTCTGTTGAAATGGACGAAGACGCGCTCCGTGTGAAGAAGATTGTCCGTGAAGATTTTGTGAAACAAGATTTCCCAGTGTCTGATGATCGTGTAGGTAGATTTTTGTTTGACACGTCATTGCAGACCGTGAAACTCTACGTTTTGGATTCTTACGAGGACTATACATCCAAATGCGCCTACCTGCTTTTGACCGCCATAGACTGGACATACTTCTACAATCAAATTTGGAGAGAATTTAATTTTGGCGATAAAATCAGGTACATTTTCCAGTGGGATGCTGTTACGCAGGGGATGAGGTATCGGGTGACAACGCGGACGGCCTACATGTGCATTACATTATAGCAATAGAGGCAAGTCTCTCTTTAGCTTGAAATGTTTATGATTTATCAGAACACAAATTTGTATAATGACATGGGTATTACTCTGACATAACAACGTAAATGCAGTTTATGATGAAATTTCCTGAGTCCTCGTAATCAATATCTTATTTAAAAAGGGGTGTATGCAGAATTTTGGTAAACGTACAGTACAAAATCATTACGACTATATGTGGAACGTCCACAGAAAACATACAAAACAAC
The DNA here is from genome assembly GCA_023376895.1 of Aspiorhynchus laticeps. Classification (NCBI taxonomy): domain Eukaryota; kingdom Metazoa; phylum Chordata; class Actinopteri; order Cypriniformes; family Cyprinidae; genus Aspiorhynchus; species Aspiorhynchus laticeps. The sequence goes on from CM041793.1 coordinate 61,712,216, forward strand.
GTGTGTGTGTGTGTGTGTGTGTGTGTGTGTGTGTGGGCTAAAAAAAAGAGGGCTAAACAGTTGGCAAAGTACTGTGCTCTGTCTGCTATCATAGGTAGCCGTCATATATGGCGGAGACGTTGTTATTTATACCCATAACAACTGAGTGATATGCTTAATACTGTGAAGATCTATTGCATGCCACTGGTCCATGATTTTTGTACTTGTATTCAACTGCATCTGTAATATTTATGTCCCTGTAGAGTATTTCTTTTAAGTGGATTTAAATAAATTGTTAAAATGTGTGTGTGTGTGTCAGCTCGTCCAGCTCAGACTGACATTTTACTCTTGTGAGTTAGAAGAGCTCAAAAGCAGGACTTAATTTCCCGTTGTAATTGCCATCGTTAATGCAATAGGTGCAGATAAGATGCTTTGCCAACTATTGTGGATTATGTGCTTGATTGCAACAATCAAGCTTGCATACAAACAGGCATTACTCACCGGGAGAATCTACCAACAGCTGCTGTTACCTCGTGATTTCTCCCATGGATTCCATCTACCGGGAGAAGAGCTTACGGTTTTCCAGCAGTATGTTGGCCCGCTGTCTGAGGATCAATGGATAGCTTTTCAGTCTCATGAAAAAATCTACAGAGATCGTCTGAACACCAAACGCCAGCGCGATCAGCACTTTGTTTCCTCCGGTGATCCAGGAAAGTGGATAAAGTTAGTTGCATTGCTAAGCGGGATATTTTTTAAGAATGGAGTTTTTACAGCAGAAAGCCACAACGCTAGGCCTTTTGGATTACAGTTCCTGAAGTATGCGGCGAGAGTCCTAAAGAAGTTCCCGGCGACACAATCATATCCTGAAGATATAACATCGGCTTCAGTATCTGACTGGATCCGTGAACAGCTGTGTTATCTGCGGGACACCGTTCTGCCCTCTCTGCGGACAGGAGCGACTCACAGCCAGCGAAACAGAAAGGTGAGCAGGAACAAACTCGCATATCTGTGGCAGTATAGAAGATCTAAAGCGATCCAAGTCATCTTAAATAACAGCGAGTATCCCGACCCTCCTCCCTGTCCTAGTGACATTACAGTTATACAAACTTACTATGAGAATAAATGTCTAAATCAGAGGTGTAATGAGGATCTTTCACCCCCCACCCTGGTATTGAAATGTGCCGCCACCGAAACGAACTTTTTTCCCTAAAACAACGCATTTCACGCAGCAGGAGGTAGAGACCGTTTTAAAGAACCTCCCTAACAACAAAGCAAGCGGTAAAGATGGCGTGACATATGAGACTTTTAAAAATATGCAGTCATGTCAGATTTTAACAACTGTCTTTAATGTCTGTTTGGAAAATAAGAGAATACCAGACTCGTGGAAAGGAGCATTAATTCATCGTATTCCAAAAAAAGACAACATCCCTGATGATCCATCGACATGGAGGGATATATCCCTTCTTCCCACCGTCTATAAGGTGTTCATGAAGTGCATACTGGCCAGAGTTCTTCCGTGGCTGGTGGAGGCTGACATCTTATTCACCAAGCAGAAGGCTTACATCAATAGGCAAGGTATGAATGAACATGTATTCTGCCTTAAAACAGAGATAGATGACTTTAAGCACGAGTCATGTAGACTGTATTCAGTCTTCCTGGACTTTAGAGATGCATTTGGTACTTTATCTCATGATGTCATGATCAGATCATTAGAGGAAATACAGCTACCTCAGCTGTTCATTGACATCGTGAAAGATGTATACAGAGGCTCCTTTATTGAAGTAATCTGTGGAGAACAGCTCACTCATCCAACATCACTTCAGATAGGCATTAAAACTGGCTGCCCATGGAGTGCAATTAATTTCATAATTGCCATTAACCAATGGTTAAAGTGGATGTGTCAATGTGCCCCCCCTGGCGTGATATCTCCTATCCCAGTACAGGGCTATGCAGATGATGTCCTGATGGCCTCCAGAGAAGAGAGCGTAATTAAAAACATGCTGTCCAGAACCAATGTTTTTCTGGAATTGTCAGGTCTGGAGATTAAAGACACAAAATGTGCTGTTCTGTATGAGAGGAGGAGTGGAGGGAACCGGTGGTATCGTTCGAAGTCTGATAAATGTCCAGTGTTTACAGTAGCAAAAAAATCCATACGGGTATATTCTCTTCATGAAACATACACTTATCTTGGACATAAAATTAATATTGCAGGAGAATGGAAAGAGCAAGTAAACATCATCTTGTCAGAGTTTACATCTAAGCTGGACCTGATTGATAAATGTCCGCTGCCACTGACTATGAAGCTGGAGGCTATTAGGCAGGTGGCACTGTCTAAAGTACAACATCTGTTCTCCAACGTTCACATCCAACAGAAAGTGCTGAGTGAAATGGATGACAAAACAGTGAGCCTAGTGCGAAAGTGGTTTGGACTTAATACACACAGCACTCGTGATGTTATTTTTCATCCCCAATGGGAAGGAGGGTTGGGGGTACCAAATGTGACATGGATTTATACCAGCATGCGGATTTCCCATCTTCTGCACATGCTGAATAATGATGATAAAAACGTTAGGGAGTTGGCCCGATCCTCCCTGTTTTTGGATCTAAGGAGACGCAAGGTGCCGCTGGCCAGGGAGTCAGATCCTCATTTCCTTGGCTTCAAAAGGAAACCCAGCGGGAAACTGGACACTCACTCTGCTGGATTTGGTGTCTGGTCAGATTGGCCGGACCTGAATGACCTCTGTGTTCGAACTGGAGTATCACTGGAGTGGGTGAGGTCTGACACTGAGAGTGTGAGAGTCTCGGAGGATATCATCACTGACCAGCTGATACATGTCAGGGCCACAGCCACATACGGTGGTGATAGCAAACCATTAACATCTGCAGGAGCCCAGCGAACTCTCTTGGAATTGCATCAATATAAACAAAAACAACACTGGACTGGACTGAAACTTCAGGGAAAACTTGTATGTCTTCCCTCTGCTGATCATTCTGTTTCACATTCATTTCTGAAGAATACTGCACTCAGTGAGGACATTGTTAATTTCACAGTAAAAGCCAGATTACAAGTCCTCCCTACCAGACTTAACCTCTCTATCTGGTTTCCTACAACTCAGGTCCCTCATTGTTTGCATCACACTACAGAACAGATCACTGAAACACTGCCACATATCTTGAATGGCTGTCATGCGTACAAGGGTATGTACATAGCACGCCACGACAGAATAGTGGACTTGATAGTGAAAGACATCTCAAATCATTTATCACCTTTAGTAAGAATATACAAACATTCTTGTGTAAAACCATCTATGTTTCAGTGTTTCAGTGATAATTCTGAAATGTTTTCTTCTTTATCTGCTAATACACCTGATGTTGTTGTGATTCATGAGGAGTGTAGAGAGGTGTTTGTTTTGGAGGTGGCATGCACCTTTGATTCTAGTATGGAGGAAGCTTTTATGACCAAAGTCATTAAATACCAACCACTCCTAAATATTATTTCAGAGATAGGTTATCTGGGCCGATTATTTGTTTTTATATTTGGCAGCTTAGGACACACACACAGGCTGGTTGTAAGAGGGCTTCAACAACTCGGGATGCCCAAAAAGAGGGCTAAACGGTTGGCAAAGTACTGTGCTCTGTCTGCTATCATAGGTAGCCGTCATATATGGCGGAGACGTTGTTATTTATACCCATAACAACTGAGTGATATGCTTAATACTGTGAAGATCTATTGCATGCCACTGGTCCATGATTTTTGTACTTGTATTCAACTGCATCTGTAATATTTATGTCCCTGTAGAGTATTTCTTTTAAGTGGATTTAAATAAATTGTTAAAATGTGTGTGTGTGTCAGCTCGTCCAGCTCAGACTGACATTTTACTCTTGTGAGTTAGAAGAGCTCAAAAGCAGGACTTAATTTCCCAACTTAGGTACATTTTGTAAACATTTAATTTGAGTTAATTGCCCCCAGAATAATGTATGTTATATATAATCACAGTTTTTAACTACCTTCTTTAAAAGAAGAGAGTTGTGTGTTTTATAAGTTCAATAAACTTAAATGTTGAATATGAGTTTAAAATGTACGATAAAAGATTTGCTTTGCTTTAGTAACATGTTTGTTACTATGACATATATAATTATATATTTTGTTTATTACCATATTCTTTAAATGAAGATAATGATGTGTTAAGTAAATGTTGAATACTTGTTTAAAATGAATGATGAATGATTTGCTTTAGTAACATGGTAGTAACATGCCGTCATATATAATTATATATTTCCATATTCTTTAAAATAGAGATAAGTCTCTCTTTAGCTTGAAAAGTTTATGTGCGTGCTTGTTTATATAACTTATCATGATACAAAATTGTATAATGACATAGGTATTACACTGATATGACAATGTGGTTTATGATTAAACTTCTTGAGTCCTCATAATTTAGATCGCTAAAAAACAATATTTATTAAAAATGGTTGTATGCAGAATTTTGGAAGGAGTACAGTAAAAAAAATATTTTTGTCTATGGAGTGTCATGGAGTGTCTATGGAGTGTAGTAATACTCCAAATAATTGTCCCACGATCATAACAGCTTTTTACATTATACTAAATGAGTTCTATGAAAATATAAAATGCAGAAAGTTTACTGTGATGGGTGGGTTAAGGGGATGATACGGTATAAAATGCATTAATATAATGGTAATATAAATATTAAAGGTTCTAAATATAATGTAGAAACTCAAATGCCTGTGATACAAATACAAATATACAAATAAACGTGAACTGAACTGAAATATGTATATGGAAATACTCCATAAAACATGCCCGGACATGTTGAGTCCACTATATCCCTTACCATTTGCCTGTTAAAATATTTATTTTACAAGACGAGAGTAAGACTCTGACGATTGAATGTGTGTCTGTGTAGCCTACTTGTTTAACCTATGGTGTGGGGGCAAGTGTCCTCTCACAGAGAGAGAGAGAGGGAACATTTTATTGAGCCCATGAGTAAATTACTTATAAAGCACATGAATTATTTATTTATTTTCTAAGATGTAATGTTTTCTGTGATGGTTGTAACATGTATAATTATCTGTAGATAAAAACATCAGGATTCTGTGTAATATCGCCGTTTTAGATGACTACGCAAATGTGTGTGTGTGAGTGAGAGAGAGAGAGAGAGAGAGAGAGAGAGAGAATTAAAGTGACCATTTTTTGTATTCATCTCATTCAAAGAATAGTCATCCTCGCAAAAGGAGGAAATATTTTGCTCTTGGAAAATGTAAGGCAATTTATATTTTTTAACCATTTCATTCGTTAAGCTAATCATTTTTATCCCTTCTCAATGATAGCTTATTTTATTTAAATTATTTTTATTCAACAGAATATATTGCAGGTACGCATATTGTGATATGTTCTCATGACTTTCTAATATTGATCATTCATTATTGTTTTTTTCATAGAGAAAATCCCATAGAGATAGAGAGGGAGAGGGAGAGAAAGCGTGCAACCGGACACCACGCGTGCCGCAGATGGGGAGGGGCGCCCACACAGATGTTCCCATGAGGAAGTTTCAAAACGCTCCATAATATCTTCAAAACATTCCTCAACAGCTCATTTATGGTTTTTCCACCGACCGGATAACATCCCGGATGACGCCGGAGCTTCACGCATGACGATTGCAACATCTGGATCTCATTTGAGTGGTCAACACCGATGGGGATGGTCGCGATGTGGGTGGGCCGTGTGGGGGAGGGGGGAAAGGTCACAAAGGTCAAAGCCATCAATCAATTTTGTCATAAGCTGCCGTCTATAGACTACTTAGACCGTATCGTAGTACTGAGACTGCTCTCATTAGAATTACAAATGACCTGCTCTTATCATCTGATTGTGGTTGTATCTCTCTATTAGTTCTACTGGATCTTATCACTGCTTTCTACACTATCGATCACAACATTCTTTTGAATAGACTAGAAAACTTGGTTGGCATTAGTGGAAGTGCATTAGCATGGTTCAAATCGTACTTATCTGACCGCCATCGATTCGTAGCAGTGAATGAAGAGGTATCATATCGATCACAAGTGCAGTATGGAGTTCCTCAAGGCTCAGTACTAGGGCCGTTACTTTTCACGCTTTATATGTTACCCTTGGGAAATATCATTAGGAAACACAGGGTTAGCTTTCACTGTTATGCTGATGATACTCAGCTCTATATTTCTTCACGGCCTGGTGAAACACACCAAATTGAGAAACTTATGGAATGTTTAGTCGATATAAAAAACTGGATGATGAGTAATTTCTTACTGCTAAATTCTGAAAAAACAGAGGTGCTAATTATCGGACCTAAAACCCCCACAAGTAATAACCTAGAACACTGTCTAACACTTGATGGCTGCTCTGTAAATTCTTCGTCATCAGTCAGGAACCTAGGTGTGCTATTTAATAGTAATCTCTCCTTTGACAGCCACGTTTCTAGAATTTGTAAAACTGCATTTTTTCATCTTAAAAATATATCTAAACTGAGACCTATGCTCTCAATGTCAAATGCAGAAATATTAATTCATGCGTTTATGACCTCAAGTTTAGATTATTGTAATGCTTTATTGGGTGGTTGTTCTGCACGCTTAATAAACAAATTACAGATGGTTCAAAATGCAGCAGCTAGAGTTCTTACTAGAACAAGGAAGTATGACCACCGGTTCTGTCAACACTGCACTGGCTCCCTAAACATCGTATAGATTTTAAAATCTCTTAAAAAAACACTTCCCATAACATATACTTGTTACATCGTAAAAAGATTGACATCTACGCTAATATTAGTCTGTTTCTTTCTTATTCCGAGGTCACTGCATTCACCAGATCAGATGGTGGATCAGCACCTAGAGACGACCTCTACAGCCCTGAACGTCAGCGGAGACCAGGACACCTAGATGAGCCCCAGAGACAGACCCCCAGTGAGGACCCTGTCACCTAGACAGCCATCAGGAAAAGACCTCGGGAACCAGTTGAGCCATCCAATCTGACTTTGCAGCAGTTGGAATTGAACTGCTGTGTCGTCTGGCCAGAGGAGAAATGGGCCCCCGACTGAGCCTGGTTTCTCCCAAGGTTTTTTTCTCCGTTCTGTCACCAATGGAGTTTTGGTTCCTTGCCGCTGTTGCCTCTGGCTTGCTTAGTTGGGGACACTTCATTTCCAGCAATATCGTCGACTTGATTGAACAGAAACTTTTTGAACTGAACTGAGCTGGACGATGCCATCACTGAATTCAATAATGAAATGCCTTTAACTGAAAATTGAGTGTTTAATCTTGTCATTTTATATTATTGACACTATTTTCCCATTTTGATATTGTGCAGTTGCTTTGTCACAATTTGTATTGTTAAAAGCACTATATAAATAAAGGTGACTTGACTTGACTCTGATTTCCTGACATACAGATGCCCCTGTATATCAGTAATCACAGGCTGACGATCATTCATACAGGTGGTAATCATACAGATGGCCGCCCATATTGTCAATAATCACATTATAATGGCCTTTTATATAGACTGCATTCACACGGATATCTGTGAACAGTCAGTAATTACACGCTGATTATCAGCCAAACAGATGGTAATCATACAGATACAGGCACATTCCCCACAAAACACGCAAACATATGAAAAATGTTAAAAAAAAAAAAAAAAAAAGAATTATTTGTGCAAAGAAGCAGATCGCCAAGTTACGCCCCCATCAGATGACAGGTGCGTCACAGCGTTCCTCACGCGCCGTCACGAGGGAGTGCCAGAATTCAAATAAACAATAAATCCTCCCTTCTGGAGGATCACGTGACCCCTCAAAGGTGATGCAGGCTTAGTTTTTCGCTCCGCTCACTTTGCCAAATATTTTACGATCCTGTCAGTAAAATTTGAACCACTCTGCATTAGACCCATCATGAGTACTAAGGCAGACAAAGGAGATCAGAAAAGAGAGATTGAGCAATTGCCAATGAAGAAAAAATTCAGAGATTCAGCCATCTCCAGTGAAGACCTGGACAGTGCTATTGCTAACCGCATTGAACTAGCATTTAAAGAACACCAAAGCCTTTGAATTCGGTTGTGAAATCGGCGGTACGAGATGCGATGGACTCTGTGCTGATTCCAGCATTGCGCGAACTGCGTGAGGACATACAAGCGACCAATATGTCTGTTAAAGAGCTAAGAGAGGAGTTTGAGGCCATAGCTACCAAGACGAAGCAGACACGTGACCGCGTTGATTCTGTTCAGGCAGCGGCGCGTGAAGATAAGAGAACAGTTACGGATTTAAAGGATCAGCTGGAGCTACTCACCAAGAAGATGACAGATATGGAGGAACGGTCTAGGAGGAACAACGTTAGACTGGTGGGGCTCCCAGAAGGGATGGAAGGTCCAGATGCAGCTAGTTTCCTCCAAGCTAATCTTTCCAAGTGGATTTCTTCCTTGAGGGGCCGTGACATTGAGATTGATCGGGCGCATCGTGTGTATGACGGAGGGAGGGGCTCCGTCATACCGCTGTTTCTCCAATTCGACGGGAGGGGCGTGACGGCCGGGATGGACTTGGCCCTAGCTGCCCAGAAGGGGATGATAGCAGGATGAGCATGGATGCTTGCTAAACCTATTGTTTGCGTTTTCTTCTCTTATACTGGGATATTGTCCTTATTTATCCGGTACAACGATCTCTTTGCTGGTAAGACTGACACTCCATTTTTCTGTTTTGGAGGGGACTAATGGAGAGTAGGTTTAATTAATAAAAAAAAAAAATATATATATATATATATATTTATTTTATTTTTTTTGGCTGTGTGAGCCTTTCGGGAGACATGTCTTGCGTTGGAGTGGATCGATCACGACCTATCACCGTTTTTTGTTGCTCAGTCAGACCTATGTTCTCGGTAATGTGCGGTCTGAGTTGTTCTTTGTTTATGGTTGTCGGTTGTTCATATTTTTATGTTGTTTTTGTTTTTTACAGCAGACATTTATACTTTTATCTATTTTACATTATTTCTAAAGGGATTTTTCATATAGGAGGTTCGGTATCTAAAATGCACATCAGTGTTTACGTGTTATTTACGGAATGGAAGTGCTTCTGTTTTTTGTTTTTTGCATTTATTTTGTACAATCTTGGGATTATGAATATTCAATGCATACTTTAAATATTTTATCACTGAATGTGAATGGTTTAAATTCTGCTGTTAAAAGAACCCGTGTATTAGAATATTTACACCGTAAATCTATCTCCTGTGCCTTAATACAAGAGACACATTTAAAACAATCTGACGTGGCACATTTCCAGAATAAGCATTACAAATTAATAGCTTTTTCCTGCGCTCAAAATAAAAGTAAGGGGGTGCTTATCCTTGTTAACAGGAAGTTAAATTTAACAATTGAACACCTTGGTAGTGATGAGAAGGGTAGATTTGTTTTTATCCGATGCAAAATATATAATAATAGGTTAGCATTGGTCTCTATTTATGGTCCGAATGAGACAGGCAGTGCATTCCTTACACAGATTTCCAAAACTTTACTTGAGGAGATTGATTGCCCTCTAGTGGTGGGTGGTGATTTTAATGCTCTCATAAATCCTGCTTTAGATAAGTCTCAATCTGATACAACAGCCAATCCATCCTCTAAATTATTGAATAAATTTATCACTGAGCTCAACTTAATCGATTTATGGAGAATTCAGAATACTAAAGCTAAGGACTTCACTTTTTTTTTTAATAGGCACAAGACTTTCTCTAGGATAGATTACATATTTCTCAGCCCATCTTTAATTTCATCTAATTCCTCTATATCTATATTACCAATTTTATTATCTGATCATTCTGCTATGTTGTGCAGTGTTCCTCTTTCCGATGTCAAAGCCAAGTCCCCTAGATGGCGCTTTAACATATCATTATTAAGTAATCAGACTTTTATTACCTCTCTAAAAGAATATATTAAGGACTTTCTTGAAATTAATATGCCCTCTGATGTGGATCCTCAAATACTGTGGGAAACGACTAAGTGTGCTATACGAGGTTTCTGTATATCTTTCTCTTCTACTCTTGCCAAAGCGAGAACTCACCAGTTTACACAATTAGAAAATAAAATCCAATCATTACAAAACCTACAAAAACAACATTTTACTGAGCAACAGGCTACACAGCTGTCCTCTTTAAAAGAAGAATATGATTTACTTTCACACTCAAAGGCAGAATTTATTTTACATAGGACTAGACAAAAATATTATTTTGAATCAGAGAGACCTAGTCATTTATTGGCCCTTAGGTTGAAAGAATGCGAGTCTAAGGCATATATTAGCGCAATAAAATCATCGGATGATCAGGTCACCACGAACCCTGTGGCAATTAATGACATATTTAAAGGTTTTACACAAATCTGTATAAAGCCGAAACAGATTTTGATGAACCAATTTGTAAGCAGTATTTAGATAAATTGGAACTGCCTCGGATCTCACAGATGGATAAAGAATCTTTGGAGGCCCCATTAAGTTTGGAGGAACTTCACGTCTCTCTAAAGAGCCTTCAAAAGGGCAAATCACCGGGTCTAGATGGTCTCCCCCTGAATTATATTTAGAAATTTGGGATTTGGTAGGGATACTTATGCTTAACTCATTTAATTTTGCAATTGAACATGGGGTATTTCATAGAGATCAAAAAACATCACTGATTTCATTAATTCTTAAAAAAGGGAAAGATCCATTAGATTGTTCCAGCTACAGACCGATTTCGCTTATCCCATGTGATCTAAAAATCTATGCTAAAGTGTTTGCTTCTCGTTTGGAGAAGGTAATTCACAGTCTGATCAAGGAGGACCAAACTGGTTTCATCAAGTGGCGCAATGCATCTGACAATATGCGTCGACTCCTTCATATTCTTGACTTTGCGGACTCCCACCCAACACCTTGTGCGGTCTTTTCACTTGATGCAGAAAAAGCCTTTGACAGGCTAGAGTGGAATTATATGTGGGCGGTTCTGCAATGTTTCTGCTTCGGTGAACACTTCGTTTCTATTATTAAGACATTATACCACTCACCTGCAGCATCAGTCATAACTGGTAATATTATTTCCCCCTCATTCCCTTTACAGCGGGGAACGAGGCAGGGGTGTCCACTTTCCACCTTATTGTTTTGTCTATCTCTCGAACCTTTAGCAGAAGCCATCAGGAAATCTGAAGTATCGATTAAGATTCATGACCATAATCATTGTATTTCATTATACGCTGATGATATTATTCTATATTTAGACCACTTTGATGTTTCAGTCTCTAGTGTAATTAAGGAATTTGATCATTTTAGTAGCCTATCAGGATATAAAATAAATTGGAGCAAATCTGCTCTAATGCCAATTAACAATGTTAAGGTTAATTTTTCTATTCCCTCATTTATCCCTATTAAGGAATCTTTCATCTATTTGGGCATTACCATATATAAAAACATTCATAAGATTGCCAGAGACAATTTTAATAACATTTTAGTTAAGGTCAAAAATGACATTCAAAAATGGAAGAATCTTAAAGTCTCTCTCCAAGGAAGAATCTCCACTGTTAAGATGAATTTGTTACCTCGATTTAATTTTTTTTTCTCTATGCTACCACTTTCTCCCCCTCCAGGTTACTTTAAGGAGATCAACTCCATAATTTCTAAGTTTATCTGGAATGATAAATGTCCCAGTGTAGACCTTGGGGAAGGTAGAACGCACACACATCTGAACATAATGGCGAGCACATTCCTGAATTCAGATTTCCTGCCATAAAACCTCCTTATCTGAAGAGACTTTGTTAAAACAAGGAGGAATTGGAGGAGAGCATCTTGAATGTGGTTTAAAACAGGACTTCACTTGGTTCTTATCACTTAACCATAACTCGACCGAAACAGGACGAAACATCTTTTTATGGTCCAACAACAAACGTCACGGATCCCCTGATCGTTAACGCATAATTCAGTGATTTTTATCAACAAGAAAAGACGATTTTACGACAGACGTTCAGCTAAGAAATACCAGATCTCCACAAACGTGACACCCTCATGACCTGGACAGTGACTTTCCTGACCTCCTGTTTCTCCCACATTCCACAGCTTGTTTCTGTTTATTGACTTTGCTAAAAGGACTCAAAGACTTTTATAAAGTGTTCCAAAAAGACAATTGATAGTAATCACTACTGCTATTCAAGCTATATAATCAAAAGCAATATATATATTATATTTACAATATATATAGTCAGGCTGCATTTTATGAGATGAAAGTAAGCTTGCTGTGTTATTGGAATCTATGGTGTTTTAATAATCTTTTGAGGTATAATTGTCTCCTGTAAAGTGAGTACTACACTTATAGCATCATATACATGAAGTGTTGTTGTTAATCTTTAATTTGGACCCTTTTTTGGTTAGTTTTAGCATGAAAGCTATTAATGTATGTCAAATACCTTATATTTGGTTTCATATTAAAGGTCAGGACAAATGCAAGAATTTGGTGTGCATGAGAAGTTAATATTGAGTGTAATAATGTGTGATTAGAACGTGTTAAAATATATTTTCTTCATGTGACAACATAAATAGGCAGATAATGTATGCACAGGAAGAAGCCTTGTGTAGGCGGAGCTCCGTCTACAGGAACCCTTTCATTGGAAGAGCGCTGGTGGATGCCCTGACGTCAGTCCATCTAAAAAGCAGACACCCCCCGCTCTCTTCTCTCTCTCTGCTGCTCTGCTTGAAAATCGCGCTTCTTGGAGCTGCTCCAAAAAAAGCTAGCAGCCTTAACATCTAGGCCGAATTTGAACATTGAACCAACATCTAGTTAAATCTTTGAAGAAACCCTTGAAAGTGTGAAGCTACGGAACTCACGGAAGAACTCAAGAGCCAACCAAGCAACCACAGAAGGACATCCCCAGAGTGACGTCACGCGACGACGACACGCGGGGTTCCCTCAACCAGCCAGGAAACGAAAGGACAGATCGGCGTCATTTCAACTTAAAAGCAAGTAACCAAACAAAACCTTTATTCTGCTGAATCGTGTCGCATCTATCTCTAAAGTAAGGATAATAGTTCTCCTCTTGATGATCGACACGGGTAAAATCGTGTGGAAATAGCAGAACAGTGCTAGATTGTAATCATTCTCAGATTGCAACCATTCATTGCCTATGTTTGTGTGTATGTATTTTGTTTTATGTTATTTAGCTTAGTTCATGTATTTTAGTAAGACAGCAAATAAACTCTTGTTTGATTTATAGAGAAGTGTTCTGTGTTTTGTTGTGAAATATTCAAATCAAACTTCGCTCAGATAACGTTACCTATATGCTCATAACTGTCATAAGGTTATTTAAATAATTCTGTATTATTATATCATGGCCACGAGAATAAACAGAATTTATCAGATATACTGAAATCTAACAACTCGCTGGACGATTGTTAAATAAGGTATAAGTTGGACGTGTTGATTAATATCAATTGATCATATCAATATCAAATCGTAAGATTCCCTAAAGCTAAAATAAAGCTTAAACCAAAGAGCTAAATTAAACAATGTAAAAGGATAAAATTCATTACATATTATGGTGGAGAAAGAAAGCGAGCAAAATTTGACTTGAATATTCATAATCAGAAATACATATTGTTGTATTTTGCCTATTTTCGTCTAACCGGATGGAGAAATAGCGTAAATGCAGAGAGACAGAGCTTGTTTGTGTTTGTGGTACTGTATGCATGGCAATGCGTTTTGAATGAATGAAAGTGCAACTTTAGTTGTTTGAGAAATTAACTGCAGTATATGAATTGTCTTGAAGACAAAATTCTCTCTAAAAGCGCAAAAGAGACAAATGAGCAAATTTCCTCATTTCTCTCTTCCATAAGGCCTTAATAGCGTGATCTGGTTTGTGCGTTTTCCACTTCCGGATATGCTATTTAATCTCCCGGCGAGAATATCAGATTAGCTACCTGTGTATTTCTCTGCCAATCTTTGAGTCACTAAAAAGAGTGAAATCGGACGCGGCGCTCGGGAAGAGTGGCCGAAACGCGTTCTGGGGAGAATAGTTATTGATCTTGATCAAAAATGAATTGTGTGATGATAAATCCACTGTGTTTTGTCTGTGAAGTTAGACAGAAGTAATGTACTAAGGCTCGCCACGGCCAAAAAAGTGGTGATAATTAATCTATGGATTAATGTATATCTCTCTGAACGAGTTGAGATTGTTAGTGCTATAAAGAAAGAATCTAAATAGCTGCTTTTTGATGGTAGTGTGAAAGACATTGTTTCACTGAGTACCCGGATCTGTGCATCGGAAATGACAGGTTCCCTGAAGTGCGCAGGCTCCGTTCCCGCGCCATTTTGAGGCTGTTGTAAACAACAGCCTAGCAAGCTGAGCTAACGAGTAGCATATTGGAGCTTAGGCAAAGCTAGTTGTATTAGAAGCATAGCGATTAGCACATAGCATTTTGCAGCCTGTGGGTTTGAATGCGTGTGTGTTTGCAGTGTGTTTTTGAAGTGTTGATACGAGCTTAACCCTTCACAGCTGAACTTTAACTCACACTAAACTGTTTACATCAGTTCCTTCTCTCTTTTGAATTCACTCATTCTCTCTTTGGCATTCACTGATTCTACCTATAACTTCTAATGTGAAAGGACTTTAACAATACAAATTTAAATAAACCTTTAATGTGCAAGGCAGCTGATTTTCATAGGAAATGAGACCAGCGATGTCACAGGTGGTTTTAACAAGTAGTTGTGTTTAGGTTGTTTTGTTCCGTTTCATATTTAGCAGATATTAGTTTCATAACTATTGGGGTTTATTATAAATTAATGATGGGTCTTAGCCTCATTGCTTTGATAGGAAGATAATTAATTTAATTATAATTTGCGCTCATGATTTTAAGAATCTCATTGGATGAATTGGATGAATATTTGAAATGAATAATTTAATTCCATAATTAATCCCAGATGTGAAATTAAATTCATTTCATTAAAATAATTTCATTTCCCGATTCCACATAGACTGATTGAGATAATTATGTGTGCTCTGATAATTTAACAATAACATAAAGATCTTAATTATTAACTATCAAAGTGTTTGATCGTCTGGCCCGGGAATATTTTTAAATTTTCTTTATAATTGAGACGATACGGATTAATTCGTTCTAATGATTTGAATAACACAAGGAATTAGTAATTGGTCAGGCTTAGGGATACAAAATTAGGGATGTGGAATTTGTAATTTAATTTCATAATTAATTACGAATTTGAAAATTCTAATTTAATTTAATAATTAATTACAGTTCCTGTTTCCCTATGGCAACACTATTGGCTGATCAATGAAATGTAATCGCTTGTAATGTTAATGAAAAAGATTTTAATCCATGACTGCCAATAATGCTCTGAAATTTAAATTTCATCTGCAACTCATTAGAGCTTGTATTACCCTGCTTCAATACTTAAGGATTATTATAATCACAGGTGTCTTCTAACATTAATGACAAACATCGTTAAGTTAGATTTTTAACTATCAATCATTGCTCTGAAATTTTAATTCCAGCATTGGCTAATAAGGATCCTACCTCAAGGATACCCTATTGATTAATTTAATCCTAATCAAGCCTATCAAATTTAAATGATAACATCATAAAACTTGAATTAGAAACTACCATTTCTAATTTGAAATTCTAATTTCAGTTGCAGTTGAGTTTTGGTTCCAACCTGTTTGGTCTCTCTCCGTCTGTTATTAAATTAACTTTTATAGGTTTCCCTTTTCTTAGGCCTGATAGGAGATAGGGCTCCCCCTAGTGCTTGGTTAGTGAAGTGAAATTGCCTCCAGTGTGAGTTACAGCAAGCGGAGTCACCCGTTCCGACTGTACCTGGTGCAGTCTGGAGGGGAAACCCGAATATTTCCATCCTAGTGTTGCAAAGTGACGGCCCGCAGCAGGCTAGCAATCGGGTATCGGAGGAGGAGTCAACGGCTGACTGGGCGAAGGTGCGGATATACCATCCCGGGTAATCTATTGACGAAGTACGTCGAACTTCGGGTTCGCGCTGACGGATAGACACCGGGACCTAGCCCCGCCCCTCTTCAGGCCAGCAGTCGTTTGACATACCTCACCCAAGTCCCAGCCCGGTTGTGCCAAAAGCCACAGCTGTCTGAGAGGCTCACAGCAGTACGGTGGGGGCGGAGTGTTCGGCAAAACCCTTACAGGAGCTCACCTGGTGCGCTCGGGCGGTGGGCCTTGCTGCTGAACACCACTGGAGCAATTTACATGCCTCACAAAGCCTAGAGTATAATAACTTTATAATTAAGAAAACCCTTCTAAGTAAGCAAACCTCCAAAAGAAAAAAAAATAAGGTTTTCTTAACACTTAGGCCAGTGTGTTTATCCTACTAAAAGTAGCTAAGCAAAACCCCTAGGTGCATCGACTCAACAGCGCCTCCATGCTGCCACCTTTGTTACTAATCCTATATCCTACTCTTCTCTCTCTCCTTTCTTACTGCTGCTATCCTCTAATTTGACTACTGCTGCTGTTGCTGAGATTTTTCCTGTGTGAAGATCACAAGTGGAGAACTTTAGCAATCGAAACAGGTATTTGTGGAACTTGAGAACATGTCAAAATTGTTTTCCATTTACCTTCCTCTTTTGTGAAATCCTACCCCGCCAGGTTAAAGCAGGTCCACAGAAGAAAGGTGCCGGAAAACTTCAAGCACGCGAACACTCTAATTAGCTTGTGGTGTCAATTTTGTCATTAACGGGACCAGTGCTGTCATTGTTATTGTTTTCCTTCACCCCGGAGAAAACCAATTGCAATCACAGACTTACAAAAAAAATTGTCATTTACAAATCCTCTGATTAGAAGCAATCTTCTTCTTCTCTTTACCTGTTCTCTAGCTGTGCTACCTGTGTGTGTGCGCTCAATTTTTCCCCCCACAGAGGCTACAAATTAGAAGCACACCCCAGAGGATCACAGTCACAGAGAACCACACCCACCTGTTTTACACAGTCAACACTAGTACACATTCTATATTGCACATCTACACCCCTTGTTTGTTGATTTGTTCTGTTTTGGTTTGTTTGTTTTGTTTTGTTTTGTTTTTCTTTTCAAGGTCTGTGTCAGTCGCGGTTCGAGATCTCACTCACCACGCCCAAACATGTCTCACACAACAGGACATGTCGGTCACTGGGAGGATTTGGAAACATGGCTAAGCATTGCAACAGACAGTCTCCTCCCTAAGGCTGCTGAAACACTAAAACATCAGACACAAGACCAGCTGGATGACAACATAACAAGCCTCATGACACAAGACCCAAGTCACAGCTACAATCACAAAGAATTAGCCAAGATCACCGGCTCCTTAAGCCACACACTCATCGCCACCCTCAAGTTGAGCGACAAGCCCGCTGCACAACGCCAGCAGGAGCTGACACGCGCACAACGACGCATAGAGCAGCTGGAACTTGAAGCTCAGGAATGACGGGAAGGGTCGGATGAGGCGGAACAAGGTGCTAAGGAGGAGATCAACCGGCTAAAAGAAACCCTAGCAGCTACCAGCCAAGAATTGGAAAAGGTCAAGGCAGACTACGATGATCGGTCCAAAAAGCTACAGTATGCTGAACAGCTTCTGGAAAAAGCAAAGGCCGACTTCAGAGATAAAAATGGCAGAATCAAAGCCCTTGAAGCTCACCTGGATGAGTCACGAAACGAGGTTAGTCGTCTAACACGACAGCTTGACTACATCAAAGAGGAATCTGACAGTTTCCAAGAGGAACTCAAGCATGCTTACGAACTGCGCCGTGAGCCATCAAGGACACGACGTGCATCGACCTCACCCCTGCTGAGCAGGACTGGGTCACCTGTTCCTGGACTGACACGTGAGAAAAAGATGGAGGGGGAGGTGTTGAAACATTCACCAACTCACTCTGGAGAACATTACATCACGTTACCTAAAAGAATCTGCTGCAGCCAGTCACAGATCATCGCACGGCTTGGACCTAAAATACCTCGACAAGCTCGCCAGGAACATTGTAAAATTCACCCCGAGCGTGCCAAATAGCCCAAATGTCCAAGCGTATCTCCAAGATATCGATTTCCATCTGGAAATGCGACCAAATGTTATGGACAAAGATAGACTATATTTACTTCGAACAACATCCAGTTCTGAAGTTCGCATCTTCCTGAACAGGCAGCCTGCTCACACAAAGAATGATTACCAACTGCTCCGAGAAGCCCTCATTAAAGAGTTCTCCGACCCTGAGTCCGAACAAGGCCTTGTGGCTGCCCTGGAGACGAGACAAGGACGTCACGAACCTCCTCAAGCCTACTACAGCTGACTCAGAGGGGCATACTTTGGAACTCGCAATGAACCTGACATGGAGGATGAACTGAACTTTAAAACTCTCTTTCTACGAAACCTTCATCTCGGCGTAAGCCACCATCTTGGCATTCTCGCATGTCCACGGACAATGAATGCTCAGCAGTTGCAAGACTTGGCGCAGAAAGCCTACGGCAAACAAAAGATGGCATCAGAAAAGAATGCCAGAACCCCAGCCATTCTTGACTTCAACACTCAAAGTCAAGGGCTGGCGCTAGAGGGCGCTCAACGCCAAGACAATGCCAAGCCGCCAACCAGGGAGTGGAACGCACCCTCGTACAACAAAGAACGAGACTCCCACGCTGGTACCCGATCTAAACAGAGGTACGAATGCTGGGATGGACCGCGTGGACGTCAACGCTCACCTGGACGCCACTGGGAAAAGACATGGGACCAGTCAAGGCCCCACGAAAGTCATTGGGAGAGATCGTGGAACCAGCCAAGCTCATTTGGAAACTCAAGAGGGAAAAACTCATGGGAATCCAATGGAAACTCCAAGGGAAGACGACAAACTCACCCTGGAGCAACCAGCCCAAGGAATCGACGAAAGAATTCGCAAAGATTCCAAGCTGACCGAGCTCAAACTGAACCCACGCAGGAACAAGAGACACCACCGTGTTTCGACTCACAAGAACTGATGAAAATGATGATGAAAGAATTCTTCCAACGGAAGGAGGAAGATCGGAAATGGGAAAAGAAAGAGAAACCAGATTCAGCCTGACTAACGGCCGGACGAGATGGCAGCGACCAGTTGACACAACCAGCCATGGAGAACAGCACTCATTCACCTCACTCTCAGAGAACCGTAATCACACTAACTTCAGATGGACGCGAAACCCCACCTGAAAACCCAGCAACAGAGTTAGACACTAACTCAACACCTAATGCTCCGAATTACAGCAGCGTCCAACAAACACCTGCTGGCGAAACCCCTGTCTTGGTCATCTGCCACTCCTCCGAAGAACGCCACATCAGCCCTGATACCCTAACTGTTTCCTCCCAAACTCCAGTCCCTCAACTCCTAGGCGATCTCATTGAGAAAGGTATAGCCAGAAAATTCTACCTCTCCATCATCATCGAACGACACATCAGAGTCGAAGCGCTCCTCGATATGGGAGCCGACATTACTCTAATGTCTACCGAACTCCTAGAGGAAGTCCAAGAAAGATCAAAGAGGACTAAAAGAACCCTCAAACTCCAAAGGTGTGAACTAAACCTTCAAGCATACTCTCACACGGGCCTACAACTAAAACATGTGGCCCCAATTCACCTAACGGTGGGATCGATGGACCTCGTCCATCCCGTATACGTTTCACCGCTTAAAACGTATCCACTCCTCATTGGGAAAGATCTGCTTAATCTCTTCGAACCCCTAATAGACTTCAAGCACCTAAAGATGTGGACACAAGTCCGCGAACCTCTGCCTTGCCAGGCGTTAGACTCCAACGAGTCGCAGTGTCAAGTCACCGACACCATCCCTAAGTCACTGATCGATGATGCAGTAGCAAAGCCAGGATCTGGACCAAGCACAAACAGCAAGGACAAGGACCCTCTCCTCTGCTCACTGCAGGAGCCTGAATCAAACGCAGGCCCCCTTCGAATCATGACTGCAATAGATGTCCAAGGCACATCAGTGTCCGACACGGCAATAGCTCTGTGGGCAGAGAACTCAGCCATCGAGTCACAGTTCGATTGCTTCAGTCTGTTGTGCTGCTGTGCGGTTTTTGATTGTAGCTCTGCTTTTTTATTGAATCTTTACCTTACTTTCACTCTGTTGTTTAAAGTGATAATATATAACTTAAATTCCCACCGTATTTCTGGTATTATCTATCAAACTAATCTGATCGTTCACTTTTAAAACCGCGAGTGCAGCGCGTTAGCGTTCGCTAGCCGGATAGCTTGTCACTCGCGGTTCCATTCGCGTTGCTATTCACGCCTATTATTGTTTTCTTTTTTTTTGCTCCTTTTTCATTTCTCTCTCGCTCCGTTTTTCACGAGTTCATCAAACAACAGTGGTAAGTGGTAAGTGGTAAGTTAAGTTGGTATCATTCATCAATCACGGTGAGTAATGGCTTCTTCTCCTGCTATTGTTATTTGCACAGTCTGCCACATGTATAGTTTATCTCTCTCTGTCAGCGATGAGGGATTCACATGTGATAAATGCAGGGAAATAGTTAGGCTGACAGAGAAGGTTTTAGAACTAGAGACATGCATCCAAACTTTAGTTGAGGACAGTAAGAATGTGAGGGCTGTAGATACTGCTTTGGATGTGATTAGATCAGGGACTCCTGTACATTGTTCGGTTCCGGTAACGTTAGCGCCCCCGCAGCAGGGCAACTGGGTGACTGTGAGGCAGCATAGTCGCGGATCAAAACACCGCTCTTCTGTTCCGATCAGAACATCAAACAGGTTCTCCCCACTCAGTGACGCACCCACTGAGAAACCTGGTGAAAGTGCTCTAGTTATTGGCGATTCTATTGTACGGAACGTGAAAATAGAGACACCAGCCACCATAGTCCATTGTTTACCGGGAGCCAGAGCGCCTGACATCTTGGCAAATTTAAAAGTGCTGGCTAATGCTAAACGTAAATTCAGTAAGATTGTTATCCACGCCGGTGCTAATGATGTTCGACTTCGCCAGTCGGAGATCACTAAAAATAATGTTAAAGAGGTGTGTGAACTTGCAAGTACGATGTCAGACACTGTAATATGCTCTGGCCCCCTCCCTGCTTACTGGGGTGATGAGATTCATAGCAGACTGTCATCATTAAATGGCTGGATGTCTAAGTGGTGCCCACAAAACAACATAGGTTTTATAGACAATTGGACGAGTTTTTGGGGCAGACCTGACCTGTTGAAAAGAGATGGTGTTCATCCCTCCTGGGGTGGTGCCGCTATTCTCTCTAGAAATTTGGCACATAGTCTTAGAGTTCATACTTGACTAACTGGAGCCCAGGTCAGGAAGCAGACAGACTGGCTAAACCGACCATCTGCTAGCCGCCTCACGTCACAGAAGTCAGTTAATTCTCAGCACATAGAGACTCCTTCACCTAGATATCACACTATAGAGACTGTGTCTGTTCCCCGAACTAGAAAATACAGAAAACGTCAAAAACTATTTATGAGTAACAATTTAATTGATGTTCAACAAATAAAAAATGTTTACAATACACAGAAACAATTGATAAAACTTGGTTTACTGAATATCAGGTCCCTTTCTACAAAAGCACTTTTTGTAAATGATTTGATTAATGATCATAACCTAGATGTGCTCTGTTTGACAGAAACATGGCTAAAACCAGATGAATACATTATTTTAAATGAGTCCACCCCCCAAGATTACTGTTACAAAAATGAGCCGCGTCCAAAAGGTAAAGGGGGAGGTGTTGCTACAATTTATAACAATATTCTCAGTATTTCTCAGAAGACAGGCTTTAAGTATAACTCCTTTGAAGTAATGGTGCTTCATATAAAATTATCTAGAGAAAAAAGTATTAATGATAAATCCCCCGTAACGTTTGTACTGGCTACTGTATACAGGCCACCAGGGCACCATACAGACTTTATTAAAGAATTTGCTGATTTTCTATCAGAGTTAGTGCTGGCTGCAGATAGAGTCCTAATTGTGGGTGATTTTAATATCCATGTTGATAATGAAAAAGATGCATTAGGATCAGCATTCATAGACATTCTGAACTCTATCGGGGTTAGACAACACGTTTCAGGACCTACTCATTGTCGAAATCATACTCTAGATTTAATACTGTCACATGGAATTGATGTTAATGGTGTTGAAATTCTGCAGCAAAGCGATGATATATCAGATCATTATCTAGTCTTGTGTAAACTCCATATAGTTAAAGCTGTAAATTCAACTCCTTCTTATAAATATGGTAGAACCATCACTTCTACCACAAAAGACTGCTTTGTAAGTAATCTTCCTGATTTATCTCAATTCCTTAGCATATCCAACAGCTCAGAACAGCTTGATGATGTAACAGAAACTATGAACTCTCTCTTTTCTAGCACTTTAGATACAATTGCTCCTTTACGCTTAAGGAAGATTAAGGAAAAGAGTCCAACACCGTGGTATAATGAGCACACTCGCACTCTAAAGAGAGCAGCAGTTGGAGGAAAACAAAACTAGAGGTATTTCGTTTAGCCTGGCGGGAAAGTACCCTATCCTACAGAAAAGCTTTAAAAACTGCTAGATCTGATTACTTTTCGTCTCTTTTAGAACAAAACAAACATAACCCCAGGTATTTATTCAATACAGTGGCAAAATTAACAAAAAATAAAGCATCAACAGGTGTTGACATTTCCCAACAGCACAGCAGTAATGATTTTATGAACTACTTTACTTCCAAGATCGATACTATTAGAGATCAAATTGTAACCATGCAGCCGACAGCCATATCATCACATCAAATAGTGTACTATAGATCCCCTGAGGAACAATTCCACTCATTCTCTACTATAGGAGAGGAAGAATTGTATAAACTTGTTAATTCATCTAAACCAACAACATGTATGTTAGACCCTATTCCATCTAAACTACTAAAAGAGGTGCTTCCAGAAGTCATAGATCCTCTTTTGGCTATTATTAATTCGTCATTGTCATTAGGATATGTCCCCAAAAACTTTAAATTGGCTGTTATTAAGCCTCTCATTAAAAAACCACAACTTGACCCCAAAGATCTAGTTAATTACAGACCGATCTCGAATCTCCCTTTTCTGTCAAAGATATTAGAAAAGATTGTATCCTCACAATTATATTCCTTCTTAGAGAAAAATGATATCTGTGAGGATTTCCAGTCAGGATTTAGACCGTATCATAGTACTGAGACTGCTCTCATTAGAGTTACAAATGACCTACTCTTATCATCTGATCGTGGTTGTATCTCTCTATTAGTTCTACTGGATCTTAGCGCTGCGTTCAACACTATCGATCACAACATTCTTTTGAATAGACTAGAAAACTTTGTTGGCATTAGTGGAAGTGCATTAGCATGGTTCAAATCGTACTTATCTGACCGCCATCAATTCGTAGCAGTGAATGAAGAGGTATCATATCGATCACAAGTGCAGTATGGAGTTCCTCAAGGCTCAGTACTAGGGCCGTTACTTTTCACGCTTTACATGTTACCCTTGGGAAATATCATTAGGAAACACGGGGTTAGCTTTCACTGTTATGCTGATGATACTCAGCTCTATATTTCTTCACGGCCCGGTTAAACACACCAAATTGAGAAACTTATGGAATGCATAGTCGATATAAAAAACTGGATGACGAGTAATTTCTTACTGTTAAATTCTGAAAAAACAGAGGTGTTACTTATCAGACCTAAAACCCCCACAAGTAATAACCTAGAACACTGTCTAACACTTGATGGCTGCTCTGTAAATTCTTCGTCATCAGTCAGGAACCTAGAGGGCTTTTCACACTTGAAATTGTTAACCCTGGGTCATCCTAAACCCTGGATAAAGGAATCCTGGGTTATCTGTAATCACGTTTCACACTGCTCATACTATACCTGGGATTAACTGTTAGCCCTGGGTATTCATTAACAGATGTTTCACACTGTACATTCCCAAACCCCGGGTTAACGTTCTTATTTGCATATTTGCGGTGTCACTGTCACTGATTGGACGAACAGCAGGCAATCTGTTAACAGGGCTTCTTCCGCATCTTGCCAGTTATTAAAAACTATGTCGCCTCTTTTGTCTTTAGATCAGCGAAGATTGAGGAACAGATGATCATAGCTGTACAGGCAGGGATAGCCATTTTTAAATAAATTTAGTAGCAGAGCTACTGCAAGCGATTTAGTGCTGTAAATCCATTTATCCTTTGCTGAAACTTCTGCGTCTTCATGAAGAGCGCGGGTCATGGTTGCTTAGCAATGGCAGACGCCATAAGAGCGCAAGCTACAGAGCGCTTTGGAGAGAAGGAGAAAGTGCCGCGCTTAGCGTTTTAAACGCGTTTTAGGCGCGACATCATGTGAACGGCCTCATGAGACGCACAAAGCCAAGAAAACAAAGACAAGTACAAAAGAAAGAAAACAAGGAGCAAAGTATGTGAATATTTCTTTGAAATTTATTTTAAGTGTGGAGAGACTAACGTTAGTGTTTACTTGTTCAGTAGCGTAAGATTAATACCGTCTCCAGTTCACTCCAGTTCACACGCTTTCCTTCTTTTGATATTTCTTCTCACCGGCTGCAGTTTACACGATGCGCGTTTCGCTGCTCATTTCTGATTGGCTGTCTGTTGCCAGGCGTCCAGCAGCAACAATCAAACACCGCTCAGTTTCACACTGAACAAACTTAGCACCGCAATGTGGGGTTAACACCACAAATGCGGTGCTAACCCTGCTCCGGAGCAGGGTTTCATAACCCCGGGTAAAATGCGGTGCTAACACCGCTTTCAAATTATAGGTGTGAAACGTGTCTTTACCCGGGGTTAAAAGCGGTGTTTAGAACGACGATAACCCGGGGTTAAGCGCAGTGTGAAAAGCCCCTAGGTGTGCTATTTAATAGTAATCTCTCCTTTGACAGCCACGTTTCTAGCATTTGTAGAACTGCATTTTTTCATCTTAAAAATATATCTAAACTGAGACCTATGCTCTCAATGTCAAATGCAGAAATATTAATTCATGCGTTTATGACCTCAAGGTTAGATTATTGTAATGCTTTATTGGGTGGTTGTTCTGCACGCTTAATAAACAAATTACAGATGGTTCAAAATGCAGCAGCTAGAGTTCTTACTAGAACCAGGAAGTATGAGCACATTAGCCCGGTTCTGTCAACACTGCACTGGCTCCCTACTAAACATCGTATAGATTTTAAAATCTTGTTAATTACTTATAAAGCCCTGAATGGTTTAGATCCTCAGTACTTGAGCGAGCTCTTATCGCATTATAGTCCTTCACGTCCGCTGCGTTCTCAAAACTCTGGCCATTTGATAATACCTAGAATATCAAAATCAACTGCGGGCGGCAGATCTTTTTCCTATTTAGCGCCCAAACTCTGGAACAATCTACCAAACACTGTTCGGGAGGCAGACACACTCTGTCAGTTTAAATCTAGATTAAAGACCCATCTCTTTAACCTGGCGTACACATAACACACTAATACAATTCTATTATTCAAATCCGTTAAAGGATTGTTAGGCTGCATTAATTAGATCAACCGGAACCGGGAACACTTCCCATAACACACGATGTACTCGTTACATCGTAAAAAGATTGACATCTACGCTAATATTAGTCTGTTTCTTTCTTATCCTGTTTCTCAGTCCGTGTCTGGATCAGATGGTGGATCGGCGCCGGGAGATGATGTCTGCGGCCCAGATTGTCGGCGGAGGCCGGATCCCTGGATGAGCCCCGGGGACATAATCCCAGTGAAGACCTCGATTTAAAATACAATAAAAGTAAAAATAAAACAAATAACTAAAAATATAATAAAATACCTAACTACATAATACTATTATTGTTAGAAATTGCAACAATATTAAAATAGAAATATAAAACATTTAAAGTCTTAATTAAAACAATAAATAAACAATAATATCCTGGCCAGAGGAGAACTGGCCCCCCGACTGAGCCTGGTTTCTCCCAAGGTTTTTTTTTTCTCCACTCTGTCTCAGAGGGAGTTTTGGTTCCTTGCCGCTGTCGCCTCTGGCTTGCTCAGTTGGGGACACTTAATTTCTAGCGATTATCGTCAATTGGATTTCACAGATACTATTTAAACTATACTGAGCTAGACAATGACATCTCTGAATTCAATAATGAAATGCCTTTAACTGAAAATTTAGTGTTTAATCTTATTATTATACATTACTGACACTCTATCCTCCAACTTGATACTGTTAAGTGCTTTGACACAATCTGTACTGTTAAGTGCTTTGACACAATCTGTATTGTTAAAAGCGCTATATAAATAAAGGTGACTTGACTTGATCAGCCTGAAGCTATTCAAAACATTGAAGCAAAGACATCAGTGTCTACCACATGTCACTAAGCACAGCCGCTTCCCTCTCAGTCCCTGGTCGACAAACATGGCCACCTCCAAGATCATCTGCGCTCTGGACATACGATGGAACAACAGACAGCTAACTCACTACTTCCTCGTTGTCTCAGACCTGCCGCATGACATCTACATTGGAGCGGATATCCTGGTCCGGCTCAATGCTTGCATTGATACCGTAAACGACATCATATGGGCTCCCCTGTCACACCAACTGACAACGTCAGTCAACCTCAAGAACCTCCAATCCGGTCAAACCATGCCAGACGCATGTGCTATGATCACGGAGCAAGAAGCCACAATACCTGCCTACAGCAAGAGTGTCAGCGTCCGCCTCAACATGCGACCTGGCCAAACTCTCAACAGTAAGCTAGGCTTCTTCCAAACTTCCAGGACCTGCCTAAAACTCGGACTGACTCTGGAAGCCACACCTCTCATGGAAGTGTCATCTCGTGCTGTGTACGTGTTGTTCAACAACTGTACGGCCCAAGACATCCACATTCCTAAAGCCAATCACCTGGGATGGCTCATCAGCCAGGCGTTCCATGACTTTGAACTGATGGTACCTGTCATAGGCCCTATACCCACACAGCTAATGCCAGACGAATACGATGACACCGTAACGTTCACAAAACCTCATGAAGTCATTGCCATCACGTCCATTCTGCCGGTGTCCAGAGAAAGCGTCTGCCGGTCAGAACTAACAGATGACACTCATCTCGCTGTCTATGCTGTCTCAATACAGCCTGCGACAGAATCACCTACACAGGTGACCATCGGGGCCCAAAGCCCCTCAAATGACCTCACTGCAGAAGAACCCTACGCCGGGTTCAACGCACAAGTTCAACAGATCCTGAGTGAGGCAGATGCCCTCCACAATGAAGCGGATCGCCAAGGACTCAAAGAGGTTCTGCACAAATACAAGGACTCTTTCGCAAAGGATTCCCTGGACTGTGTACTGACAAACATCCACACTGTGCGCATCCCAACAAACCCAAATGCGCCACCCACATTTGTGCGACAGTACAAAATTCCAATAGCGTCATACGAGCCAGTGCAAGAAATTGTTGACTCCATGCTGGAGAAGGGGGTCATCCGGCCCTGTAACAGCACATACTCTGCTCCGATATGGCCAGTCCTAAAACCCAACGGAAAATGGCGGCCCATGTTGAATCAACAAGTACCATTGTCACGATGGCCTATGACCCAATTGGACCAAGAAATTCAAAAAATCAAAGGCTCGACGATCCTTTTCACACTGGACGTCGCCTCCAGGTTCTGGACAATCCCTGTCCATCCCGATGACCAACACAAGCTGGCATTCACTTTTGGCAATCGACAATACACCTTCACACGGTGTCCCTTCGGCTATGCCAACTCACCAGCAGAATTCAACATTTTCCTTAACAAAGCATGCCCTGACGCAAGAGCCAGAGGCAACCTTGTCTATGTAGATGATGTTTTGATGAAAAGCTCAAGTGTGGAAGACCACCTCAAAGAGATCAATCATGTCCTAAATCAGCTGACAACGGCAGGAGCCAAGATCGCCCTTCACAAAGGGCAGTGGTGCAAAACCAAGGTGAACTATGTCAGATTGCTTGTTGGAAGAAACGGCATCGAGCCACAGTCTAACCGCACCCAAGCAATCCAAAGCATAAAGATGCCGACTAACATCTCTGAGCTGCGACGCTTTCTGGGAGTGTGCCATTATTCACGACAGTTCATCGAAAACTACGCTGACATCGCACGACCTCTAACTTCCCTCCTGAAAAAGGATGAACCCTTTGTTTGGACGGAAACACAGGACACAGCAATGGGCCAACTCAAACAGCGCCTGTGCTCTGCTCTGTGCCTTGCCTACCCAGACCCAGGAAAATAATTCTATCTGGATGCTGGATTCTCCAGTCATTGCCTCAGTGCAGGCCTATACCAGCTCCATGACAAAGACAAACGAGTGGTCGTTTATGCCAGCAAAACGCTGCTTCCCCCAGAATGCAAGTACTCAAACTGCGAAAAGGCTTTGCTTTGCACTGTGTGGGCTATCCAGCGTTTCTCTAATTACATCGGTGCACAGAAAGTCATCATCGAGACTTGTCATCAGCCGGTCACCTTCCTAAACAGTCAACGCATCAGAGATGGCGTGGTGACCAATGCACGCATAGCTACCTGGCTAATGACACTCCAAGGACGAGACGTCGAGGCAAGATATGCCCAAAACTACAAATCCTCACTTGGAAACGGGCTAGCGGCCTGCCAAAACTGTTCAACGGACACGCTGCATACTCCAGTGGAACCTAAAGAACCGCCACAACCTCAACTGCTGAATCACAGGTACTACGAGGAGAATGTATGTGAAGGAATGCCAACAGCATATGTCGACGGCTGCTCCTACAACCACAAGGGCAATTTACAAGCAGGAGCGGGAGTGGTCTGGCTCAACAACAACCTCTGCCCACCGCAGCAGTTCAACTTAGGCCCTCGCTCATCGCAATATGCTGAAATAGCAGCCATCCTCATCACACTTCAAATGGCGGCATCCCACAACATCAAAGAACTCCTCATCTGTACCGATTCAAACTACGCCCGTCTAAGCTTCACATGCCATTTAGCTGGATGGAAACAGAATGGATTCAAGATAGCTAACAACAAGCCTGTCAAACACCAGGAACTCTTCCAAGCAGGCGATGCCATTGTCACTGAACATGACATTATCGTTTATTGGAAAAAGGTTTGAGGTCATTCACGTCAACCAGGACAAGACAAAGACTTCAATGACCAAACCGATGCCCTCGCCAAAGCAGGTACATTACACGGAGAGTCCTGGACATTTCAAGCCCTCCCTCCCAACCCTTCAGTAGCGGCCATAACCCGCCGCCAACACGCCACTGGCGTACAAACCCCCACCTCCTCCCACATTGCCATTTCACCTCAGTTCGCTGCTAACGATCTCCTCACACTTCAAAATGCGGATCGAACACTGCGAACTATGGCAGCTCACATTTCCGACCCCTTAACTCATCCTATTTCCACCTCCGACCTAGCTGCTTCCTCCGAGCTCCACACGCTCCACTCAATCAAGCACATGCTGCATCTGAGAGACGGTGTGCTCACGTATGTCCCTGAGCCCCTAACTATGCCAAAGCTCGTAGTCTCTCACGGCCAAAGGGGGATGATGCTGACACACGCCCACGATGCACCATGCGCAGGACACCACGGCGCCAAGGCCACCTATGAAACACTCAAGCAAGTAGCATACTGGCCTGGCATGCAGCAAGACGTGGCGGAATACGTAAAAGGATGCTTGGTGTGTTGCCAGTTTCAACCGGCAAACCCAAACCACCGAGCCCCACTGCAAAGGAAAGGAATGACTTTCCCCTGGTCGGACCTCCAAATAGACTGGGTAGGACCCCTGCCACGGTCAATGCGATGTAACAAATACTTCCTCACCGTGGTCTGCGAATTCACGAAGTGGATAGAGTGCCTCCCAGCTCCCAATGATACAGCAGAAACAACAGCCTGCCTGTTAATGAACCACATCTTTTCAAGATTTGGACTGCCTTTAAGGGTCAACTCTGACCGCGGAACCCACTTCACCGCCAACATCATGCAGGAAGTGTGGAAACTCCTCGGTGTACAGGCCAAGCTCCATATAAGCCATCACCCAATTTCCTCGGGTCAAGTTGAACGGGCCAATAAAACAGTGGTCAGCATGTTGAAGAAGTACTTGTCCGCCAATCAAAAGGATTGGGATAAATCCATTAGAATCCATAGAATCCTAGACCCGCCTAGAATCCATTAGACCCGACATTAGCTGCCCCGCCGAAGCGACACCACATTTTCAAGTTGAGGTAACGCAAGCCGAAATCATCGGAAACCGATGGCTGGTCAACACCCCGGCACGAACAGCTACCCTCACATACAATCAACACGACACAGCCACACGCACTACCTTGCCCAACCAAACTTTATGGATCACTGTCCCTAAGGGCTCGATCCTCCATATTGACGAGTTAGCATTGTATCACCTTACTGACGACGAGTATCAGGCTGAAATCGAAATCTCACCCTTCTTCAAACAGCACTCCTTCGTCCTCGATCCAGAATTGGAAGAAAGGATCAAGGAGGAAGGACCCTACAATAGTAATTGACTTGACTCCTGTTGATACAGCTTTAGAAGCTATCGCTCGCCTTCCGCCCGCTGGCACGCCTATTATTCGGTCTTGGTCTGCCGCTGACACAGCGCTTTGCATCTCTACTATTGTAGGGTACGCTGTGACATTGACACTGGCCTTCCTCCTACACAAGCGAGTGAATGCCTTTCAAGAGTCTTTCAACAAATGCACGTCAGGCGTCCCACGCATTTTTCGACGTGATAAAACCGACCAAGAACCTGAACCTGAGAACTCAACCAACCTGCTTGAGATCACGCCTATACCGCCTCGTCGAACCCCTAACAATTAAACCAATCGGAATGACTCAGTTGCCAGTAATCCTAAAGAATGCAACCCTACATCTTCTCAAGTTCCTAACCTGTTCTTTCCCAAATTACCCTGCACCAGGATTCAGTCAGTGATGGAGATGTTGTTTGTGCCTGTTCTCCCTGCTTCTTGTTCCAGTGCCCACCGACGTTCGCAATGGGAACCTCACCGAGCAAAAGGGGGATGTGTAAGACCTTGGGGAAGGTAGAACGCACACACATCTGAACATAATGGCGAGCACATTCCTGAATTCAGATTTCCTGCCATAAAACCTCCTTATCTGAAGAGACTTTGTTAAAACAAGGAGGAATTGGAGGAGAGCATCTTGAATATGGTTTAAAACAGGACTTCACTTGGTTCTTATCACTTAACCATAACTCGACCGAAACAGGACGAAACATCTGTTTATGGTCCAACAACAAACGTCACGGATCCCCTGATCGTTAACGCATAATTCAGTGATTTTTATCAACAAGAAAAGACGTTTTTACGACAGACGTTCAGCTAAGAAAGACCAGATCTCCACAAACGTGACACCCTCATGACCTGGACAGTGACTTTCCTGACCTCCCGTTTCTCCCACATTCCACAGCTTGTTTCTGTTTATTGACTTTGCTAAAAGGACTCAAAGACTTTTATAAAGTGTTCCAAAAAGACAATTGATAGTAATCACTACTGCTATTCAAGCTATATATTCAAAAGCAATATATATATTATATTTACAATATATATAGTCAGGCTGCATTTTATGAAATTAAAGTAAGCTTGCTGTGTTATTGGAATCTATGGTGTTTTAATAATCTTTTGAGGTATAATTTTCTCCTGTAAAGTGAGTACTACACTTATAGCATCATATACATGAGGTGTTGTTGTTAATCTTTAATTTGGACCCTTTTTGGTTAGTTTTAGCATGAAAGCTATTAATGTATGTCAAATACCTTATATTTGGTTTCATATTAACGGTCAGGACAAATGCAAGAATTTGGTGTGCATGGGAAGTTAATATTGAGTATAATAATGTGTGATTAGAACGTGTTAAAAGATATTTTCTTCATGTGACAACATAAATAGGCAAATAATGTATGCACAGGAAGATGCCTTGTGTAGGTGGAGCTCCGTCTACAGGAACCCTTTCATTGGAAGAGCGCTGGTGGACGCCCTGACGTCAGTACATCTAAAAAGCGGACACCCCCCCCCCGCTCTCTTCTCTCTCTCTGCTGCTCTGCTTGAAAATCGCGCTTCTTGGAGCTGCTCCAAAAAAAGCTAGCAGCCTTAACATCTAGGCCGAGTTTGAACATTGAACCAACATCTAGTTAAATCTTTGAAGAAACCCTTGAAAGTCTGAAGCTACGGAACTCAAGGAAGAACTCAAGAGCCAACCAAGCAACCACAGAAGGACATCCCCAGAGTGACGTCACACGACGACGACATGCGGGGTTCCCTCAACCAGCCAGGAAACGAAACGACAGATCAGCGTCATTTCAACTTAAAAGCAAGTAACCAAACAAAACCTTTATTCTGCTGAATCGTGTCGCATCTATCTCTAAATTAAGGATAATAGTTCTCCTCTTGATGATCGACACAGGTAAAATCGTGTGGAAATAGCAGAACAGTGCTAGATTGTAATCATTCTCAGATTGCAACCATTCATTGCCTATGTTTGTGTGTATGTATTTTGTTTTATGTTATTTAGCTTAGTTCATGTATTTTAGTAAGATAGCAAATAAACTCTTGTTTGATTTATAGAGAAGTGTTCTGTGTTTTGTTGTGAAATATTCAAATCAAACTTCGCTCAGATAACGTTACCTATATGCTCATAACTGTCATAAGGTTATTTAAATAATTCTGTATTATTATATCGTGGCCACGAGAATAAACAGAATTTATCAGATATACTGATATCTAACAACTCGCTGGACGATTGTTAAATAAGGTATAAGTTGGACGTGTTGATTAATATCAATTGATCATATCAATATCAAATCGTAAGATTCCCTAAAGCTAAAATAAAGCTTAAACCAAAGAGCTAAATTACACAATGTAAAAGGATAAAATTCATTACACCAGAATTAAACTTACCACATTACAACATCCTAATAGCGCAGGAGGACTGGCTGTACCAAATTTTGAATTATATTATTGGTCGTTCCAGCTTAAGGCCCTTCATAATTGGGTTGATCCTCAATCTACAGTTTCATGGAGGGTAATTGAAGCTGACAAGGTTAAACCAAATAAACTTCAAGATATTTTATTTACTGGCACAGGAAAAAAAGGGGATAATTATACATTTGGTCCGGTTGTGGCTAACTCTATTACAATCTGGAAAACGGTTGAACGTCGGATAGGTGGACCCTTCAAATTCTGTAACAGTACACCTTTATGGCACAATTTTAACTTTGTATGTGGAAATCGTCCATTTGTCCAACCCTCTTGGTCCTCTTTAGGTGTAAACACGTGCGGTGATATATATGATAACCAGGGCCTCTGTTCATTTCAGGCATTGAGAGCCAAATTTTGTCTACCAGCATCTGCATATTTTGTTTTTCTTCAATTACGTTCTGCTCTCAAAGCGTATGGCGTTCCTTGGTCTTCTTCCATTTCCTCTCATCCTATGCGGGACTGGATTGCACCATCTGCTGGTCGGCCATCTGTTTCCTTAATATATAATAAAATTATTGATTGTATTACAAAACCTCTTTCTATTAAAACTATTTGGAATAGGGAATTATCTGATCTTAATTTATCTGTCGACTGGGAGAGAGTGTGGTCTAATCTCAGCTTAACATCTAAAAATCTGGCTCATCGTCTTATTCACTTCAAAGTCATTCATAGAGCATACATAACTCCTTACAAAAGATTTAAAATGAAACTGCAGTCAAATTTGAACTGCCATATATGTAACACTACATCATCGGGCACTTTTCTGCATATGTTTTGGGAATGTCCTGTCGTCATCAGTCTATGGACACATGTAAACCTGGTTTTGTCATCATTACTGAGAATTGATTGGTCTGTTAACCCAAGTTTATGTCTTCTTATTGATGATTCTGGTCTCTGTATTAGTTCAATGCAAAAGAGAATGTTGTTTGCTGGTTTTACAGCTGTGAAGAAGACAATAATTCAGAACTGGTTTACACCACACATTTGTAGAGAGGCATATTGGATCCGTAGCCTCCTGCAAATTGTCTCATGTGAATGTACAACGGCGCGAGTCGGTGGGGCCAGGCCTTCAACCATTGAGGCTTGGCAGTGTTTTTTACTGAATATACGTGATTATTTAAAGGAGTAACTTTTGTGTTCTTGTTGTCCTTCCCTCTTTCCCTCCCTTTTGATTGAACCTTGAGATGTTGAGTATGTGTCTGCTGTTTTGTTTTGTTTTATTTTGGATATTATGTTATGTTGTTTGTGAAAAAAAATGAAAATAAAAAATTGTTGATAACAAAAAAAAAATTGGATCTACTGAAGAAAAAAAGACACCTACATCTTGGATGCCCTTGGGGTAAGCTGATAGATACCAAATTTTAATTTCAAAGTGAACTATCCCTTTAAAGAGAGAGATAGATTAACTGGGAAGATAAAGCCTGGTGCTGATGTACCGGTCGGCTAAATGAAGAATTGTAAAACCAAAAAAGGACAAATTAGTGGACTGAGATCTCGAGTCACATCTTTCAGGTATTTATATTTTATCTAAACAAAAACTTCTCACAAAAAGGGGAATATTATAAAGCAGTCGCAGTAAAAAGTAAACAATATGCTCTCTAAGAAGTCGATGCAGTTGTTATAGAGACAATATTTACCTGATCTTAAAAATTACTTTGATCTGTCAATTGTCACGGATCGGCCAGGCTCTCCCCTCCGTCAATTACAACGATCCGCATCACCTGAGTTCTAATCACGCTCACCTGCACCTCATCACCACTGTCATCTAACCCAGTATAAGAGCACATGCCACATCTCACTCTCTGTCCGATCTCGTACACACAACGTGGACTCTACTCCTACTGCTAACAAAGCTGAGTATCTACCTTACCATACTTACCTATTGATCCTTACCTCGTGTGTCTGCTCCTTGTGTTCTCCTCTCCCGCCAGATCGTCTGTCTCCGTGGTCAGTGTGCCCCTGCAGATTTCCCCCGTCTCATCGGCACGTAATATCTATGGACAGAAAGAGATTCTCTATCACAAGCCTACCCATCTTCAGAACCAATCTCAGAAGTCATCTACTCACCTCAAGTCTCTACATCCGACTCAGTAAAGCACATCCTGTTCAATAAACGTTTATGTGCTTTCACTTACATCTGTGTCGGCTGCATATGTTACAGAAGATCGGACCAAATTACCGACGAACAGGATGAGCTCCCCGGATCCCTTTCAGGAGCTTGTGGATTCCCTGAAGAGGGTATTACTCCATCCACCTTCACCTCCGGTACCTCCAGCTCCTGCACCTCCATCTACCAGCACAACGCCCAGCACTCCTTCTCCGATCGTTTTCGCCAGTCCCATGGCCCGACCAGCGCCCTTCTCTGGTTCGGCGGAGGAGTGCAATGGCTTCCTTTTGCAATGTACCCTCACAATTGATCTGCATCCACATATGTTTCCCACTGATCAGTCAAAGATTGCTTTTGTGATTACCTCCCTGACAGGCCCTGCATTCCAGTGGGCAGAGACTATCCTGAGTCAAGCAGGTTCTGTCACTCGAACTTTCTCCAACTTTCTAGCCCATTTCTGGGAAGTATTCAGTAGTGTGGTGCGAGTGGGCACATGATCCTGGAGTGCCCCCTTCGTCCTCCTCGGGCTTTGGTGAGTACCATACGTCCTCCCATTACCAAGATGAACCCTCTTTCCACCTGTGCTCAGCTTACTGCCGGCAATTTTGTGGTTTCAGTTACCATCCTCCTTGACTCCGGTTCAGCGGGTAACTTCATCGCCGGAGGTCTCTGCCGGCAGCTCCGACTCCCGACTTCGATCACGGAGACCGCTTATGAGGTCCAGTCCATAACAGGCAAACCCCTCACTCGACGTCACGTCAGACATAGTGTGGGACCCTTACAACTACAAATAGGGCAGTTACATCAAGAGGAAATACATCTATTGGTTCTGGAGGGTTCCACTGTGGACATCATTCTGGGCCGCCCCTGGCTGGTGCAGCATGATCCTCACCTTTCCTGGAGGACAGGAGAAGTCCTAAAGTGGGGTGAGAGTTGTTTCCCTCATTGCTTCCCTCGACTGCCCCGACCTCTCACTGCTGTCCCTGTCCAGCTACCTGTTAACTCCACGTCGATTGAGAGTCCTGTTGAGAAGCAATCTGTTAACATTCCATCCAGTTATTCCCACTTTAGTGATGTTTTCTGTCCCAAGAAAGCTGCCCAGCTACCACCGCATCGGCCATGGGACTGTGCGATCGATCTTATACCGGGTGAGCCAGTACCTCATGGAAAGATCTATCCCTTATCACTCCCCGAACAGAAGGCCATGGAGGAGTATATTGAGGAGGCGTTAAAGCAGGGCTACATCATTCCATCTACATCCCCTGCTGCTTCCAGTTTCTTCTTCGTGGCCAAGAAGGATGGAGGCCTGAGACCCTGTATTGACTACCGTAAACTTAATGAGATCACCGTCAAGTTCCGGTACCCTCTTCCCCTTGTCCCAACAGCCTTGGAACAACTGCGCGGTGCCACCATCTTCACCAAGTTGGACCTCCGCAGCGCTTATAACCTCATCCGCATCCGGGAAGGGGATGAATGGAAGACGGCTTTTGTGACCCCCACCGGCCACTATGAGTACCGGGTAATGCCGTACGGGCTAGTCAATGCCCCTTCAGTCTTTCAAGGTTTCATGCATGAGGTGCTCCGGGAGTTCCTCCATCAGTTCGTCATCGTATACATAGACGACATTCTCATATACTCCCGGAGCTTGGCCGAACATCGCCAACACGTTGCGGAGGTCCTCCAACATCTGAGGGAATTCCACATATACCTCAAGGCCGAGAAATGCACCTTCCACCAGTCCACAGTCCACTTCCTCTGGTATATAATTAACAGTGGTGGCATTCGCATGGACAAGGGCAAGGTGGAGGCAATCACTTCCTGGCCCCTTCCCTCCAGTATTAAGGAACTCCAAAGATTCCTAGGATTCTCCAATTTCTATCGCCGGTTCATCTCCAATTACAGCACAATCACCAGTCCCCTCACAGATTTACTTGAAGGTAAAGCTAAATCTCTCTCTTGGAACCCTAACGCCATGGAGGTGTTTAACAAGCTCCAGCACGCCTTCACCAGCGCACCACTCCTTGTTCCAAGGTTGCCCTTCGTCGTGGAAGGGGATGCCTCCACAACAGGTGTCGGAGCAATATTGTCTCAGCAGCAGGGGACGCCTCCCAAACTCCATCCATGTGCCTACTTCTCCCGTAAACTCAGCCCGGCGGAGAGGAATTATGACATTGGCAATCGAGAACTCCTGGCCATCAAACTTGCCTTAGAGGAATGGAGGCACTGGTTGGAGGGAGCTGAACACCCCTTTCTGGTATTGACGGACCACAAAAATCTGCAGTATCTCCGCGAGGCCAAACGGTTAAACCCACGTCAAGCCAGGTGGGCTCTGTTTTTTACCCGGTTCCAATTCAAGATTTCCTACCGTCCAGGCCCCAGAAATGTTAAGGCCGATGCCTTGTCCCGGATTCACACTCCTGAGGAGTGCTCAGAGGAACCAGAAGGGATACTGCCAGCCGAGATCATTACCAGCCCCATCCAGTGGACCTCTCCACCAGTTGCCTCTACCACTCCACCAGCCAATCCGCCGGGCTGTCCACCCGATCACCAATACGTTCCTAGAACGCAACGCACTCCTCTCATCCATTCCACTCACACATCCCTAGGTACTGGCCACCCAGGGGCCAACGCCACTCTCTCGCTGCTACGAGACCGCTTCTGGTGGCCCAATATGGCCAGGGATGTGAGAAGGTTCGTGCAAGGCTGCCCCGACTGCGCCATCTCCAAAAGTTCCCGTCACCTCCCTGCTGGCAAACGTTTCCCATTACCCATACCTAACTGTCCTTGGTCGCACCTAGGGGTGGATTTCATCAAGGGTCTACCTGCCTCGGATGGTAATACATGTATCTTAGTCATCATAGATCGTTTCTCCAAGTTCTGTCACCTCATGCCCTCACTGGCCTTCCCACAGCACTTCAGACAGCTGTACTTTTATTTAACCAAATTTTTCGTTATTATGGCATCCCAGAGGACATTGTATCGGACAGAGGTCCACAATTCATCTCCCGAGTCTGGAAAGCATTCTTCTCACTCCTAGGTGTGACCGTGAGCCTCTCTGGTTACCACCCGCAGTCGAATGGGCAGACCGAGCGCAAGATCCAGGAAGTGGGACGCTTCCTGAGAACCTTCTGCCATGACCGCCAGAACTCTTGGAACCAGTTCCTTGGCTGGGCCGAGTACGCCCAGAATTCCCTGCGTCAGTGCTTGACTGGACTCACTCCCTTCCAGTGCGTACTTGGTTTCCAGCCTCCCCTGTTTCCATGGTCAGGGGAACCATCCAACGTCCCCGCAGTCGATTACTGGTTCCGAGAGAGCGAGGGAGTCTGGGACGCAGCACACCATCAGCTGCAGCAGGCAGTGCGCAGACAAAGGATGGCAGCGGACGTCCGACGATCAGCCAGTCCCGAATACCAACCTGGGCAAAAGGTCTGGCTGTCCACACGGCACATCAAGCTGCGCCTGCCTAGCCAGAAACTCAGTCCCAGATTCGTTGGCCCCTTCACCATTCTGGAACGGATTAACCCAGTCACCTACAAACTGCAGTTACCCTCACACTACAGAATTCACCCTACATTCCATGTGTCATTACTCAAACCCTTCTCTCCTTCTGTTTCCCCAGAGCCTGGCCAGACAGAGGAACACCCTCTCCCTCTCATCCTGGACGAAGGTGCCGTCTACAGGGTAAGGGAGATCCTGGAATCCCGGCGCCGTGGTGGCAGATTAGAATACCTTAGCGTAGATGCCAATCTTCTTACGATGTAACCAGTACATCGTGTGTTATGGGAAGTGTTCCCGGTTCCGGTTGATCTAATTAATGCAGCCTAACAATCCTTTAACGGATTTGAATAATAGAAGTGTAGTAGTGTGTTAGGTGTATGTCAGGTTAAAGAGGTGGGTCTTTAATCTAGATTTAAACTGACAGAGTGTGTCTGCCTCCCGAACAGTGTTTGGTAGATTGTTCCAGAGTTTTGGTGCTAAAAAGGAAAATGATCTGCCGCCTGCAGTTGATTTTGATATTCTATGTATTATCAAAAGGCCAGAGTTTTGAGAACGCAGCGGCCGTGGAGGACTATAATGCGATAAGAGCTCACTCAAGTACTGAGGAGCTAAACCATTCAGGGCTTTATAAGTCATTAACAAGATTTTAAAATCTATATGATGTTTAGTAGGGAGCCAGTGCAGTGTTGACAGAACTGGGCTAATGTGGTCATACTTCCTGGTTCTAGTAAGAACTCTAGCTGCTGCATTTTGGACTAACTGTAGTTTGTTTATTAAACGTGCAGAGCAACCACCCAGTAAAGCATTACAATAATCTAACCTTGAGGTCATAAACGCATGAATTAATATTTCTGCATTTGACGTTGAGAGCATAGGTCGCAGTTTGGATATGTTTTTGAGATGGAAGAACGCAGTTTTACAGATGCTAGAAACATGGCTTTCAAAAGAAAGATTGCTATCAAACAGCACACCTAGGTTCCTGACTGATGAAGAAGAAGAATTGACAGAGCAGCCTTGAAAAAAACAAGAAAGTCTTGTGTCTATTAGAAAAAAAAGTGAAGTCCTTAGCTTTAGTATTCTGAATTCTCCAAAGATCGATTAAATTAAGCTCAGTGATAAATTTATTCAGTAATTTAGAGGATGGATTGGCTGTTGTATCAGATTGAGATTTATCTAAAGCAGGATTTATGACAGCATTAAAATCATCACCCACCACTAGAGGGCAATCAATCTCCTCAAGTAGAGTTTTGGAAATCTGTGTAAGGAATGCACTGTCTGTCTCATTCGGACCATAAATAGAGACCAATGCTAACCTATTATTATATATTTTGCATCGGATAAAAACAAATCTACCCTTCTCATCACTACCAAGTTGTTCAATCATTAAATTAAACTTCCTGTTAACAAGGATAAGCACCCCCTTAGTTTTATTAAGAGCACAGGAAAAAGCTGCTAATTTGTAATACTTATTCTGAAAACATGCCACGTCAGATTGTTTTAAATGTGTCTCTTGAATTAGGGCACAGGAAATAGATTTACGGTGTAAATATTCTAACACACGGGTTCGTTTAACAGCAGTATTTAAACCATTCACATTCAGTGATAAAATTTAGAGTATGCATGAATATTCATAATCCCAAGATTGTATTCAATAAATGAAAAAAAGCAGAAGCACTTCCATTCTGTAAATAACGTGTAAACACTGATGTGCATTTTAGATACCAAACCTTCTAGATGAAAAATCCCTTTAGAAATAAGGTAAAATAAATAAAAGTATAAATGTCTGTTGTAAAAAATAAAAACAACACAAAAAAAACATGAACAGCCAACAACCATAAACAAGGAACAACTCAGACCACACATTACCGAGAACATAGGTCTGACTGATCAACAAAAAATAGTGATGGTTCGTGACCGATCCACTCCAACGCAAGACATGTCTCCCGAAAGGCTCACACAGCCCCCCCCAATGTTTTTTAATTAAACCTAATTAGTCCAATCCAATAAAAAAAAAAAAGGGGTGTTAGTCTTACCAGCAAAGAGATTGTTGTACCGGATAGATAGGGACAATATCCCATTAGGAGAAAGGATAGAAGAAAAAGCAAAAGACAGGTTCAGGCTTTCATGTCCATCCTGTCATCATCCCTTCATGGGCAACTAGAACCGCCTCCTTCCCGGCCATCAAGCCTCTCCCATCGGGCCGGAGAGATAGTGGCCGCTGTTTTCCCGTTGCCTTCCCGTAGAGCCGCGGCATACGTCTTCTGCTGAGACAGGGAGCTGATAAAATCCTCCGCTTTCTGTGGAGAGTCGAAACTCATCTGTTCCCCTTTGTGTCGTAGTTTGATTACCACCGGATAGATGAGGAAGGGCTGGAGATCTTCTTCAAAACCGGATTAAATACCTTCCTCCTGATCGTTGTAGCTGGACTAAAGTCGGGAAAAAAATAGCAGTGTGACATTGTCCTGTGCGCATTTCACCGGATAAGCCTGCCGAGCACCTTTCAGTATCTCCGATCTGTCATGCCATCTTAGTACACGGAAGATGAGAGTGCGCGGCTGATCGGAGCCCCTACTTCCATCATACATGCGATGCACTCGATCAATCTCAATGTCACGGCCCCTCAAGGAAGGAATCCACTTGCAAACTCCATCACCCTGAACATAGGAGCCCCGCAGGGTTGTGTCCTAAGTCCCCTGCTCTACTCTCTCTACACACATGACTGCGTGTCCTCTCACAGGTCCACATCTATTATCAAATTTGCTGATGATACTGTGGTTCTGGGCCTCATTTCCAACAATGATGAGACCACATACTTGGATGAGGTAGAGAGACTCACATCATGGTGCCAGGACAACTGTCTCTCTCTGAATGTGAGCAAAACTAAAGAGCTGATTGTGGACTTCAGAAAGAGACACCTGCTGCCCTACACTCCTCTTATGATCAGTGGGACCCCTGTGGAGAGAGTTAGCAGCTTCAAGTACCTCGGTGTAAACATCTCCGAGGACCTGACTTGGACTACACACATTCAAACACAGGTTAAGAAAGCCAGGCAAAGGCTGTACCATCTGCGACAGCTGAGGAAATTCAGGGTCTCAGCAACAATCCTGAAAACTTTCTATTCAGGGACCATAGAAAGTGTATTGACTCAGTGTATCTCAGTGTGGTATGGAAACAGCTCCAGTCAAGACTGCAAAGCCTTGCAGAGAGTTGTGCGCTTAGCTGAGCGCATCTCAGGGTCTGCTCTCCCCTCTCTGCAGGACATCTACCTCAAACGCTGCAGAAGCAGAGCTGTCAAAATCATCAAAGACTCAAATCACCCTGGTAACTGTCGTTTCTCTCTGCTGCCATCTGGTAAGCGCTTCTGCTGCCTGATGGCAAAAACTGAGAGACTTAGGAGGAGTTTATTCCCCCAGGCCATCAGACTCCTTAACTCAAACTCAGCCTCTTAACATCATCATGACTTCACTTATTAATCACTCACAATCAGTAAGATACTCACACTCATTATTCTCTACCTCATACTGACAGTGTCATTTGCACACATCACATGGTATCTTTTTTTTATTTATTTTTTTTGAGATTGCTGCTACATGTCAACCATGTACAACCTATTTGCACATTCCTCTCTTGTACAGTCATGCATATCTTAATATTTAAGTCTACAGTATACTATCATGCACATTATTTTATATTTTGTTCTTTATATCTTTTTTTTCATTTAATTTTATGTATACTTCTTTGTGTTGTTTTCTATAATATTGCACTGTCCATGGAGCGGACCTGACTTTTATTTCACTGCTGGTTAATACTCTCTGTATAATCATGTATGTGACAAATAAATCTTGAACTTGAACTTGAAGATTAACTCTGAGGAAACCAGCCGCGTTTGAGCCCTCCGTCCCCTCTGGCAACCCCACCAGCCGTACGTTATTCCTTCTGCTTCTATCCTCAATATCCGTCATCTTCTCGGTAAGTCGCTCCAGCTGATTTCTTAAGTCCGTGACTGTCCTCCTATACTCACGTGCATCTGCCTGAACAGAATCAACGCGGTCACGTGTCTGCTTCGCCGTGGTAACTATGGCCTCAAACTCCTCTCTTAGTTCTTTAACAGACTTGTTGGTCGCTTGTATGTCCTCACGCAGTTCGCACAATGCTGGAATCAGCATAGAGTCCATCGCATCTCTTACTGCCGAATTCACAACCAAATTCAAAGTGCTTTGCTGTTCTTCAAGTGCTAGCTTAACACCGTTAGCAATAGCCAGTGTGCAAGGTCTCTGTGCGTTACGAATTTTTAGGATTGCGAATACGAAAAAGCGCATGCGAAAATTTCAGACTCAGTGTGTAGAGACCTTAAGCCTGCATCGCCGCCGAAGGGTCACGTGATCCCCTCCCAGACACACAATTTTTCATTAGATTTAACAAATCAAATTATTCATTAGATTAACAAATAGTCACAGACCCCTCACCCAATAAACACACTGGGTGCCAGAATGTCTGTGAATGACACCAGGCCCCTGGTTACCATGGCAACCAGGACACCTCAGCCAGATCAGATAAACTTTACGACCTAAAGGTATGTAGATAGAATCTTCCCCTCTACGCTATTCTCTCTATAACAGACACATATTGCTATAGGAAA
The DNA here is from genome assembly GCA_023376895.1 of Aspiorhynchus laticeps. Classification (NCBI taxonomy): domain Eukaryota; kingdom Metazoa; phylum Chordata; class Actinopteri; order Cypriniformes; family Cyprinidae; genus Aspiorhynchus; species Aspiorhynchus laticeps. The sequence continues at coordinate 61,755,456 of CM041793.1, forward strand.
TTACTTCTTCCATTAATTCATTGTGACAGATTTTTCTTTGACCTTCCTATCACATATCCTCAGATCATTGTGTATATTATTACTGTTCTTGTATATTGTCTTTGGTATTGTCTACTGTTGTGTGCATGCTTATGATAGAACCACTCGTTCATGTAACCTTAACTATACCATGTTTGGTTTCTATGAATTTGTCTTCGGATGATCTAATTTAGAGTGTATATTACATGTTTATACCTATGCAACATATTAGTGTTCTAAGAATCTTCAGTAGTCTTTAGTTTAGTAACACCCAATCGAATCACATATGCAAAATACCATGGTCTAAGACAAAGAGTTGTAAACTTTCCCTCCAAAAGTGAAAGTCACCATTGGCTCTGTGACCTCCCGGAGGTGTGACCTCTATATCAGACAAAGCTCTCACATCAGTGACCCACCTCACCAGTCTGCGATTCTTTTAGATCCTAAGAGGATGAGGAGGATGAGCTAGAACTCTTCTGGACCCTTAAGTTTTTGTGCCATGCTTTCGGCCTTGTCTTTCCACTCAACCAAAGATCCTCGGATCTCAGCGGATGTCTCTCTTAGCTCTTTTCCACTTTCCACCTGGGAAGAAACTCCCAATCACCATCGAGTCAGAACATCTTTGGAATTCATCACTCCTCAAACCAGGAAGAACGTGATCGCGAGTCCAAAACCTTGAAACCATCAAGACTTTCATTCGAGACTGCATCCGGACACTCATCAACGACCAAGGCAATGCAAGTATCGTACATTTAACTAAACAAAACAGAGGTTTAGTATAAGCTATATTTTTTTGTTATCAACATTTTTTTTTTTCACACATAACACAACACAGCATTCAAAATATAACAAAACAAAACAACAGACACATACTCAACATATCAAAGTCCAGTCAAAAGGGAGGGAGAGAGGAAAGGACAATAAAAACATAAAAGTCACTCCTTTATATAATCACGTATATCAAATAAAAAACACTGCCAAGCGTCAATGGTCTAAGGCCTAGCCCCACCGACTCGCGCCGTTGCACATTCACATGCCACTATTTGCAGGAGGCTACGGATCCAATATGTTTTTCCACACATGTGTGTTGTAAACCAGTTCTGGATTATTAACTGACTCTTTTCATAGCTTCATTCTCTGGTTTTCCTGATGGTTTCATCTGCACTTACAATCATGAGTGATTGTATGTTTGTTTGTTTAGATTAGTTATGTGTGTTAGTGTTTAGTTAATAAAACTCTTGTGCACAAATTACATGAGTTTCTGATTCTGCTTGTAGATAATGTCCTTTTTTACGATTTTGATCCTTACTACATGCTCTAATGCATTAATACTTAGGAAAGTATTTTCTGTGGCCATGAAAATATCCTTTCCTAGAGTTGATATGAACTTACACGGAATGTTCGCTGGACGAACAGATTAGTTGATGGCAATTTAATTCTGCTACAGTTATTACTTGCAGCAGATATAAATAACTGTAATTAATCATAATTAATTGTAATTATTTATATACAGGTGCATCTCAATAAATTAGAATGGCGTGGAAAAGTTCATTTTTTTTAGTAATTCAACTCAAATTGTGAAATTCGAGTATTAAATAAATTCAATGCACACAGACTGAAGTAGTTTAAGTCTTTGGTTCTTTTAATTGTGATGATTTATCTCAACAAATTAGAATACTTCATAAGACCAATAAAAAAAAAATTTTTTAGTGAATTGTTGGCCTTCTGGAAAGTATGTTCATTTACTGTATATGTACTCAATACTTGGTAGGGGCTCCTTTTGCTTTAATTACTGCCTCAATTCAGCGTGGCATGGAGATGATCAGTTTGTGGCACTGCTGAGGTGGTATGGAAACCCAGGTTTCTTTGACAGTGGCCTTCAGCTCATCTGCATTGTTGGGTCTGGTGTCTCTCATCTTCCTCTTGACAATACCAATATAGTCAGGCGAGTTTGCTGGCCAATCAAGCACAGTAACACCATGGTCATTGAACCAGCTTTTGGTACCTTTGGCAGTGTGGGCAGGTGCCAAGTCCTGCTGGAAAATGAAATCAGCATTTCCATAAAGCTTGTCAGCAGAAGGAAGCATGAAGTGCTCTAAAATTTCCTGGTAGATGGCTGTGTTGACTGTGGACTTCAGAGAACACAGTGGACCAACACCAGCAGATGACATGGCAGCCCAAATCATCACTGACTGTGGAAACTTCACACTGGACTTCAAGCAACATGGATTCTGTGCCTCTCCACTCTTCCTCCAGACTCTGGGACCTTGATTTCCAAATGAAATGCAAAATTTACTTTCATCTGAAAAGAGGACTTTGGACCACAGAGCAACAGTCCAGTTCTTTTTCTCCACAGCCCAGGTAAGATGATTCTGACGTTGTCTCTGGTTCAGAAGTGGCTTGGTAGCCCTTTTCCTGAAGAAGTCTGAGCATGGTGACTCTTGATGCACTGACTCCAGCTTCAGTCCACTCCTTGTGAAGCTCTCCCAAGTGTTTGAATCAGCTTTGTTTGACTGCATTCTCAAGCTTGCGGTCATCCCTGTTGCTTGTGCACCTTTTCCTACCCAAATTCTTCCTTCCAGTCAACTTTGCATTTAATATGCTTTGATACAGCACTCCGTAAACAGCCACACCTTTCAGTAATGACCTTCTGTGACTTACCCTCTTTGTGGAGGGCTTCGTGTTCGTGTTCTGGATCATTGCCAAGTCAGCAGTCTTCCCCATTATTGTGGTTTCAAAGAACAAGAGATACCCAGAATTTATACTGTATAAATTTATTGTTATTAGTCATTTATTGAAACTCAAATATAAATATTCTAATATTTTGAGATACTGATTTTTCACTTTCATGAGCTGTAAGTTCTAATCATCAAAATTAAAACAAAAAAAACATTTGAAATGTTTTACTTTACATGCAATGAATCTAAAATATATGAAAGTTTCACTTTTTGAAATAAGTTACAAGAAAAAAATTAACTTTTTCACGACATTCTAATTCATTGAGATGCACCTGTACATTTCCCTTTTGAGCTGATTTGCTACAATAGTCCACAATTTTTTTTTGTGATAGTTGTTCATGAGTCTTTTATTTGGACAAATGATAGACTCAAACAGAGGTGTTACAAAAGGTGCAAACATTCCCTGATTCTCAAGAAAACAGCGTGATACATTAAGATCCGGGGTTGTAAAATTTTGAACAGGATAAAGATATGAATATTTCTTTTTTTTAAAGATTATATTGATTTCATTTAGGGCTGCCATTTAGAGGCCATGTATGATCTATCATGTATGATACAATGATCTGTCAGTTACTGAACAGTGCAAAAAAAACTGATTTTTCATTAAATACTCACTTTCTCATTAGTTTGGTAAAAATATTATTACAGCTAGGCCACAGTTTATCAAGATCGTAAAGTTTCTTGCCTTTTTTTCAGGATACGACAGTCTCATCTCTACTGAGCCTCCAAAGGTCAGGGTCAATGTGAAACGTGAGTTATTTGCTTTCCTAATATTGTATGTCATATTGATATTCATGGCTTTTTTTCTTTTAGTAGTTTACATGTGCATTACTCTTTTTTTACTCTGTTGACTCCTGAATGTTGTGATGCAAAGATTTAGAGCATTGTCAAGAATATTTCATGTAAAAAATATCTGCGTGTGCCTCAATTTGTGAAAAACAAACTGAAAAATGCATTTTTACAAGGGATGTCCCGATCAGGTTTTTTTGCCCTCGAGTCCGAGTCCGAGTCCGAGTCATTTGATTTTGAGTATCTACCGATACCGAGTCCCGATCCGATACTTCTATAATACATAAAAAAAAAGAATAAAGAAGAGCGAACAAACAGATCCACAATGTTCCTTATTTTTTATTTAATTCACCTTATTTTAACATTCAACAACTCTGTTAACAAACCGAGCACTTCTGTGAGGTAGCTTGAACAATCAAGTAATAAATAACATAAATTCTTCACTTTTGGACTTTAGTGCAACAGTAAATATAAAAAAAGTCTAATATAAAAACAAATAGCACCTCAACCCGGCAGGCATGTAAACAAATAAAAAAATAAAAGTGCCACAGTGTTTGCAAAGCCAGTAATGTGCTTTTAGGAACTGCACTCCTAACTCTTACTGTCATCACAGTAGTAAGTTTCGCAGAAGGAAATGTATGTTTTTCTTAATGAAAACTAACATCTCTACCTTGTCAGGTTTGAGCCTGTTTCTGTTCTCATCAAGGACGTTTGCAACGGCACTAAAAAGTCTCTCACTGTCCACAGAGCTGCAGGGGGCACTGAGATACTGGGTTGCAACAGCAGCCATAGAGGGAATGTTCTTTCCAGTACTGAAGTGGGTCGCTTTTCTTAGGGGTGTTTTTTTCTGAGAGGTAGGTCTGCACTTGAGTTTCTGCTGATTTGGTACTCACGGACCGTCCCTGTGACTGCCTCTCTTGTAAGATTTCCTCAAAGGCGATGTCCAGGCTGCTACATGCTTCATGATATGGTGCCTTTCTCACTGGCTCTGCTGCAGCCTCATTTTCCTCTGGCACTGCAATGACAGCCCTCCTCCCCTCTGTCTTTGCCACCTCCTGGATAAGGTATTCCTTTGCAAGCAACAGGTTGGCTGACTTTGTGAAAAAGCTAGAAACAGATAAAAGTAACACACAATTCAAAACAATAAGACAAGAGACACCACATAGCACAGCTCTTTAGTTAGGCAACTGCCTACACATGTACTCAATTAATAAACAATAAAAAAAAATCTAACCTTAGAACTAAATTATCCAAAACTAAATTAAAAAGGAAGTAAAAAATAAATTGGCTTAATACTGGTGTCTGGTGATGACTTGACTTTATATAAACATGATGTACAAAAGGTGCATTTTAATTTTACTATACTTGCCCATCTTTGTATCTGGGATCTAGAAGAGTGGCGATGTAGAAGAGTGGCTCAGTTTCAACATCAGCAAAGCGCTTCTCCACTGCCTCCAGCAGAGTCCTCTTCATTGTTTTTATTCCCTGGTCATCATCATCCTCCCGATACAGAACACGTCTGAGGACTAATGAGTGAATGAATGACTTAATGAATGCATGGGATTATAGTTTGTTTCAAACAACATCAATAAATGTTACAGTATAATGTAATAAATAAAAATACAAATTACCTGTTATGGCAGGGATCACATCAGCTGCAGTTGCAGTCTCCCTGCTCACATCCCTGGTCAGCTCTTCAAAGGGTAATAGCACATCAGCAGTCTTATTCATCAGCTCCCACTGGTAAGCTGTCAGTGTTGCTGGTAGAGTGCGCTCAGCTGCAAAGACACTAAGAGCACGTTTTTGTTGCAGTAGGCTCTGCAGCATGTAGAGGCTGCTGTTCCATCGTGTCTGCACATAAGAGAACATGATTCACTTTATTTTTGTGCAAATTAGGTGCAGAGCATGTAATGTATTAGTGACTTACTAAATCAAGTGTATGGGAAATAATAATAATAAAATAGAAATACATTAAAGAATGTTACGAGAGAAATCTCACCTGTACATCTTGCTGTAGGCGCTTGATATCCATATTTAGGTCCATCTGTATGTCTTCTAGTCGAGAGTAGGCCAACGGGGAGTGTTTAAAATGGCCTACAATCTTCCTTGCGTTGGCCATGGTCTCTGTCACGCTGCGCTGAGACAGCAGGCCCTCATGCACACAGAGTTGACATGAATGGGCGACACAGCCCACACTCGGCACCCCCATATCCCTCATAGCTTTCTTCATATTTGCCGCGTTGTCACGCAAAATTACATGGACCCGTTGCTTGTCAATTCCCCAGTTGTTTAGCATCTTTTCCATCGATTGCTGGATGCACTCTGCAGTGTGCGATCCGCAAAATTCCTGGACATGTAGGGTCGCACAGCGTAAAACAAAACTTGAGTCAATCCATTGTGCGGTAAGGCTTAGTAGAGACATGGGAGCTACGGACGAACTCCAGATGTCTGTGGTGAACGAAACATGGGGTACATCTGATAACAGGACAAGTAGTTTGTCAGAAATCTTCTTATAAAGGGCTGACAGAGCTTTCTCGGTGAAATAGTGGCGAGACGGCATTTCAAATCGAGGTTCTACGTGCTCCAAAAGCATAAGAAATCCAGGGTTCTCTACAAAGGCGAATGGCAGGTCACTCATTGCGATCATTTGTGCTATCTTGGCTGTGATGTCCTGCGCCTTCGCGCTGTCACGGGGCATTTTTTCTCTCCTCTTCAAACTCTCCTGCAGTGTGAGCTGACTCATCTTCGGCTGGGTTGCCTGGGTAAACTCGCTGTATTGTGTCGGGTGTTTGTTTGTTTTTTTTTTGTTTTTTTTTTTTCCCCGGGTGTTTGTTTTTGAGGTGCCGTATCAGGTTTGTTGTGTTAAATGTAGCCTTTTCCTTTCCACCTCTTGCAATCCCAAGTTTACATATCTCACAGTTTGCTATGGCAATGTTGTTGTCATCAGCTTTATAACACCTCCAGACCGCAGACATACTCGCGCTTTCCGCTTCAAGCTGCTTCCGTGTTCTACTTTGCCGCTTTTAACCAATAGCGTCTCTGCAACAAAGTGATGTCATGCCGCACGTGTTGCTGTTTCTGTGTGGAGTCAAGAGTTCTAACTCTGTGCCACCGCATAACTATAGATGTGTTAAAAAATAATGAGAATATATATACATATATATCCGAGTCCTGATCGGGAGGTAACGTCCGATTCTGATCGAGTCTGAAACCACGTGATCGGGCCCGATTTCCGATCACGTGATCGGATCTGGACATCCCTAGAAATAACGCTCAGAAATGATCACCTAGGCAAACCAAGACTTCGCAAGGATGAATGTGTGTGGTGTGCTTATATGGAGAGAGTGTAATGATTATCAGGTGTGTGTGCAATCAGTCCCAGGTATGTGGGCTGATGGGAATTGGAGTCCAAATGTGAATCAGTCAATATTCTGGTGAGAGCTCCCTCTGATGGTGCGGAGGAGGCGGTATGGGAGCCTCATTTGTGACAGAGCCCCCCCCCCCCGCGAGCGGCTCCTGACGCGAGGACGCTGTCGACGCCGGGGTCTACCACATGGTCGAGGGGCCGGTTTCTCCGGATGCGTCCTATGAAACTCTTCAATGAGAGAGGGGTCGAGGATGTCCTCTGATGTGACCCAGGATCGCTCCTCCGGGCCGTACCCCTCCCATTCAAACAAATACTGGAGTACTCTACAGGCGCCTGGAATCGAGCAGTTCTCGAACTTGGTACGCCTCCTCGCCGTCGACCACGATAGGCGGGGGGTTATGGACCTCGGCTCCCTCCTCCGGCTCTCCTCTCGGACCATCAGCAGGTTTCAACAGAGACACATGAAATGTGGGAGAAATACGGTAATTAGCAGGCAAGTCTAAACGAAATGAAACTGGTGTAATTTGTCTTAGAATTTGGAAAGGACCCACATACCTAGGACTGAGCTTTCTGCATGGAAGTCTGAGACGTAGATCTCTGGTAGACAGCCAGACCCACTGTCCAGCGACGTATTGGGGTTGAGGGCGACGATGAAGATTGGATTGTTCCTCCTGTCTTCTTACCGCCTGTTGCAGATGGGTGTGTGCCCGGTTCCAAGTCTCTTCACTTCGTTGGAGCCATTCGGTGACAGAGGGAAGATTGGATGGTTCCCCTGACCAGGGAAACAGAGGTGGTTGATAGCCCAGGATGCATTTGAAGGGAGTTAAGCCGGTTGCTGGTTTCTGAAGGGAATTTTGTGTGTACTCAGCCCACATGAGGTACTTGCTCCAATCTGCCTGGTTCTGTTGACAATATGTTCTTAGGAAACGAGTCAGTTCTTGGTTTAAGCGTTCAGTCTGTCCATTGGATTGAGGGTGGTAACCAGAAGTAAGGCTGATATTCACATTAAGTTGTCTGAAGAATGAAGACCAGACTCTAGATGTAAATTGAGGGCCACGGTCTGATACAATGTCCTCTGGAAGACCATAGAAGCGAAAAACGTTATTGCACAGGATTTCAGCTGTCTCAAATGCCGTGGGGAGCTTTGGCAGGGGAATCAAGCGACATGCTTTGGAGAATCGATCAATTACAGTTAATACAGTGGTGTTACCTTGAGAAATGGGGAGATCTGTGACAAAGTCGATGGCTTTATGGGACCAGGGGCGTCGAGGAATGGGTAGTGGCTGAAGTAAACCTGCGGGTAGTTGTCGTGGAGATTTGGATGTATTGCAAGCGGCACAGGCATTTACAAAGGTGATCGTGTCCGTGGACATGGCAGACCACCAAAATCAGTGTAACAAAGTTCGTAGATCGGGAAGAAGGAGGCGGGAACCGGCGAATGTTCAAACAACTTTGATAACATAAATAAACAAACACAAAAGTAAAGCGGCAGCCCCTCACGGACGACTGCCACGCACACACAAACACATTAAAATCCAGGCCTGGTCCTCTCTCGTCTTCCACTGTCATCGCTCCTCCTTTTATCCTTCCGGAGCTCCTCTGTGGGACTCGAGACCGGTGAGTGGCGCAGGTGTCGCTCATTACCCTTAACTCCACCGGCCTCGCTCCGTTCCCACGGCTCTCGGCCCCGCCCCACTTGTCACATACCCCCATCGCCCCTCGCAGGCCGGGGGATACCCTCGAGACTGCGCTCTACTCCCCCCCCCCCTCCCAGGGGGGCCCGTCAGGGCGGCCGCGGCGTACCTGGGGGTAAGGACAGACGAGGCGAGAGAAAAGGAGACGGAAGGATGAGGAGAGACAGAGACGAGAGCGGGGAGAGAGGAAAAGAAAAAAAAAAAATCTCGATCCGGTTCCCGGACACGCTGCCGCTCGGTCCTCAACCAGCTGAGAGGCTCTCACTCGCGGTGCCATGCGATGGTACTGGACATCTTTGGTGGACGGCCTAACGCTCCTCCGCCTCCTGGCGGACGGCGATGGCTCCTCCGGTCGAGGGTAGCCGGCAGCGAGTCCCCCGTTCCCTGCTCCTCCCCAGACATGGCGGATGGCAGCAGGCTCCGGCCTCCTGGCGAACGGCGCCGACTCCTCCGCTCCCTCTTGGATGGCAGCCACCCCTCCTCGACCCAGGAGCACGGCAGCGAGCCTTCCGTCCCACCTGATCTTCTATCGTTCCAGCACCACCGCCTCGGGCAGCCACTGGCGGTCTCCGCTTCTCCGTACTGCCCGACCTCCTCAGCACCGCGATCCCCTCAGCAGCGAGGGCTTCTTCTGACAGCATGTCCCTCCTTCCTGCCGGGTTTCGGCACCAATGTAACAAAGTTCGTAGATCGGGAAGAAGGAGGCGGGAACCGGCGAATGTTCAAACAACTTTAATAACATAAATAAACAAACACAAAAGTAAAGCGGCAGCCCCTCACGGACGACTGCCGCGCACACACAAACACAAATTAAAATCCAGGCCTGGTCCTCTCTCGTCTTCCACTGTCGTCGCTCCTCCTTTTATCCTTCCGGAGCTCCTCCGTGGGACTCGAGACCGGTGAGTGGCGCAGGTGTCGCTCATTACCCTTAACTCCACCGGCCTCGCTCCGTTCCCACGGGTCTCGGCCCCGCCCCACTCGTCACAATCGGTTCTTTAGTAGTTGGATGGTAGCATTTATACCAGGGTGACCTGAGCTGGGAAAGTTGTGTACCTGATGCAAGAGCTTAGGCCGGAGAGATTCAGGAACGTAAGTGAGTTCAGGTGGACAATTTGGTGGAGGAGGATTCTGCCTGTTAATCTGATCAATTTCAGTCATGACGTCCCACTGTACTGGTGCAATGAGCAAAGTCTCTGGGATAATGTTCTCCTCGATCTCGGAGTAATTAGTTTGATCTGTCTGTCTGGATAGAGCATCGGCCTTGATATTCTTGGTGCCTGGTCGGTACGTGACTGTGAAATTGAATCTGGTAAAGAACATTGCCCACCTTGCCTGCCTAGGGTTCAGTCGTTTGGCAGAACGTAAATATTCCAAGTTCTTATGGTCAGTCAAAACAGTGAACGGATGTTGGGCTCCCTCTAGCCAATGACGCCATTCCTCCAGGGCTGCCTTCATGGCTAGAAGTTCACGATTGCCTACATCGTAATTCCGTTCGGCTGAGGATAGTTTCCTTGAATAAAAGGCACATGGGAACATCTTGGCTGGAGTACCCTGACGTTGTGACAATATTGCTCCGATACCCGTGCTAGAAGCATCAACCTCCACAATGAAGGGGGTCCTGGGATCTGGATGATGAAGGATTGGTGCAGATGTGAATCTTGTCTTGAGTTCCTGAAAAGCTAGTAAAGCTTCAGGGTTCCAGGAGAGACGGGAGGTGGAACGTTTTGTCATGGCAGTTAAAGGGGCAGCGACTGCGCTGAAATTTCTAATGAATCGTCTATAGAAGTTGGCGAATCCTAGAAATCGCTGTAATTCCTTGACTGTGTGAGGTTGAGGCCACTCCAGTACTGCTCTGACCTTGTTCTCATCCATGGCCACGCCCTCCTGACTGATGATATAGCCGAGGAATGAGGTGGAAGTCTGATGAAACTCACATTTCTCAGCCTTAGCATATAGCTGATACTGAATGAGGCGCTTTAGGACAGATCTCACGTGTTGAAGGTGTTCCTTTAGAGAGTTAGAATAGATCAGAATATCATCAATATATACAATTACCCACTGGTCTAGCATGTCACGGAACACATCATTGATGAAAGATTGGAAAACTGAGGGACTGTTGGACAGGCCGAACGGAATAACTAAATATTCATAGTGGCCAGTGGAAGTAGAGAAGGCCGTCTTCCATTCATCTCTATCCTTGATTCGGATCAAATTATAGGCACAACGTAAGTCTAGCTTTGTGAAGTATTTGGCCTGACGAAGCTGCTCTAGAGCGGAAGGGACTAGAGGTAAGGGGTACCTGAACTTGACAGTTATATCATTGAGTCCGCGGTAATCAACACAGGGTCGAAGGCGGAAGGATAATGCGTATTCCGCTGCGGTCTTTCTTCCCTGGTTTAACATGAGGAGTTGTTCACCAGCACTCTTGCCTCCTGCGGGATGCTCGAAAACCTCTAAAGCGCTGTAAAAATACCTCGAATGAGGGAAAGGTTGAGCCATCTGCTCTCCACACAGCGGTAGCCCACTCTAATGCCTTTCCAGTCAATAACGAACACACAAAGGAAATTTTCCCCAAGTCCGTGGGATACAGCATGGGTTGTTGGTTCACAAAGAGGGAGCATTGTAAAAGAAATCCCTTACATTTAGACAAATCTCCATCAAATCTTTCAGGGAAAGCAAGACGTGGACTTACAGTGGGGTTTTGGCTGGGCAAGGTGTTTACCAGAGCGGCCATTTGTGCTGAGGCGGGTTGAGGAGCTGCTATGCTTAGATTCTGCAGCATCGTGACGAGTCCCTCGGTGAGAGAGGTGAGTCGATTGAGCTGGTGCTGGTGTATAGCGAGCATATTAGCTTGGGCAGATAACTCTGTTGACATTTGCATGATGGCTGCTGGATCGCTAGTTGGCGAAGTCTTCTGTAACGAGGAGTCAGCAGATTGAGGATCCATGTGCAGTTTATTTAACACCAGAACAATAAATACAAACAGCCGTAAAGGCGAGATGAGGGTGTGAACAGTACAGGCTAAGATCAGGGCAGGCAGCAAAGATTCACAGTCCAATAAACAGATATGGGTCAGGGCAGGCGGCATAGAATCACAGTCCAGTAAACAGATATGGGTCAGGGCAGGCGGCAGAGAATACAGAAACGAGAAACAGTCCAGGTCACAACAGAATAAACAATCCACAATGAAATAACGCTCAGAAATGATCACCTAGGCAAACCAAGACTTCGCAAGGATGAATGTGTGTGGTGTGCTTATATGGAGAGAGTGTAATGATTAGCAGGTGTGTGTGCAATCAGTCCCAGGTATGTGGGCTGATGGGAATTGGAGTCCATATGCGAATCAGTCAATATTCTGGTGAGGGTTCCCTCTGATGGTGCGGAGGAGGCGGTATGGGAGCCTCATTTGTGACACATATAACACATTTGAATAAAACTCAGCAAAGAACATACTTTACAATGTTATATATAATACAATGTTATAAAACGATCTATAATTTGCATTTAGCCTAGGCTACATTAAGATTGGAAATGCATTGTTTGTCCCCAAAATACATTTTGAAATATGTTTTGATCTATGGGGGTTGAAACTAAATATATATATATTTTTTTATTTAAAAAATATATGTCATTGAGCTTCACTGCTTACAACATATTTTAGGCATATATTTAAAATATATTTTGGTCACACAAAATATATTTTTTACCATATGGGACACAACACTGCACCTGGATATGCTGTTAAAATACACACTATATTGAAATATTTTGAAGAAAGGGATAGTTCACCCAAAAATGAAAAGCCAGTCATCATTTACTCACCCTCGAGTTAATCCAGACCTGTTTGAATTGCTTTGTTCAGCTGAACACAAAAGAAGATATTTTGAAGAATGAATGTAGTGAAACAGTTTTTGGTCCTCACCGACCAGACATAGTATTTTTCCCCATGCTTTGGAAGGGGGACCAGCAGGTGTTTGGTGACCTACATTCTTTAACATATCTTCTTTTGTGTTCAGGTTTGGCACAACTTGAGGTTGAGTAAATGATGACTGAATTTGGGGTAAACTATCCCTTTAACTTCACACAACACACTCAAGGTCTGTTAACATAAACTCCACTTATAGAAATTACGCTGATAACACATAAGAAGTTCCTAGAAAAGTAGTCCCAGCTTGAAAATAAATAATTAGACAATGTTATTTCAAATAGCAAACATTTTTGTATGGAAAAATTATTAGTGCATTTTAACAACAATGCAAGCTGCACATTTCTACTTATAAAATGGTGAGGTGTCCAAGTTGCAACATCTAGCTACTGGGGTGCCTCAGGGCTCAGTTCTTGGACCACTTCTCTTCTCTGTCTACATGCCACCACTAGGTTCTGTCATTCAGAAACATGGCTTTTCATATCACTGCTGATGACACTCAACTCTACCTCTCATTCCATCCTGATGATCCGACGATAGCTGTTCGCATATCAGCTTGTCTAACAGACATTTCTTGCTGGAATGACCTTGAAGGTCTACCATTAACTTCAACTCAACCTAGCTAAGACAGAACTGCTTGTGGTTCCATCAAACCCATCGTTTCATCACAATTTCACCATCCAGTTAGACACACCAACCATAACTCATTCAAAAGCAGCCAGAGACCTTGGAGTTATGATTGATGATCAGCTGACTTTCTCAGAACACATTGCTAAAACTGCCCGGTCCTGCAGATTTGCTTTATTCAATATCAAGAAGATCAGTCCCTTTTTTTCAGAACATGCTTCACCACTCCTTGTTCAAGCTCTTGTTCTGTCCAGGCTGGGCTATTGCAATGCTCTCTTGGCAGGTCTTCCAGCTAGTTCAATCAAACCTCTACAATTAATCCAGAATGCGGCAGCAAAATACATTTTTAATGAGCCGAAAAGAATGCACGTCACACCTCTGTTTATCAATTTGCACTGTCTACCAATAGCTGCTCTCATAAATTTCAAGACATTAATGTTTGCCTACAAAACCACCACTGGCTCTGCACCCCTTTATCTAAATTCACTACTTCAGATTTATGTGCCTCTAGAAGCTTGCATACTACAGGTGAACGATGCATTATTGTTCATCCCAAAGAGGCCCCAAATCACTCTCATGAACTTTTACATTAAATGTTCCCTCCAGGTGGAATTACCTGCCTAACTCAATCCAAGCAGCTGAGTACCATCTTCAAGAATCGGCTAAAACACATCTCTTCCATCTTTACTTGACCCTCTTACTCTAGCACTCTCTATTGTAATTCTATTATATCTATTTATCTTATTTTTCATTTTAAAAATAGCCCTCTAACACTTGCACTCTCTATTCATTTTCTAACTGCTTGTTTTCTTAAAAAAGGCCTCTAACGCTAGCATTCTCTATTTTTTTCTATTCTTTCTTTTCTTTTTATTTATTATAAAAAAGGCCCTCTAACACTAGCATTCCCAATTTGTTTCTTTTCATATGTATATATTCATGTATATTAAATATAAAACACCTTGCTACAAGTACTGCGTTAGGCTAACCGAGACATGTCATAGCACTTGCATATTATTGTTTTTGGTTGGTTTTCCTCTATTGTCCTCATTTGTATGTTGCTTAGGACAAAAGCTGCTGCTTAATGACTAAATGTTACTTCATAAACATTCTAGTAATTGCATTATTATAATAATAATTTTCGTTCGGTTGGAAGGGGGCGGTCATCGCTGCGGAGGCTGTGTGGAGGTGTGGAGGGCCTCCTGGGGCACAGTGTGTGATGATGGATGGGATATGGATGATGCACATGTGGTGTGTGTGCACAGCTGGGCTGCGGATATGCTGTGTCTGTCAGCGGGCAGGGTGAGCCGTATGACCAGGGCACAGGCCCCATACACATGGATGAGCTCAACTGCACTGGAAAAGAGAGGAGCTTATGGGAATGTCCGGCGATTACGAATGGACATGACTGTGGACATAAGGAGGATGCAGGTGTGGTTTGCTCAGGTACGTGACGCTATGTGTGAGTTATAAGTGACATCTCAAAGTATGTTAATTAGAGACTTCAGTAGAGATGCATCCATATTTCAGCCAATAATTTCTATTTGAACACTGATCTGATATAATTTCTCTCACACCTAAGTTTAACTGAGGGGTTAATTGAAAGTCATGCCGTAATATTTAAAACTAAAACAAAATGTGACCCTGGACCACAAAACCAGTCATAAGGGTCAAATATTTTGTAATTGAGTTTTATACATCATCTGAATAAATAAGCTTTCCATTGATGTATGGTTTGTTAGGATAGGACAATATTTGGCTGAGATACAACTATTTGAAAATCTGGAATCTGAGGGTGCAAAAAAATCTAAATATTGAGAAAATCACCTTTAAAGTTGTCCAAATGAAGTTCTTAGCAATGCATATTACTAATCAAAAATTAAGTTTTGATATATTTACGGTAGGAAATTTATAAAATATCTTCAAGGAACATGATCTTTACTTAATATCCTAATGATTTTTGGCATAAATGAAAAATCGGTAATTTTGACCCATACAACGTATTGTTGCTTTTGCTACAAATATACCTGTGCTACTTAAGACTGGTTTTGTGGTCCAGGGCCACAAATAATATCCCAGAATTCTTTTTACCAGCACGTTTCCCAGTTCAATCTTAAACTAGAATTGCACAGACTCTTCTACTGTAAAGTACAGTACTTAACTGTATTTTCAATCATTGATTCTTCATTGTTGATTCTCTTTGTTGTTCTCCTCGTTGTGCTCCCAATGTGTGTTTGTTCCCTAGTTGGACTGTCCTGCAAATATATCCTCCATTATCACAAAGCTAAATGTTGCAGTCTTATTATTATTTTGTTACTCACCTGTTCATCCTGCAAACCTTCAATAAAGTATGTGCATTTGGGTTCACACTTTTGTCATGGTATATATTGTCAAAGGCAGCACTAACATCTAAAACATCTCATAGAGTTTTGATGCCACTCTTAGATGTGCAGCCTTGTACATTTTACCTAAATTATTATTTCCTCTTCAAAACTTATTGCTCGATCCCAACTGCAGAATAACAAAAGCTGTTATGGTCAAAACGTTGTGTTAATGCCAACCAAACAGATCAAACTGGTCTGTGTTAAGGGTGACACTGATGTATGTGTTAAAGTGATTTTGTGATTTTTTTTCTCATTGCATGTGTCTGTTCACACGTCTTCTCTTATTTTAATGAAGAAAACAAGGCTCTGTGACTGACAGGAGGTCTGGACCGATGCTCTGGGAGAGTGGAGGTCCATCACAATAGTAGTTGGGAGACAGTGTGTGACACATCCTGGCATAAGAAAGAAGCTAAAATGGCCTGTAATATGCTGAACTGTGGAGAGGTCAAACAGTTCACAGTCTTTGTCCCAGCCTTCAATCATACAAATGGATCACTCTGGTATTTTGTCTGTTTGGGGAGTACCACAGACCTGTGGCAGTGTTCGGAGTACATTAATAACCCACATGTGTGCTAGGAAGTAGAGGTCTTCACGGAGGACCCGAGGACCCGGGACCCGTACGGGTTCGGGTCTATATTTTAAAAGGTCAGCCGGGTCCGGGTCGGGTCCCAATCTATTACTTCGGGTCCCGGGTCTTTTTAACTTTGTGTGTAATACCCGAGTCGACCGGAGAACACCGCACCCGCCAGAGATCAGTGTCAGTCAGCATGCGTGTGTTTTGTAACTTGCAGTTTGAAAAATTAGGATGAGAAAAGTGTGAGCGGGAAATAAGTTGGAAGAAAAAAAACCCGCGTTACCTCAGCCGCCAGAAGCAAAGCGCACGTGGAGTTAATGTTAGTACTGCAAGCGGACGGTGATCATGGATTCCTTCATAGTGATGTGAAAAAAAAAGGCTGAAACAAAACTGAAGAGACACACCTGTTATTGAACACGCACGCAGTAAAGTGTAACGAACTTCTAATTCTGTGCATTGTTTGCTAAAAAAATAATTGCTCCGAGTCTTTATTACAACCAACAAAAAAGTATCGTTATTGTACTTCAAAAGGGGAAACGTAACAGTCGAAGCTGACTCCAGATGAAGTTGCATTGGTCATCCGTGTCCATCTCAGCAGGTAGACTTTTAAACTGGAATAATGAGTGCATTAAGAAGGCTCTTTCAGTCGGCAAGAGAGAGGAACAGCCTAACATGGAGGGAAATGTATTGGCAAGGAGGATTGTATGCATCGCAGTCAGGGAAACTAACAGTAGTTAAGGCAAAAAGGTTTTTTTTCGCAACTTGTTCATTGACTTAATAGCATTTGCTGTGCAATATGTGCCGATCGGGACGGGTACAGTCGGGTCTGTGTCTTCCCAGCCGGGTCGGGTCCAACTTTTGAATAATGGTCGGGTCCACGTCGGGTCCGGGTAGTACATTTATGGCATTTCTCGGGTCTGCACGGGTTCGGGTCCCACTTTCAAATAAAATACGGGTCCGGGTCGGTTCCGTGCAGCATATTTACGGGTCTCTTCGGGTTCGGGTACGAATTTTTGGACCCGTGAAGACCTCTACTAGGAAGCCAAAGCAGCTGGGCTGATTTGCAATAGTAAGTATATATAACATTTTAATAGCTAAAGCAATGGTTTACAAAAAAACTCTCATTTTCTTCTGTGAAACACTAAAATAATATCTGTGTGACCATGCCTGTCAAGCTTCAAAAAAGGCAAAAAAATCAGAACAAAAAAAACTCTCAAAAAAAGTAGTCCATACAGCTCATAAACTATATTTAGAGCCTCCTGAAGCTTTATACACTCATATTTCATTGTTTTTCCTCTTTGTTGGAGCTCTCAAATCTAATGCCATTCACTTATGCCATTTGTGATGTCATCTGGCCTATGTTTTATTATTTTGTTTTTGTTTTTTGGTGGGTTGTTTGTTCACTGTTGTTGTTATAAAACTAATATAAAACAATATTGAAAAAAACGCCATTGTCCATCAATGCTGCCACTGCATTGTATCTATACAATTTGCATTTATAGTCCATTTTAAGTAATATAATTACATATAAATTACTGTGCAAAAGTCTTCAGCCACTAGTATTTTCAGCAGCTAAAATGGTTTTAAGTCAGTTTTTTCTTTCTTTTTCTGTAGTGTGTCAGTAGGAAATTTTCAAATTTTCATTTCCAAACATTCATTTTGCCATTAATTGTTATAATCCAGTGAGATTTTTGTCTGACAGCAGCCAGTGCTCCACACAGAGATCTGATCTGAGTCTGTCTGGAATAAAGAATTGAACAATGAACAAACTGAGACAGACTAAATCCAGAAGAACAGTGCTTCAAGAAACCTACCTGCAAAGCTACAGTCCTATTAAAAGTTTTAGGCACTTGTGTAAAAATTTTGTAAAATGAGGATGCTGTCAAAATAATGTCATAACTAGATTTTCTTTATCAATTAACCTCTATTAACTTTTTTTTTTTTTTTTTTTTTGCAGACGCTTTTATCCAAAGCGACTTACATTACATTCAGGCTATACATGTTTTATCACTATGTGTGTTCCCTGGGAATCGAACCCACAACCTTTTGCGCTGCTAATGCAATGCTCTACCACTGAGCCACAGGAACTTACTTATTAACTAAATTAAATCAACATTTGGTGTGAGCATCCTTTGCATTTAAAGCAGCTTTTGCCCTCAGTGCACTTGAGCAGAGTTTCTCAGGCAGCTTTACAGATAGGTTTCTTGAAGCATCTTGGAGAGACAGTTCTTCTGGATTTAGTCTGTCTCAGTTTGTTCTGTTTCTTCATGTCATTCCAGACAGACTGGATGATGATCAGATCAGATCTCTGTGTGGAGCACTGGCTGCTGTCAGACAAAAATCTCATTTACATTATTACAATTAATGGCAAAATGAATGTTTGGAAATGTAAACTGATACTTCCTACTCACACACTACAGCAAAAGATAGAAATAACTGACTTAAAACCATTTTTAGCTGGTGAAAATACTAGTGGCCGAAGACTTTTGCGCAGTACTGTATGTTATGATAACAGCAAAATGTAAGGCTCTGATGCTGCTCGTTCACACAGAAGCAGAGCAGCCTCAGAGCTGCCTTTAACACTAGGCTCAAAAGTGAGTTTGGAGCAGCACACAGGCAGCTCAGAGAAGCCACATGTGTAAAACTGCCTTAAGATAAACATTTCTTCTTTTCCAGATTCTCTTTGTCTGCTTGTTCCCACTAGTCCAAGATGGTTCGCGAATCCAAGATGGCGCCGAGCATGGCAGCCGTGTTGCGAGCTCCGAGAAAACTCTGCAGTTTTTTGTATGTTTTATTTGTTATGATGTTTCATTAACAAAGTTCGGGAGGAGCACGTCAGATACTTAGCCTAATTATACACAGGTGGTAAGCAATCAAGTCCATCAATACACGGATATAAATACAGCCGACATACCTCCATTCATTTGACGGTTAATCAGCATCTAGTCTGCACCTTTTGTCATTACAGCACAGACTGAAAATGCTGGGGATGCTGGGGATCTCTTCGGATCCTCCGGCCAATATGCCGGTCCCAGGATCGGTCTTTCTCCACCAGACACGGCCGCCGAGCCCCAGGCTTCGTCGCGGCCACAGCTCTCTGCTCAACCAGCCACACGCTGTCCTCCACCGGCATCACTTCCATCCTCGTATCATTCGGATTCCCATTTTTATCCGTACCAACAATTTCTCCGATCGGAAGTGGATCGTATTTAAGCCTAAAGTCTTTGCGGAAGGTAAACAAAGCGGGTTTTCACAATCTTTTTTGTCACCCCGCAAACCAGCCAACCTCACTCCTAAATCCATTCCAGCGGCCAATAGAACGAGAAAGCCCGAACTCGCCTCGCTTGACACCACCATCGTCCCACACAGGTCGCAGCAGCAGGCCTCCAACGAGCCTGGGCGCGCCCCCAGTTCTCTCCGCAGCAAAGCCTCACTCGCTTCCCGCTTCGGCTCAGCCTTCACCGCGGCTCTGCCAGCCGCACGCAGCCGGGCCTCTAGCTTCTGTTTCCAGATGCTAGCGCGAGGCGGCCTCAGCTAGCGGCGCAACCATCAGTGTTGCCAAATAATTATCAGGTAAAATCGCTAAAGGCAGGTAATCGTTGTTAAATGACGTCACGACATCATTGAATGTTAATGTTACTATGTAACCATGACAGTGCCCAGAATAGACACTGGAATTACTTAAGCTTTCCATATTTTTCACCAGCATTTCTCACCAGTATTTAATTTGCACATAGTATTCCTTAAATGGATAGATAAGATGGTTAAGATTAATTCGTTTTGTGGATACATTTTTTGATCACAATCCAAAAAAAAAAAAAAAAAAATTGGTGCGAGCATTCCAGCTGTTAAAACTTACCTTTTCGAGTCCCACGCTCGGCGAGGCTCACCCGTCCAACCCGTGAGCCTCCATCTCCCGTTGGACGATGGCTAGAGCCTCCCAGCCGGACAACTTACCTTTTCCATCCTGCGGCCGGAGAGCCTTGCCCATCCTATCTGCGAGTATCCATCTCCAGTCGGGTGACGGCGAGAGCCTCCCGGCCACCTAACTTTACCTTTCTGTCTTTACCTGTCTGACACGTGAGTCCCAATCTCTCGACGGACAACGTGCGAGAGCACTCCCGGCCAGACAACATTACCTTTTCAAGTCACACGCTCAGGCGACGCTTACCCGTCCGACACAGCAAGTACTGTGCTCCCCTCGGACGTCGGCGAGAACCTCCCAGCCAGACAAACTTACCGTTTCTGTCCGCCCGCACCACAATATCGAAACCCCATCGAACGCTACATACCCGGTCGGTCAAGCAATCTTAGCCTTCAGTCCACCACCGGTGAGGCTTAACCATCCGACTCGCGAGTATTGATCTCCCGTCGGATGTCGCGAGAGCCTCCCGGCTGGACAACCTCACCTTTTCCTACTACGTCAGTGCCGCTAGCCCATCAAACGGGTGAGCACGCCCACCAGTTGGATGACGGCAGAGCGTTCCGACCGAACTTTACCTTTCCGTCTTTACCTGTCCAACGCCCGCAAGTGAGGCTCATCCATTCGATGCCGTGAGTCTTGATCTTCCGTCGGATGTCGCGAGAGCCTCCTTGTCGGACGTCCCAAACTCTTTTTATCTGCAAGCCGATAGGACCCACTCGTCCGATGACGGAGTATTGTGCTCTAGTCGGAGGATTCATGGGCTCTCTCGTTCAGACACCGCCCTCTGTCCTCTGATTAGCAGGGGCTGACGGCCAGTAGGGCCCGTACGCCAACTCCGTGAACTATCCCACTGCAGGCAACTCGGGTCCTCCTGGTCAGGGCCTCAATCACGCTGCTCCTCCATCGGCGGGCAGGGCTCACCCGTCCCAACGTGATGAGCTACCGTTGAGCTTCGGGTCGAGCCCTCCCCAACTGGTCGCCCTAAACCATGCAGTTCACACCAGCGGCCGGTGGGGCCTACCCATGCATGCCAAATCGCTCCCTCAGAGCACGCAGGCTCCCCCGGCCCGTCATCCAGGCTACTCCTATATACCAGCTCCTGCCAGATCTCTAGTGCGTATTTTGGGGGGGATCTCAGTTTGGCGGCTGTCCAACATTCCATTGCTTTTGGGGGATACTCTGGGTTCGGGCATTTCCCGAGCTCGGAGCCCTTCCCCAGGACAGCACGCAAACAACGTTTTACTATACTCGCCAAATACGCATTATGTTACTCCTGCTAAATATATGTAAGTGTGAACTCGTGAAATTATGTTTCATTAACAAAGTTCGGGAGGAGCACGTCAGATACTTAGCCTAATTAGACACAGGTGGTAAGCAATCAAGTCCATCAATACACGGACATAAATACAGCCGACATACCTCCATTCATTTGACGGTTAATCAGCATCCCTCCTCCACCCCTTCTCCACCATCATTACTAAATTCTCACCACACTGGGGGGGGGTACTCTGGGTTCGGGCATTTCCCGAGTTCGGAGTCCTTCCCCAGGACAGCACGCCAACAACGTTTTACTATACTCGCCAACGCAAACCGGACTTTGAGTTCTTGAACGCCGGCGCTTTGTTTACGGACATCGCATTAGAGCTCTTTGTCTGGGCCGCACGGTCACGAACGAGGAAACGCCGCCGGAAAAGGGGAAAGAGAGCCGTAGTCCTTGTCAGACTCAGATGCCGTCCCCTCCGACCTCCACTCCCAACCATTTTGCTGGCTAACGTTCAGTCACTGGACAACAAACTCTGCGAATTGCGGGCGCGCATCTCATACCAACGAGAAACAAGGGACTGCTGCATTATTTGCCTCACAGAAACATGGATGTCTGCAGTTGTTCCAGACTCAGCCATCGAGCTTACGGGGTTCTCCGTGCACCGCTCGGACAGAACAAAAGAGCTCACAGGGAAAAGCAGAGGTGGGGACGTTTGTTTCTTTATCAACAACTCGTAGTGTGATGAAAGGAATCTGCACTCTATTAAATCCTTCTGCTCCCCTGATCTGGAATTTCATATGCTTCTGTGTCGACCATTCTGGCTACCGAGGGAATTTACAGTGATAATAATCACAGCTGTATACATTCCTCCTCAAGTCAACACAGATCAGGCACTCAAGGAACTGTATGGGAATATAAGCGAGCAGGAAACCGCGTACCCAGATGCAGCATTTATTGTCACAGGGGACTTTAACAAAGCCAACATCAGAACAATAGCTCCAAAATACTTTCAACACATCACCATCAACACGCGTGGTGATCGTGTACTTGACCACTGCTACTCTCCTTTCCAGGACGCCTACAAATCGCTCCCCTGCCAACCTTTTGGCAAATCAGATCATTCTTCCATTCTGCTCCTGCCTGCTTATAGGCAGAAACTGAAACGAGAAGTACCCGCCCTCAGGACAATTCAATGCTGGCCAGACAAATTGGACACTATACTGCAGGACTGTTTTGATCACGTGGACTGGGACATGTTCCGGGCAGCGTCTGATGACGACATAGAGGCGTACTCAGATTCTGTGCATAGATTCTGTGCGTAGAGGACGTGGTTCCGACCAAAACAATTCGTATTTACCCCAACCAAAAACCGTGGATTAACAGTGATGTTCGAGCAGCTTTGTCAGTGCGGACATCTGCCTTTAAATCCAGGAACTTTGACGATCAAAAACAAGCCAGTTACGATCTCAGGAAATCCATCAAAACCGCCAAACAACAATATAAAAACAAAGTTGAAGAACAATTCAACACCAAGAACGCAAGAAGCATGTGGTAGGGCATCAATAACATCACGGATTGTAAAGGGAAAAAAACAGCTACAGTGAACATTGCCGCCTCTTTAGTGAACATCGACCTTAATCTTTTTTATGCTCGTTTCGAGGCTCACAACCCCACCCACACAGAGAGCGCTCCCGCGGCTGTTGCAGAAGAGGCAAGTGCAATTTCCATTTCTGTCGCTGATGTAACCCGATCCTTCAAACGGGTGAATATCCACAAGGCTGTGGGTCCTGATGGCATCCCAGGCCGTGTGCTCCAAGCATGTGCATTCCAGCTAGCTGGGGTTTTCACAGACATTTTCAACCTCTCCCTCTCTCTGTCTGTGGTTTACATTTACATTTATGCATTTAGCAGATGCTTTTATGCAAAGCGACTTACATTGCATTCAAGTTACAGTTTTACATTTTATCAGCTCTGGTTCACTTATGCTTCAAAAAATCCACCATTGTGCCCATACCAAAGAAAAATAAAATCACATGCTTGAATGACTGGAGGCCTGTTGCTCTGACATCCATCTTCAGCAAGTGTTTTGAGAAACTCATCAGAGACTACATCTGCTCTGCGCTGCCTGCCTCACTGGATCCGCAGCAATTTGCATATCGCAGCAACCGTTCCACAGATGATGCTATTGCCTTCACCCTGCATACTGCTCTCTCCCACCTGGAAAACAAGAACGCCTATGTGTGGATGCTGTTTGTGGACTACAGCTCCGCATTCAATACCATAGTGCCTGCCACACTGGTTGCGAAGCTCCAGACTCTAGGACTAAACAGATCTCTGTGCAGCTGAATCCTGGACTTTCTGACAGGCAGAAATCAGGTGGTCAGAATGGGCAACAACACTTAATCTCCGCTGACCCTCAACACTGGTGCTCCACAGGGCTGCGTTCTCAGCCCACTCCTGTACTCCCTGTACACACATGACTGTACAGCCACACACAGCTCCAACGTCATCGTCAAATTCGCTGACGACACAACGGTGATAGGCCTGATCACTGACAACAATGAGACGGCCTACAGAGCGGAGGTGAGTACCCTGACTCAATGGTGTCAGGAGAACCACCTCTCACTCAACATCGACAAGACCAAGGAGCTGGTGGTTGATTTCAGGAGACAGCGCAGAGAACACACACCCATCACCATCGACAAGACACCTGTGGAGCGGGTAAACAGCTTTAAGTTCCTCGGCGTTCACATCACTGAGGATCTCACATGGTCCGCTCACACGGATGCAGTGATGAAGAAGACACACCAATGACTCCAGCCACCCGTCCCACAGACTGTTCTCTCTGCTGCCCTCAGGAAGACATCTCCGCAGCATCCGATCCCGCACTAGTCGACTGAGGGATAGCTTTTTCCCTCAGGCTATCAGGCTAATGAACAGTCAGAACTAATACACCCTACAGCACACCCCCACTTTACGATATGCCACGCACTGCACTTTAACTCCACAATTCAAACTGGGCTACACGTACACACTGCACTAATACAACAATCTATCTGCTACCACTGGATACCATCCAATGCACATCCATGATATTTGCATATCCAGCTTATGTACAATCTGCTGCACCCTTGCATATTACTGTGTATGTATATATGTGTACATAATGTAGAATGTGTACATACGGTGTATAATGTGTATTGATAACTGTAAGTATGTCTAACAGTACACTGTGTGTACTGAGTATATGTACTGTATGTGTATATTACACATTGTCATCTGTATAAGTCTGTAAGTAATGGTACTGTCTATCTGTTAATTGTTTCTGCACTGTATGGAGCACGCTCTCAAGAATTTCACTCATCAAGGCACATGTGCTGTGATGATGTGACAATAAAAGTGATTTGATTTGATAGTCCACAACCACCCTCAGCACCAGTAACCACAGGTGATCCTGAACCTTTCTAACAATCCTAAAGCTGAAGATGATTCAAAAACAATATTTGTAAAGTTTCCCTTATTTAATAGATCGTAAAGTGAATCTACTACAATCACAGTTATGCTGTGCAGAGAAAAAAAAATTACATTTGAAGAAAAACAAAGGTTAACTTGAAAATTAGATAACATTTATGGCTGGCTGTGTTTATGCAAAAGGTGTGTAATGTTAGGCAAAGCATCACTCTTTCATCATGTCTGGGGCTCTTTTCTTTCATCCAGTGACTACGACAATGGGCAAACCACCTGGATTATTCCCGACTTCAGAGCAACTGGGGTGTTTTGTCCTTGGGTTCTTTCTTTTGATTGCAGTTATCACAAATATCCTCTTGTGTCATCATGATAAAAATAAGAAAGGTGGGTGCAAACCTACAGCCCAACTCCACAAAGCACAACTCTTTCAATGAACTGTTGGTAGAAAATCTTGTGGACCCATCAACAGTGCTGGGAAGGTTACTTTGGAAATGTAATAGGTTACAGATTACAAGTTACCCTATTCAAAATGTAATAAGTAGTGTAAATTTCTAAATTTACACAAAATTTATTTTCTAAATTTCTATTGTTTTCAACCGTTAATTATTTTGAAACGACAAAATCAGACTTTAGCACCTCTTTTTACTCTGAGATCATTCTGAGGGTAAATACAGATTTAAAATCATAACAAGAAATAGTTTCGTTTTTTTTTTAACTGCTTACACACTTTTTCAAAACTTTGCCTTTCCCCCACCCAAAAAACTTTACACACAAATCCAAGAATTGCACACACAAGATTAAAAATGCCTCACATATCTTGCAAAATGAAGTACTGCATTCAAAATATCACAAACACATCTCAAAAGCAAACATTTGTCTTTCGTTATCTGTTCGTTGATGTGGCATTTTGTGGCAAAAGTGTGGCATTTTGATTGGTTGTTTGAAAAAGGAAATCAAGATACGTCTTGTTAGATTTTTGTGTGTTACATAGAGAATTTTATGTTGTGTTTTGCAAAAAATGCTTTATGAAAGTGAAAACTGAGTCAAAGGCTGATAATTAGTGTATGTTTTGCAGATTTAGTGTTTGAGGTTTGCATGTCAGCTTTCAGAAATTGTGTGACAAGTAAAGATTTTGTGTGTAAGCAGTTGAAAAAATCTGTAATAGCTATGATACTGGTTTTGAAATCAAATATTTGCATAGCTAGGAAACACTGGCTTCTAACAATGCCTTGGAAAAAAACAGTTAATCTTAAATTATTGAATAAGCATGTGACCTATTCTGTGTCCTAAAATCCTGAAACATCGGCGTCTCTCATATTTTAGAGCAGTCCCTGCAATTTATAAAAGAAATCAATTAAACCTGGTATGTGTGTGTGCGTGTGTGTGTTTGTGTGTGTGTGTGTGTGTGTGTGAGAAAATATTCAGATGTAACCCCCTTTGTAATTGTTAATATTTTCATAAGTATCTGTAATTTAATTACACATTTTTTCTCAGTAACTGTAACTAATTACAATTACATTTATTTTGTAATTAAATTACAGAATTCCGTTACATGTAACTAGCTACTCCCCAACACTGCCCATCAATACCTTTATTTAGATGAATCTCACAAAACCTGTCAAGAGCATGTCCAAAATCAAGGGCAAAATTAATAAATAAAAAATTACATTTTACACAATACAATTCGAACACCATTGAAATTTACAACTGAGCCAGTTGTGTGTTTCCTAGCTGCCGTGGCCCAAAAGAGATACACAAACCTGCAGGCCCCAGCCGAAACAAAGGAAAATTTGAATTTCTCTGTGCATGTTCTTTTTCCCTCTTATAGAGACAGTGACCTATACTTGCCATTATATGATTGACAGACTAGAACAGTTTGACCTAAAAACATCAAAATTGGATCTACTGGAAAAAAAAGACATCTACATTTTGGATGCCCTTGGGGTAAGCTGATAGATACTACATTTTAATTTCAAAGTGAACTATCCCTTTAATGAATATAAAACGATTTAATATAAAATGAAAAATAATTTTAACACAGCCATGAAATTTTTAAATTTTATTTTCTCTAAGTGCCAAAAATTCCACACAAAATCTTAATAAAAACGCAAAATATATCAAATAAAATAAATTCTACATTTCACTACTTGTACTTTCTTGAAATGTCATGAATCAGTCTGCCGAATGCACAATCAGAGTGTTTCTTTGCCAGCCATTCATTCCACTCAATCACTGCAAGGTGGTCAGAGAGCAAACTCTCTGTCCGATTTCCCCTAAGCCTCCAGATCTGCTCCTTGTAGGATCTCCAGGCCCTCTCAATATGTTGGGTATGGGCACCAGTGTATGGGGATCTACATACTGCATCTACATCTACTGAGCTGGACGATGCCATCACTGAATTCAATAATGAAATGCCTTTAACTGAAAATTGAGTGTTTAATCTTGTCATTTTACATTATTGACACTATTTTCCCATTTTGATATTGTGCAGTTGCTTTGTCACAATTTGTATTGTTAAAAGCGCTATATAAATAAAGGTGACTTGACTTGACTTGACCACCTGCTGTGGTTGACAGTGTGATGGTTGTACCCTAGTGTGGGGAGTAAGCGATTGGCACGCCACTCGTCACTGATAATTGATGACCCAGGCCTCACATGATGCGCAATCAAGGGCACTAGATGTCTTCGAGATCTTCTCTCCAGAAGACGTAGAATAGGTTTTCCAGATCTTTGCTGCTGTTGATGCCTCACACACCTAACATCCCAAAGACCCACTTCTTTCTTTTCCACCCACCAGACATTCTTCCTCTACCATACTAATGGAGAAAAAACACAACAAACACAGACATAAACAGATAGATTATAATAACAATAACTTTTGTATCTATATTTCACATTTATTTACAGTCACTATTGCTATAACATACCTTTCTTTTGTGCCGAAAATGGCTTTCGTCGACCACAAAGTACTCCCTTCTTCCACCAATTTGCTGGCCTGTACGCCATCTCATCCTTTCAACTGCTGTGACACAGACCTCCCTTATTTTCTTTGCCATTTTACTAAGAGTAGCTGAACTACCTGCAATGCTGTCATCCATCATGTCTATCTGGCATAACCGTAGACCCTGAGAAAACCTTTAAGGGCAAATAGAACATGTAATTCTGTTTATGTAAAATTACTGACATTGTATGAATTATTTTAAATATTGCACATTTTATGCAAATTACATAGAGAACAGCAACAAAAAGTGAGTTTGTGATATACAGTGATGTGCAAAATGAATAGAACACTAGTATTTTCAGCAGCTAAAATGGTTTTAAATCAGTTATTTCTATCTTTTGCTGTCAGTAGGAAATATCAGTTACATTTCCAAACATTCAATTTGCCATTAACTGTAATAATGACATGAAGAAACAGAACAAACTGAGACAGACTAAATCCAGAAGAACTGTGGAGAACAACGTCTTCAAGACGCTTCACGAAACCTCCTGCAATGCTCCTGAGAAACTCTGCTCAAGTGCACCGAGGACAAAACCTGCTTGAAACACAAAGGATTCTCACACCAAATGTTGATTTAATTCAGTTAATAGAAGTTAACTGATAAAGAAAATCTATGTATGACATTATTTTTGACAGCATCCTCATTTAACAGCATTTTTACACAAGTGCCTAACACTATTAACAGCACTGTAGCTTTACAGGAGGTTTATTGAAGCGTCTTGGAGATACAGTTCTTCTGGATTTAGTCTCAGTTTGTTCTGTTTCTTCATGTGACTCCAGACAGACTGATGATGATCAGATCAGATCTCAAAAATCTCACTGGATTATTACAATTAATGGCCAAATGAATGTTTGGAAATGTAAACTGATATTTTCTACTGACAGACTACAGTAAAAGAAAGAAATAACTGACTTAAAACCATTTTTTAGCTGCTGAAAATACTACTATTTATATTATTTATATTACAACTGTTATTACTTGCCTACCTGTACATGAACTGCATCCACTTGCTGAAGGATACCTTTGATCCACTGAAGATTGATTTGTGCCTGAGAGAAATCTGTCTTGCCCTTCCCCCATGTACAATTTGTCGACAAATCCTATTGTACCCCCCCCCCCCCCCCCCCCCCCAAAAAAAAAAGAAACATGTAGATTTGTGTGTGTGTGTGTGTGTGTGTGTGTGTGTTTATTTCTTACCAAGCATATTGATCTCCACTGTTCCTCCTTTTCTTCATTTTCATCTTCCGATGGCATATTCTGCATTTAATTTTTGTTTTTAGCAGTTTCCTTCTCTGAAGCCACTTAATAAGCTTCAGGGTTTTCAGAGCGGCAGTGAGTCATATTATGAAACGGTGCGCAAAAGCAAGGAGTCACCTGATGCCCCTGCGCAGAAAAGCGCGTGAAGGCGAGGAGTCACCTGATGCACCAGCGCGGAAAAGGCGAGGAGTCACCTGGTGCCCCTGCGCGGAAAAGCGCACAAAGGCGAGGAGTCACCTGATGCCCCTGCAGCATGCAAAGGCGATTAGTCACCTGGTGCCCCTGCGCAGAAAAGCGCGCGAAGGCGAGGAGTCGCATAAGTGTTGTAAAACTTTTTCGCAGTTCTGTTGTTTAAATTATTTACTTGCTGTTAGGAAGGAATACTTCGTTTCCTACCTATTTCTATTGTGCATTTTTGTTGAGGTTTATATTTTTGATTGCACTTTCTGGCAATTAGAATAATTTGCACCTCAGCTAAAAAGGAGCCTGTGTGATTGTGCGAAGTGTTTAGTTTCCTATACAGCAATTAGTAGTCCTTTAAGGTTATTGGCTGTGCTGAGCAGAAACCGGCCTCAGCGACTGTTAAGTATTTAAACTGCTCCATGGCTGTTATAAGTTGGAAAAGCCGATTAGTCACCAGAAGAGAAGGACGGCAGCTCGCGTAAGTGTTGTAAGACTTTTTCGCAGTTCTGTTGTTTAAATTATTTACTTGCTGTTAGGAAGGAATACTTCGTTTCCTACCTATTTCTATTGTGCATTTTCGTTGAGGTTTATATTTTTTGATTGCACTTTCTGGCAATTAGAATAATTTGCACCTCAGCTAAGAAGGAGCCTGTGTGATTGTGCGAAGTGTTTAGTTTTTGTATGCAGCAATTAGCAGTCCTTTAAGGTTATTGGCTGTGCTGAGCAGAAGCCGGCCTCAGCGACTGTTAAGTATTTAAACTGCTCGGTGGCTGTTATAAGTTGGGAAAGCCGATTAGTCACCAGAAGAGAAGGACGGCAGCTCGCGTAAGTGTTGTAAAACTTTTTCGCAGTTCTGTTGTTTAAATTATTTACTTGCTGTTAGGAAGGAATACTTCGTTTCCTACCTATTTCTATTGTGCATTTTTGTTGAGGTTTATATTTTTGATTGCACTTTCTGGCAATTAGA
Organism: Aspiorhynchus laticeps; assembly: GCA_023376895.1. NCBI lineage: Eukaryota > Metazoa > Chordata > Actinopteri > Cypriniformes > Cyprinidae > Aspiorhynchus > Aspiorhynchus laticeps. The sequence goes on from CM041793.1 coordinate 61,785,635, forward strand.
ATAATTTGCACCTCAGCTAAGAAGGAGCCTGTGTGATTGTGCGAAGTGTTTAGTTTCGTATACAGCAATTAGCAGTCCTTTAAGGTTATTGGTTGTGCTGAGCAGAAGCCGGCCTCAGCTGTTTTCACTCTAGCCTCCTAGACCGTATTTATTCGAAGTCAGAGCGCTGACGCAGAAGCGTCTGCGGAAGCGCTCAGCCGTCGTGCTCAGCCTCCTCGTGTGAAGACCAACGAGTGTAAAGACAGACGACTTTTCCTGCGCGACTTCAACCGAGCAACGACACCGAGCACACACTTAAGTATCATTTCTATCTTCCCTCACACACTCTCCTTCCCTATCCTCTATCCCTCCACCTCTATCATGTGTTTCCAAACCATTCCGGTTCTCTCTCAACCACGCTCCAAAAACACACGCAGACGGCAACGTAATCCTGCTAACCTGCGCCCGATCGCTACATCTTCTACTACACCTCTTTCTTTCTCTGTGGGTCTTTGGAATTGCCAGTCAGCGGTCAACAAAGCTGACTTCATTTCTGCTTTTTCCTTACAATCCACTCTCAGCATCTTGGGCTTGACTGAGACCTGGATTCGTCCAGAAGACTCCGCTACCCCGGCTGCTCTCTCTCACAATTTCTCTTTCTCTCACACCCCAAGGCAAGTTGGCCGGGGTGGGGGCACTGGTCTGCTCATTTCAAACAATTGGAAATACTCAACCCACTCTCCCCTAGGCAATCACAACTCATTTGAATCTCATGCGATTACTGTAACGGCTCCTATAAAACTCCAGATAGTAATAATCTACCGTCCCCCTGGCCAAATTCTAGCCACCTTCCTAGAGGAGCTGGACGGCCTGCTGTCCTCCTTCATGGAGGATGGCACTCCACTCTTAGTCTTTGGCGATTTCAACATTCACCTAGACAGGCCTTATGCTACAGACTTCCATTCACTCCTAGCTTCATTTGACCTCAAACGCCTTACCACTACTAGCACGCACAAATCAGGCAACCAACTTGATTTAATTTACACACGCAACTGTACTACAGATAACATTCTGGTACAACCACTACATATATCTGACCATTTCTTCATTACATTTACCTTACATTTTACTACCCAGGTGCCACCAGCTCCCTTACCAGTTACTTTCAGACGTAACCTACGCTCCCTTTCCCCCACCCTTCTTTCCTCTGTAGTATCCTCCTCTCTTCCCTCACCTACCCATTTCACATCTCTGGATGTGAATGCAGCTACTGACACTTTATGCTCTACCTTAACCTCTTGTCTAGACGACATTTGTCCTCTCTCCTCCAGCCCAGCACGGGCTGCCCCTTCTAACCCCTGGTTATCCGATGTTCTTCGTGAGCATCGGACCAAACTCAGAGCGGCAGAGAGAAAATGGCGCAAATCAAACGATCCGTCGGACCTGACTAGGTATCAGTCTTTGCTTTCGTCTTTCTCTACTGAAGTCCACACTGCCAAATCCTCACACTTCCACAACAAGATCAACAGCGCTCCAGACATGCGTGATCTCTTCAGAACATTTAATTCTCTCCTCTGTCCCCCTCCACCGCCGCCCACCACTTCTATAACAGCTGACGACTTTGCCACTTTTTTCACAGACAAAACTAGAACAATCGGTAACCAGTTCTCAACTTCACACACACAGGACCTCCAACCAACCACATCCACTGCTCAAACTCCCATCTTCTCCTTCTGTCCCCTCACCGAGGCGGAAGTATCCAAACTTCTCCTCTCCAGCCATCCTACAACATGTCCTCTTGACCCAATCCCCTCTCACCTTCTCCAAGCAATCTCTCCCACACTCTTACCGGCACTCACACACATTATCAACACATCTCTCCGCACTGGCATCTTCCCCACAGCGTTCAAGCAGGCCCGGGTAACCCCACTGCTCAAAAAACCTACATTAATCACTTCTCTTTTAGAAAACTACAGACCTGTCTCTCTCCTTCCATTCGTAGCGAAAACACTCGAACGAGTTGTCTTCAACCAGCTCTCACTGTTTCTTTCACAGTACAACAAACTGGATGCTACTCTCAGTCACTGAAGCCCTGCGAGTCGCAAAGGCCGATTCCAAATCATCAGTCCTCATTCTGCTCGATCTTTCTGCTGCTTTTGACACTGTCAATCATCAGATCCTCCTGTCCACCCTCTCATCGCTGGGCATCACTGGGATTTCACTTCGCTGGTTCGAATCCTATCTCACCGGTAGGTCCTTCAGGGTGGCCTGGGGTGGGGAGGTATCCAAAGCACATCAACTGGTCACTGGGGTTCCTCAGGGATCGGTTCTTGGACCCCTCCTCTTCTCCACATACACTACATCACTGGGACCCATCATACAGGCACATGGCTTCTCCTACCATTGCTACGCCGATGACACACAGCTCTATCTCTCTTTTCAACCAGATGATCCAACGGTAGCTGCACGGATCTCAGGCTGCCTGGCGGACATCTCGGCATGGATGAAAGAACATCACCTACAGCTCAACCTGGCAAAGACTGAGCTTCTTGTCGTCCCTGCCACTCCGACTCTACAGCATGACTTCTCGATTCAATTAGGCACATCAATAATTACCCCATCAACTTCGGTCAGAAATCTTGGTGTAATCTTTGATGACCAGCTGACCTTCAAAGAGCACATTGCAAAGACTGCCCGATCTTGCAGGTTTGCGCTACACAACATCAGAAAAATCAGGCCCTTCCTGACAGAGCATGCTGCGCAACTTCTTGTCCAGGCCCTTGTCGGTTCTAGGCTGGACTACTGCAATGCTCTTCTAGCTGGTCTTCCATCAAATGCAATCAAACCTCTACAAATGATTCAGAATGCAGCGGCACGACTGGTCTTCAATGAGCCCAAAAGAACCCATGTTACACCTCTCTTCATCTCATTGCACTGGCTACCAGTGGCAGCTCGCATCAAGTTCAAGACACTGATGCTTGCATACAGAACGACCACAGGCTCAGCACCCTCCTACTTCCACTCACTATTACGAATCTACATCCCCTCCAGAAGTCTGAGATCTGCTAGTGAGCGACGCCTTGTGGTACCATCACAGAGAGGCTCAAAATCACTCTCCAGAACATTCTCATTCACCATTTCTGGATGGTGGAATAATCTTCCCACCCCTATCCGGAATGCTGGATCCCTGTCAATCTTCAAGCAACAACTGAAAACTCATCTCTTTCGGCACTACGTGACTTCATCCTAAACTTGTTCTTTAAAAAAAAAAAAAAAACTTTCCCTTTATCTTTCTCTCCTTCCCTTGCTAGCTTGTACTTATTTGAACAATGACTGAGACTTGGTGTTACGAGCACTTCCTCTGTCTGATTGCCTCTTCAAGATGAATCGCTTTATGTACTCCCCAATTGTAAGTCGCTTTGGATAAAAGCGTCCGCCAAATGACTAAATGTAAATGTAATGTAAATGAGTCACCTGATGCCCCGACGAACACCCTATTAGCCTTCAAGATTTCGCTGGACTATTACGTCAGTTGTTCACGCCCCTACGAAGTGGTGTTCAACTAGGTCGTATAGCATAGTCACAGTCCATAGTGACAGGTGCTGATGCATCTCTGCACAAAGATCGGGCGCCGCTCACAGTCGTCTGCCACCCTCACCGGTTAAAAAGCAGCAGACCGTGAGATCGAGGTCTTCTTTGGCGAACGGCTTATCGCAGTGCAGGGACTCAGTGACCCGCGACCACTCCTGCCAAGAGCCGGATGTGCGAGGAAAAGTGTAAAGAGGCCCGGGAAGAGCCCGCAAGCTGTCTCAAATTGTTCAAATTTGTGTGATAGTGTATGTTCATTAAAGTGCATATATTTGCGCAAAAAGGAGCTTTCCTCCTCACTCAGTCAATACAGCGCCGCTCACCCCACCTCAGAGCGGTACAGAGCCACTGCTCACATGGGTTATAGCTGCCCAGCACTCGCCAGCGCATCCAACGACCAAGCCGCTAAAGCCGCTATGTCAGTTCTTGAGCGCGTGGGAAAACTATTCCGAGAATCTCACACTGGTTACTCAGCGTGATAGAGCATGGGTACGCCCCTCAATTCAGATGCAGACCACCCTGTTTCAACAGCGTGGTGCAGTCTCTAACATTGCCTCGAAATGCCCTGGTCCTGAGACAAGAGCTATGCAACCTGCTCGAAAAAGGAGTGATAGAACGAATCCCGGCAAGCGAGCTGGAACGTAGCTTTTACAGCCGCTATTTTGTGGTGCCCAAGAGGGATGGAGGACTCCGCTCGATTCTAGATCTCAGGCCCATCAACAAAGCGCTCTGCAAGCGTCCATTCAGAATGATATCGCTGGAACAGATCCTGGCGCAAATTCGCCCCAGGGACTGGTGGTCCGTGGATTTAAAGGACGCGTACTTTCACATTCAGATAGCACCGCATCACAGACGCTTTCTGAGGTTTGCTCTCGAGGACACAGCGTACCAGTACCCTGTTCTCCTGTTTGGGTTGGCTTTGGCCCCCGCGCACTTTCTCGATGTGCATGGACGCAGCTCCTCCCATCCCCTCAGAGCGAGCGGAATGCGAGTTCTCAATTGTTTAGATGACTGGCTGATATTATCTCAGTCACGGGACACGCCAGCCAGCCATATAGACAAACTGCTTCGTCACTTGGAGTTCTTGAGGCTATGCGTGAATATGCATAAGAGCATTCTTGCCCCGAGTAAGTCTAACGTATCTGGGAGTGTGCTTCGACTAAAAGCAGTGGAGATGCGCGCTCGGCCGCCAGTTTGTCTTCCCTGTGCCTTTTCAAACTGGGCAGTTTACTACACATGCGCCCGCTGCAGTTTTGGCTGAAATCTCAAGTCACTTGCACGGCGTGGACTTCGGGCCGTTTGCGCATCGTGGTCTCCTGCGGCTGCATCGAAGCTCTGAGGTCATGCCGCTAAAGTCTCTTCAGCCCCCCCGTGGAAGACGTTAGACTTCCACGTTTCGTGGTCACGACTGACGCATCGACTGGAGGCCGGTGAGCAGTGTGCGAGGGCATGCCGACTTTAGGGCTGTGGTCAGAACCTCAGAGCCGTTGGCACATAAACCGCTTGGAGCTGGAAGCAGTGTTTTTAGTTCTAAGGATTTTCGGCCGCAGCTGGAACAGCTGCATTTACTGATTCGCACCGACAACATGTCTGTGGTTTCGTACATGATCGTACACGATCCAACAAGCATGCAGCGAATCTCCTGCTATGTGCGGACCGTCACTTTCTCTCAATCAGAGCAGCGCACATCCCCAGTCTTCTGAACCACAGGGCGGACATGCTTTCAAAGAAGGGGATTCCTCAAGGAGAGTGGAGGTTGCACCCTGAGTCGGTTCGGATGATTTGGACTCGCTACGGGGCAGCGGAGGTGGATCTGTTCGCCACGAGCTCGAGAATGCACATTGCCAGCTGTTCTTCTCCCTGTCTCACTCCCCGCTGAATGGGGATGCGCTGACATCGCACTGGCCAGCAGCCAGGCTGTATATATACAGGTGCTGGTCATATAATTAGAATATCATCAAATAGTTGATTTATTTCACTAATTCCATTCAAAAAGTGAAACTTGTATAATGTATACATTCATTCCACACAGACTGATATATTTCAAGTGTTTATTTCTTTTAATTTTGATGATTATAAGTGACAACTAATGAAAACCCCAAATTCAGTATCTCAGAAAATTAGAATATTGTGAAAAGGTTCAATACTGAAGACACCTGGTGCCACACTCTAATCAGCTAATTAACTCAAAACACCTGCAAAGGCCTTTAAATGGTCTCTGTCTAGTTCTGTAGGCTACACAATCATGGGGAAGACTGCTGACTTGACAGTTGTCCAAAAGACGACCATTGACACCTTGCACAAGGAGGGCAAGACACAAAAGGTCATTGCAAAAGAGGCTGGCTGTTCACAGAGCTCTGTGTCCAAGCACATTAATAGAGAGGCGAAGGGAAGGAAAAGATGTGGTAGAAAAAAAGTGTACAAGCAATAGGGATAACCGCACCCTGGAGAGGATTGTGAAACAAAACCCATTCAAAAATGTGGGGGAGATTCACAAAGAGTGGACTGCAGCTGGAGTCAGTGCTTCAAGAACCACTACGCACAGACGTAAGCAAGACATGGGTTTCAGGGTCCATGTCAAGCCACTCTTGAACAACAGACAGCGTCAGAAGCGTCTCACCTGGGCTAAAGACAAAAAGGACTGGACTGCTGCTGAGTGGTCCAAAGTTATGTTCTCTGATGAAAGTAAATTTTGCATTTCCTTTGGAAATCAGGGTCCCAGAGTCTGGAGGAAGAGAGGAGAGGCACAGAATCCACGTTGCTTGAGGTCCAGTGTAAAGTTTCCACAGTCAGTGATGGTTTGGGGTGCCATGTCATCTGCTGGTGTTGGTCCACTGTATTTTCTGAGGTCCAAGGTCAACACAGCTGTATACCAGGAAGTTTTAGAGCACTTCATGCTTCCTGCTGCTGACCAAGTTTATGGAGATGCAGATTTCATTTTCCAACAGGACTTGGCACCTGCACACAGTGCCAAAGCTACCAGTACCTGGTTTAAGGACCATGGTATCCCTGTTCTTAATTGGCCAGCAAACTCGCCTGACCTTAACCCCATAGAAAATCTATGGGGTATTGTGAAGAGGAAGATGCGATATGCCAGACCCAACAATGCAGAAGAGCTGAAGGCCACTATCAGAGCAACCTGGGCTCTCATAACACCTGAGCAGTGCCACAGACTGATCGACTCCATGCCACGCCGCATTGCTGCAGTAATTCAGGCAAAAGGAGCCCCAACTAAGTATTAAGTGCTGTAAATGCTCATACTTTTCATGTTCATACTTTTCAGTTGACCAAGATTTCTAAAAATCCTTTCTTTGTATTGGTCTTAAGTAATATTCAAATTTTCTGAGATACTGAATTTGGGGTTTTCATTAGTTGTCAGTTATAATCATCAAAATTAAAAGTAATAAACACTTGAAATATATCAGTCTGTGTGGAATGAATGTATACATTATACAAGTTTCACTTTTTGAATGGAATTAGTGAAATAAATCAACTTTTTGATGATATTCTAATTATATGACCAGCACCTTTTTTTATATGTATAAAAAAAAAAGAAAAAAAAAAGAAATGAGGTGCTTCAGTGATACTCATCGCCCCGAACTGGCCGAATCAGCTTTGGTTCCCGGACCAGACAGAGCTGCTGGTGGCATCGCCCTGGCCGATCCCCGTCAGGAAGGATCTGCTATCTCAGATGAGCGGCTCGGGGTGGCACCCGAACCCGGAGTTGTGGAGCCTTCATGTGTGGTTGCTTCGGGGATATCAGAGGAGCTGAGTGCCCTGCATTCTCGTGTGCTCGACATGCTCTCTACGAGGCATTTGTATGCTCTGAAATGGGGAGTGTTTGTGAAATAGTGCCGTTATGTTCATATCGACCCGGCTGCTTGCTCCGTGTCGGATGTTCTGCATTTTCTATGGTACAGACTGGATAGTGGATCTTTACTATCAACACTGAAAGTCTACGTGGCCGCTATTGCCTCGTTTCATTCCCCGCTGGGCGGGCAATCGATTGGTAGGCACGCGCTGGTGGTGAGTTTTCTTGTAGATTGCATCCCCCGCGCCCTCCTTCAGTCCCGCCCTGGGTCCTAGAGGTGGTGTTAATAGCTCTTTCACAGCTACAACTCGAGCCTTTAGCATCCGTTGATATGAAGGACTCTCAAGTGCACTTCTTCTTGCCCTCGCTTCGGCTAAGCGCGTAGGGGATTTACATGCGTTTTCTGTGGACAGCGACTCTATTCACTTTGGACCCGGTGATTGCGGCATCACTCTCTGGCCGAGAATCATGTGCTTAAAATCACTATCTACCCCCTTCAGAACGCAGGCTGTTTCGCTGTCTGCCCTGTCTTCTGAGTCATTGACCTCACGTGATGCGAATGCTCAGATTTCGGTGTGCCCTGTCAGGGCTTTGAGGATTTACATTGACCGTTCGGCCAGCTTTCGGCAATCTGACCAGCTATCTTGTGTGCCACGGTGATTGTGCGAAGGGCCGTATCAAAACAGAGGCTTCCCACTGGATTGTGGACGCTATCACGGCTGCTTAAACGAGCCAAGGTTTGGAATGCCCCTTTCACATTAGGGTCTACTCAACAAGGGTTATCGCCTCCTGTGCGTGGTTGAGAGGTATGTCTATTCAGGAAATATGCTTTGCAGCCGGCTGGTCTTCTCAGAATACCTTGCCAGGTTTTACAAGCTGGACGGTCAGTCCTTTGCCTCCTAAGTGCTGTCGGTGAGTGACTGATTCACGTTTTTGCTACCTCTACTCATGTGTGTTTGCTGCCTCACGCAGTAATTACTCTGTGCAGCCCTTTATGCTAGTGTTGTTGTTGTCTGCCCTGTACTCAGTGCAGCTCCAGTTATACAATGTATATTCTATTGGTGTACCATCATATTTTGTGTTGACTGCTGTTTAACAGTTATCTCTGTGCAGCCTCTCACAATGCTGTTGTTTTTGCTTCTGCCCTGTTTCTCAGCGCAGCATACGTTATTACTGACCAGATATGCACATTTCGTATACCTGGGCTTTAGACGCTCATTGGCTTATCTCCACCTATCAGCTGCGAGCCCGCCTTCAAGGGTCGCTATTTGTGGGAATTGTGTGTGTGTTCTATCTTCGCTAGAGTGTAACTTGTACAGGCTGCTCGTAGCCTCTCTCACGGCGGGATTGAATATCATTCCCATAACGGAGAATTCTCCGTGATGTCTCGTGAAAGCTCGAGAGGGAATGTCTCCGGTTACTATCGTAACCTCGGTTCCCTGAGAGCGGGAACGAGACATTACGGAGGTCGCCGTGCTCACTACACGACCAGCTAAGCGGCGTTCAGTATCCGATTCTGACATAATTGTCGCATGCACCGCATTTTATACTGCATGTTGGCGTGGACCAGAACACGGTAGTGGTCAATGCTCCAATCGCAGAGCTTTACATAGCTGCACCTGACAAGTATAAGGAACTAAGGAAGATACTATCAAAGCCTTTAAGGCTTCCGGTAAGCTGCTGCCCCTAAAACGAAAGTGAACTGACCTAGGATCTGGGGAAGTTTTCACACTAAATCTTACAAAATCAAATTACAGTTGTACAGTGAACCGAAATACATCCACAATCTGCACTGCTGTTCTGTAATGTTTGAAAGTTAGTACTGAGGTAGTTTTGAAATATTTTATAATATTATTGTTTTATAAAAAAATTATTTGTTGTATTTTATAATCTAGTGTTGGCACTGGTAAATTTGTATTCAGCAATGTTTGCACTTTACAGAAATTTATTTTTATATCCGATTGCAGAGTCCTAGTTGCATTTTACTGCACAGTTATATTTTTTCTGGAGGTGTGCAGGATTTTTCTATGACATTGCAGAGGTTTATGTTTCGTTTTATATCAATTCATTTTATGTTAATTTATATATTCAGTTGTACAATTTTATTTTTGCAGAGGTTTATTTTTTTATTTTATATTAAATCGTTTTGTATTCAATATGTGCAGTTTCATTTCTTTTGCATCTTGAATTAAATATTTATATGTTCTGTATCCCTCTGTGTTGTGATTTTCCTTTTTCTGTTTAGAAGATAACTGAGCCTTTAACTCGCATTTGTAAATGCTTTACAAGGCATAAATAGTCCTCACTTTAGATGAGCTCACAAAAAATAGTTATCTAACAACTAGTAAATGTTTTATAACTACCTTAATTAATCATGAATTACAGCAGGAATGTGTTAATAAAGCATTTATTAACACATTGAGTAACTGTTACTATATGTCTGAATAATAAGATGTATAAATGTGCATTCAAAGAGTTTATTAATCATTTACTAACACTTTCTAAATGATCTCATGAACCACTGACAACTCCTAACTAACTGGTTTGTAAGTAATGTAATCCTTAATTTAGAAATGATGAATTTATCCTTAATAAAGTATGAAAATATGATTATTAAGCATATTATATACATGCTTATAAATCAAGACTAAAGCATTTGTAGCTGTATTTATAAACTGCTTACTAATGTCTATTAATGTGGGGCCAATGCTTTATAAATAATTAATTAACTATTTACTGATGCTTAACTAATGATTCATAGCGTGCAGTTATTATAAAGTGTTACCGTGATTTTTTTTCTCTGTGCCCTTGTAGTTCCCGTATTTCCTCAGCGTATCTGGGCTTAGAGTAGCATTGAGAGTGGATCGTATGACACAGACTATGACCAACATGACATCAGTCCAGAAACGGCTTTTCCTTTATCCGCTTTTCAAAGTTAGTCATTGTGTTATGGACAATACAGAGAAAGCAGGAGAGAGCCGGGATGGTTGTAGGTACGGAGATACAATTGCTAGCAGTGTTAGGAAAGTTACTTTCAAAAGCACAATGTGTTACTCACTAAAAAAAGTAACTAATTGCATAAAGTAATGCATATTTTTACTGGTGTAAAGGCCCTTTCACAACAGACATGAAATGAAAAGGCAAAACAATTCACCAATATATGGTCTTTTCTCAACCATATACATTTTTCTTTTAGCTCATCATGTAATGTATGTGTTGATTCACGAGTTCACACTTGCATGTAATAAATAGAATAAAGTTTATGCGTATTTGGCATGCTGTCCGAGGGGAGGGCTCCGAGCTCGGAATTTTGGCCCGAACCCAGAGTACCCCCCTACAGGTTAGGACAGGAATAGTTGTAAGTGCGGAGAAGGGGTGGCGGAGGGATGCTGGAAAACTGCCAATAAATAGAGGTAAGTCTACTGTGTATAAATACACACCTCTTATCTGTTAACTGGGTTGATTACTGATTGTTAATTATCTGAACGTGCTACCGAACTTTGTTAATATAACATCATTAAATGTCAAAAACAGGCATTGAAAAGAACAGAATACAGAATGACTCCAGTTGTTCTCTCCAGTTTGCCTCAGTGATTTCAGAATCATCATTAGCCAGTAAAAACCATAAAACAAATGTATTTATATAAAACCATGATCCGCACTCACAAAAACAGTCTTCTTTTTAGCGTTTTATTTTACATTGATCATCAAAAAGACATGTTAAGTAAATCGCTAAAAAGAAGACTATTTTTGTGATTGTGGATCATGGTTTTATATAGCTACTAAGTAATCTAATAGACTGATGCACCAAAATAAAATATTAGGTGACAAAGGAGCATGGTGCAAACGACTTTGTAAAAAAAATAAAATAATTGTATTTAGAATGAAAATAAGTCTCACATGATGCAAAGGTCTTATAAAATGTTCATAATAAACATAGTTTTTAAGAATAATGCACTTTATAGATATAGTTATTAAAGGGGTCTGGGACGGTTTCTTTCATAATGTTTGGGACTGTTGTAATATTAGTAGGATTTTTACATCAGAAAATGGTGGGGTTTTTTTACCCTAAATTTAGCCCTCTTATTTGAACACTTAAATGAGTGTATGGGTCACTTTTAAAACTTAAGTGCAAATGCCCACTGCTATGACTGGGTAACATCTTTGCATATTAAATAAGTCTTACAACTCTTTTGAAAACTTATTTTTCTTTTTTTACTATTACAGCTGCCTAAATGGGTCAACAGGCACTCTTGCGCTGAAGAATTATGTAATAAAAACCCAGAAGTAGAAAATGAGTAATTTTGGCAGCTTGGTTTCCAGTTTGGTTCTGAAACTTACAATTTGATTAGTAAAATATAATAAAATTTGATTGATCAATTGACAGATAATGAGATTTCAGTCACCAGTGAAGACACCAGGAGCCAGAGAAACAGAAGCAGTTTTTTTTTACTATTCAGTTCAGAAAAGTTAGTTTAGGATTAGCTGGGAAAGTGCATGATCGTCTAAGGTTAGTCTGTGTCTGCTAGCTGTTTATTCAGCAGTAACACTGAAATAAGGTAACATATTATACTGTATATTAACATTACACAATAGTTAACACTAAAAGTACACTACTTCTAAAATGGTTTAAAATCTTGGCTTATGTAAATTTCTACATATACCAAATATTTCTTAATTAAATTTAACTAACATTATTTAGAGTCAATAAGAACATGATCTAAGAATGGATATAACAAAGAATTACAAATCTAAAGTCATAATCTCCATCATATAATATTATCATATTATCATAATAGCCCATGTCTTCGATTAAAGATTTCAAGGGCGCATGGTTTAAAAAAAATATGGTGTGCACAGATGAATAACTTAAAATAGGCCTAAATACAGCAACATTCAATAATTTACATAGGTGAATGCAAAATTTGTTACAACCATCCCCGGTCTCACCTACTGTATGTCGAAACAATAAGTGTTGTAAAATCCAGACTAGATTCGATTTCTCTGTAGATGACATGAGATAAAACTGAAAACTCGTAAGCAGTACTGTAAGGCAAGGGCGTAGGCTTGCTTTCGACATTGGTGGGACATAACCCCCCCCTCTTTTTATTAGAATGTTTAACAGACATATTACACCCCGCGTCTAGGGAACGTTAAGGGCATAACAAAAATAAGTTGGTAGTGATGGATTCCCAAGAAAACACTCCGGTCGGGGACCAAACAAGCACATTGATTAAGTAAGCAAACTGTGTTTATTAAAGGGAATTGGTGAAACATAAAGAGCATCTCTTCGGGGTGACCACAGGCCAACATAACAAACAAAAAGAGTCTAGAACAGAAAAGTAGAAATTAAATAACCTAATCACATTGTAAAATAAAATACAATCAACTTACCTAACTGCCTAACCAAGAAACAAAACCCAAACAAATTCACACAAACTAAAAGGGCAGGACACCCCTTCGCTCTGTTTCACAAGGTATGCTGTATCCTTAAAGAATGAGAACTACTAAGCTTTAGCCACAACATATTCGTTAGACATCAGTTTGGGCGCCGGCCGGAGGAGGAATCCAGGAGCTCCGAACCCGTTCATGTTCGCTCCAACAATGAGCTCCTCGACCGCTGGCAAACGGTGTTCTTAAAAGACTCCGCCTTAATAGAGCGACCAATTATACGCCGACACCACAGCATCTTGCAACCTATGAGATAGCAGAGGAGAGTGAAAGGGAAAAGAAAAGAACAACAAAGCAATACAATACAACAAAAAATATTTACCAAAAGACACGGTCGTAACACTCCCACACACAAATTATCTACCATAGGTAGATTATGCAAGATCGAATGACCGAGATAATGCTTCAGCCAATACATTGTCTTTGCCTTTCTTGTAACAAATTTCAATGTTAAAATCCTGGACAAATAAAGACCAGCGCATGATTCGCTGATTCGAATTCTTCATTCGGGATAAAAAGACTAGCGGGTTATGATCAGTGAATACGACCACGGGGAGAGAACTAGAGCCAATATAAACCTCAAAATATTGCAAGGCCATAAGTAACGCTAGTGTTTCCTTCTCGATTGTACTGTAACTTAACTGATGTTTTAAGAATTTTTTTGAAAAATACCCAATAGGATGCTCAATTCCATTTTCATCATCCTGCAAAAGGACCGCACCCACGCCTGTAGCGCTGGCATCAACATCTAGTTTAAAAGAACGTGAATATTGTGGAGCAACGAGAACTGGAGCACTACACAGAAGAGTTTTAACAGCATCAAACGCAGACTGACACTCATCAATCCACTTAAAATCCTACGAAGCATATTCGTCAAAGGCAGCACAACATCTGAGAAGTTTCTGCAGAAACCTCGGTAATACACGGACATGCCGAGAAACCTCCTGAGATCCCGTTTCGTGCGAGGAACGGCAAAATCCACAATGGCTTGTACCTTTAAAGCAACAGGTCGGACCTGTCCTTGTCCTACCTGTTTTCCCAGATAGGTAACAGTCGCTTTACCGAATTCACATTTGCCCAGATTAAGTGTAAGAGAAGCATCCTGCAAGCGCTCAAAAACAGTTTTCAAAGTTAACAGATGTTCGTCCCATGTATCCGAATAAACAACGATATCATCTAGGTAAGCTTTACACTTTGACACTCCACCTAGCACTTTGTTCATTAGGCGCTGAAAGGTGGCGGGAGCGTTTCGCAGCCCGAACGCCATCACTGTATAATTGAAAAAATCATCCGGCGTAACAAAAGCAGATATCTCGGCAGCACGCTCCGTCAAGGGGACTTGCCAATACCCCTTCAATAGATCTAATTTTGTGACGAAGAGTGCGGAGCCTACCTTATCAATACAGTCCTCCATAAGCGGGAGGGGAAACGAATCTGGCTTCGTCACGGCATTTACTTTCCTATAATCCGTGCAGAAACGTTGTGTGCCGTCAGATTTTGGAACCAGTAAGCATGGTGAATTCCATGCACTAGAGCTCGGGACTGCAAGACCATTCTCCACCAAATATTTTACCTCCTCTTCCATAACTTTCCGTTTGGAAGGATTCACTCAGTAAGCACTTTGCTTAATTGGCGGATGGTCACATACGTCAATATCGTGTTTCAGCACCTGTGTTCTGGATGGAACATCAGAGAACAAACATAAGCATGAATTAATTAGCTCCACCATATCAGCTCGCTGATCATCAGACAAATGCAACAAATGTGAATTCAGATCCTCCAGAACTTTAGAGTTATTTAGTCTGCCACTCGAAACTAGTGGACTCTGCAAAGTTAACCCATCTTCATCTGGACCACCTTCAGAAGTAACAACAGAAGCTACAGGGATGATAGCGGAGCTTCTTGACTCCGAATCTTCTTTCCGGCTTGCATACAGCTTCAACATATTTATATGGCACAGACGAGTTTTCCTCCGTCGATCAGGAGTTCGAACTATATAGTTCGTGTCACTCAGTTTTTTATCAATGACGTATGGACCAGAGAATCTAGCTTGCAAGGCAGCACCCTGGACTGGTAATAAGACCAAAACTTGGTCTCCTTCAGAAAAAGAACGAAAAACAGCATTCCTATCAAAACGTTCTTTCATTTTTGATTGCGAACTCTCAAAAATGGTATGAGCCAATTTGCATGCATTATGCAATCGCTCGCGGAAGGAACTCACATAGTCCAGCAGGTTGCACTCCACTTTCTGATCGGATACCCAGCTCTCTTGCAGCATTTTGAGAGGGCCTCTCACAGTATGTCTGAAAACTAGCTCCGCTGGACTAAACCCCAGCGACTCCTGAACAGATTCACGGACAGCAAACAATAATAAAGGCAATCCCTCATCCCAGTCTTTCCCTGACTCGGCGCAATATTTACTTAACATTGATTTCATGGTATGATGGAACCTTTCCAGGGCGCCTTGGGACTCAGGATGGTAAGCACTTGATGTAACGTGTTTGATTTTCAGCTGGGACAGCACCTGCTTAAACAGTCGAGACATAAAATTAGTCCCCTGATCCGTTTGGATCACCTTCGGAAAACCAAAGGTAGAAAAAAACGAAATTAGGGCTTTTACTACAGCCTTCGCTTTCAGCGAACGCAACGGCATGGCCTCGGGATAATGTGTAGCTGTACACATAAGCGTGATCAAATAGACATGTCCCGACTTCGTTCTCGGCAACAGCCCAACACAGTCCAAAATTACTCGTGCAAAAGGTTCGTCCATGATAGGAATAGGTTTAAGAGGAGCAGGGAGAATAATTTGATTAGGCTTTCCCATGACCTGACACACATGACACGAACGGCAGTACTGGGCTACATCTGATTTAATGCCAGGCCAGAAAAAATAACGCAAAATCCGATGATAAGTTTTGGTTATGCCCAGATGCCCAGCAACATTATCATGTGCCACACTCAGAACTTGCTTGCGCAAACACTTAGGCACGACTAGTTGGAAAACAACATCCCAACCAAAATCATCAGACCTCGTTGGAGTCCATTTCCTCTTTAAGACATCGCTGTCCCAAAAATAACCAATCGGTTTTTCCTCAATTTCGTCCAAAGTTAACGCCACATTTCGGCAGCGCAGCAGAGAAGGATCTTTTTTCTGTTCGGCAGAAATCAGAACTTTATCAACGGACAGTGACAGATCACCTGAATCTAGTTCAGCACCACCAGCCTTGGACAGCGACTCCATACTTCGCGATGCAGGGTTCACAAGACTATTCTCATCCTTGTCCCCTGTTGTCAAAAAAGTGTCAGAGATATCAACTAAGTCACCAGATTTACGCGCTTGAGCCCGCGTAATCACACACGCTGAAAAAACTGCCGGAAATTCTGACGCTAACTCACTAGAATTAATAGGTTCACACATTGGGTTTTCGATAACTTCCGGAAGTGGAAGAACCTTTTCCCCAGCTAAATCGTTCCCAATAATTAAGGAAACACCTTTAACGGGCAGCTGATGATGTACAGCCAATTTCACAAGCCCTGTTATTAACCCAGACCGAATATGTACGTTGTGTAAGGGCACTTTCAGTACGCCCAATTCAATGCCTTGAATCAGAACATCAGATCCACAATAACTTTCCTCAGAAAATGGCAAAACACTAGCCAACACAAACGACTGCGAGGCCCCAGTATCACGGAGCATGGTCACAGGAACATCATCCTGTGACAATCCACTAAGAGAAATCGTTCTGTGACATATAAATGGATCATACACAGCATCAATATTCGAATAAGAATTACTGTTCACCTTATGCATGAAACCAACACTTTTAGTGGATTTCCCCTGATTTTTCTTCCTCAACGATGGGCACATCGCAATCAAGTGGCCAATTTCGTGGCAATAAAAGCATTCACGAACTTCACCAGATTTTGCCTGTTTAGGCGATTTTAACATTTTATTTTTTTCAAAAGGCACGAAATAATGCCCTCAACACTGCACTTTTCAACTTATCATAGTCCAAACTGTCGTCAACAGACAAGGCGGAACACACCTCCTTGGCTTTTCCTGTTAACTTGCATTGAATCAACAGGGACCAAGTCTCTCTCGGCCAACGCAACGCCGCAGCTATACGCTCAAATGCGCCGAAATATGAATCCACCTCGTTATCCCTAAAAGGGGGTACGAGGGTGATGTGACGACTAATGTCAAAATCAGCATTATCCCTAAAAGGCACAGGCAACGAACGAGCAGGAGATCGGGGCGAATGATCCACAGCAGCAGAGGAAGGTACAGCCGATTGTGTTCTAACTGAACTCAGGGGTACACGTCTGTCAGCTTGCGTTTCAAGCTCACATTGCCTGAAACGTAAGAGTTGAGTGGTATGTTCCTGACGTTTAATTTCAAGACCCAATTGTTTCAACTGAATGGCAAGTTTTAAATCTTCCGAACTTACCCCACTTAACGAACGCAACATTGGATCCGAACCTGAAGCATAATCAGTACTCACCTCTGGACCCTGTAATTCATCAACCTCAATGCTAGAACTAGGCTGTAAAATACCCTGTTGCAGGAGCGCGGTCTGAATTACGTCCAGCACCTCCTTTTTCTTGGCTGTTTTTACAACCAGAATTTCATAAAAATCCGCCACCAAATACAAATCAAATTTACGACAGGACTCCAAGGCTTCCCACGAAGGAGCCTTTTTAAAGTTCTCAATACTAAATTCCATAGGCCTAACACTTCCCCACCAAACATGAAAAAACTGCCAATCACAAAAAATACCAAAAATATAAATGGTACTCACCAGCAAAATTCTAAAATTTCTCGCAGACCGCATCGAACGAATTTCCCAACAAACTTAAATAGGGAACGAACGGACGAGCCCCCAATTATTACGCCCCGCGTCTAGGGAGCGTTAAGGGCATAACAAAAATAAGTTGGTAGTGATGGATTCCCAAGAAAACACTCCGGTCGGGGACCAAACAAGCACATTGATTAAGTAAGCAAACTGTGTTTATTAAAGGGAATTGGTGAAACATAAAGAGCATCTCTTCGGGGTGACCACAGGCCAACATAACAAACAAAAAGTGTCTAGAACAGAAAAGTAGAAATTAAATAACCTAATCACATTGTAAAATAAAATACAATCAACTTACCTAACTGCTTAACCAAGAAACAAAACCCAAACAAATTCACACAAACTAAAAGCGCAGGACACCCCTTCGCTCTGTTTCACAAGGTATGCTGTATCCTTAAAGAATGAGAACTACTAAGCTTTAGCCACAACATATTCGTTAGACATCAGTTTGGGCGCCGGCCGGAGGAGGAATCCAGGAGCTCCGAACCCGTTCATGTTCGCACCAACAATGAGCTCCTCGACCGCTGGCAAACGGTGTTCTTAAAAGACTCCGCCTTAATAGAGCGACCAATTATACGCCGACACCACAGCATCATGAAACCTATGAGAGAGCAGAGGAGAGCGAAAGGGAAAAGAAAAGAAAAGAAAAGAAAAGAAAAGAAAAGAAAAGAAAAGAAAAGAAAAGAAAAGAAAAGAAAAGAACAACAAAGCAATACAATACAACAAAAAATATTTACCAAAAGACACGGTCGTAACAGACAATAATTACACAATTAGGATTTTGTGAACCAACAACATCAGCATCAGAGCGCTGGGTGTCTTAAAGGGATAGTTCACCCAAAAATGAAAATTCTGTCATAATTTACTCACCCTCAAGTAGTTCCAAACCTGTATGAATGTCTTTGTTCTGCTGAACACAAAGGAAGATATTCTGAAGAATGTGGGAAACAGAGCAGTTCTGGGGCACCATTGACTTTTTTTTCTTCTATGGAAGTCAATGGTGCCCCAAAATTGCTCTGTTTCCCACATTCTTCAGAATATCTTCCTTTGAAGGAATATCTTCCTTTGAACAGCCTGGTTACAAACTTTCTTCAAAATATCTTCCTTTGTGTTTTTTTTTATTTTGTGGATATTTCAGCTACCAGTTGGATTTGTACATTCAGTTGAACAACATTAATTTAAAGTTAAAGACTGTCCGCGGCGACTCAGGATGTTGTTCCAAATCCTGCTGCACCACAGAGCGCCACTTATAGTTTACCAAAAAAAAAAAATCACATTATATTTGTCCCAAATTATTATTGATGTTCATGACTTTATCCTAGGCTGAAAGATTGTGTATCTTTCCGCACGTTTGACTTTGTCCGTATGCTTTATATAGGGAGCTAATAATAGCCATATATCACGCTTTCTCTTTCCGTTTGCTCTGTTTTGTCTAACAAACACCACTTCAAACTCATCGATGCAACTTTGTTCATTCCTGAAGTGGGCTTTTATATTAACTGTTATAGACTGGGAAAAGGACATTGCAATAATTGGGTGCCAATAATTGTGGCCAACATGAAATAGTGAAAGCATTTATTTCACAATGAGATTTATTTCACAATGAGATTTATTTCACAATGAGATTTAATTTATTTCACAATGAGATTAGTGGAGGGCACTGTATATACATATATATATATATATATATATATATATATATATATATATATATATATATATGTATATACATATATATATATATATATATATATATATATACACATATATACATATATCTATACATATATATATATATATTAGTGCTGTCAATCGATTAAAGAATTTAATCGCGTTAATCACAGTCATGGACTGTGATTAATCATGATTAATCACAAATTTAAAATACTAGGATTTACCTGTAAATGTGTTGAAATAAACAAATGCATGACAAACTAGTTTAAGGAAACATAACCTTTCACACTTCCGCCAGGTATGAGATATAATCCTTATTATTCTTTTATCATTATTCATTTGTTTTTATTCAGCCATTATCAGTCTTTATACTGGCAATAAAACATTTACCAAGCCACATCACTTCAATCCCAGGATACATTTACCCAACTATTATCAAAAGTATTTCTAAATAAATACAACAAAACGTTTCTTGCGACCTTACGTGAAGTATTATGACAAAATGCATTATGAAGAAGAATTGGACCTGTTCTGGTGCATTAGAGCTAACATTAGCATCATAAGACAATTTATGAGATTAATAGTACACTTTTACTCAGAACTCACTTTAAACCACCATCGAGTGTTTATAATAACTTCTTTCTGCGATCACATGTGGAATTTGGTTGTTTACTGTTGTTAAAATATGCTTTTTATAGCCTTTTATATCGCTGCAAAAATGAGCATTTCAGATGTAAGTTACACATTCATCTCAAGAAAATCACATAGAAACCATATTGTATCGTAATCGTGTGTTTATTATCTTATATAATCTATAGTGGCTGTTGTCATGTTTATTTCTGCTGTGTTGTATGCTCTGGCTGAAACTCACGTTGTTTGTGATGTTACAAGCGCCTCTCCGTTCTGAAGTTGCCAGGTATACATTCCAAGTATGATACACATTAGTAAAAGGATCTATTTTAATTTGTATTTGTCTATATACAATTTGGGCAGCCGCGGTAGATTATAAAAGTAGCCCGAAATACCGCAACCCACGGCTCTGTAATTTTTCCCGCGACTGTATTTTCAAAATAGCCCACTTGTGCCACAGCCGCTACCCTGACAACACTGTTCGCTGTATCCGGCAGCCTCATCACACACTGATAGATAACCTTCCGCGCTGCGATGACGGGAAGAAGTTGGGGGTCAAACCTTATCAAACAATTAATTTGCGTTAAAAAACTAGTAACGCGTTAAATTTTTTAGATTAATCACATGCGTTAACACGTTAAAGTTGACACCCCTAATATATATATATATATATATATATATATATATATATATATATATATTATTTTTTGGAATTTGTTTCTTGATATGTAAGGGTCCAAGCATCCGAAGGTGTACCCTTGGACACTAAGTGACATTATAATAATCACTTTTGTGTTTTACTTCAGAACTCTGTTATCGTCATTATAAAACTGCATGACTTTCTGGTTACAGTTTATTTTAAGGTATCCTTGGTACTGTGTAATTACAAAAAAAATTACTGAGTAATACTAATTAACCACATGTAGTACTGTAGGTTTGGTGTGAGGAATGGTGAAGACTCAGGTGCAGAGTTAGATAGACTTTAATTTAAAAATTCTAAACAATAACAAGCAAAAAAGGCAGGATAAAAGGCAGGGCAAAGCTGAATGGGACATGGAAAGCACAAGACTGGGAACAATAGAGGATGATTTGGCACAGCAATGCACAGGGAGAATATATAGGGAAGGAACTGAGGAGGCTAACAAGGGAAGGCAGTTGGGGCTAATTAAACAATAATGTGATAATAAGAAGGCAGGGTCAACACATGTACTTCACAAGGCACATAAATGATAGGAGCCATGCGCTCACTCCAGACATGAGAATACAAGAACAGGTAGCCAATGAAAACAAATGTGCTCAAGCGAAACAACACACAAGCACGTGAAACGTGCATGAAGAACCTCACAAAAAAAAACATGGAGCATGAATATATGGATCCTGACACTGTACTGAAACAGAATCCCCCAAAACACAACTGGCTTTCTGCTCTTTATAAAGCGCCAATGTGTGCCAATATCTCTGAATCTTTTATTCTTAAGATTGTTGACTTCGCACCACTTAAGTGGATGGCATGACAAGCTGCTCATGCCATCTCAGATCTCGAATCTCCCTTTTCTGTCAAAGATACTAGAAAAGGTAATATCCTCACAATTATATTACTTCTTAGAGAAAAATGGTATCTGTGAGGAATTCCAGTCAGGATTTAGACCGTATCATAGTACTGAGACTGCTCTCATTAGAGTTACAAATGATCTGCTTCTATCATCTGATCGTGGTTGTATCTCTTTATTAGTTCTACTGGATCTTAGCGCTGCGTTCGACACCATCGACCACAACATTCTTTTAAATAGACTAGAAAACTTTGTTAGCATTAGTGGAAGTGCCTTAGCATGGTTCAAATCGTACTTATCTGACCGCCATCAGTTCGTAGCAGTGAATGAAGAGGTATCATATCGATCACAAGTGCAGTATGGAGTACCTCAAGGCTCAGTACTAGGGCCGTTACTTTTCATGCTTTACATGTTACCCTTGGGAGATATTATCAGGAAACACGGTGTTAGCTTTCACTGTTATGCTGATGATACTCAGCTCTATATTTCTTCAAGGCCAGACGAAACACACCAAATTGAGAAACTAACGGAATGCATAGTCGATATAAAAAACTGGATGACGAGTAGTTTCTTACTGCTAAATTCTGAAAAAAAAGAGGTGTTAATTATCGGACCTAAAAACCCCACATGTAATAACTTAGAACACTACCTAACACTTGACGGCTGCTCTGTAAATTCTTCTTCTTCATCAGTCAGGAACCTAGGTGTGCTGTTTGATAGCAATCTTTCTTTTGAAAGCCATGTTTCTAGCATCTGTAAAACTGCGTACTTCCATCTCAAAAACATATCTAAATTGCGACCTATGCTCTCAACGTCAAATGCAGAAATGCTAATTCATGCGTTTATGACCTCAAGGTTAGACTATTGTAATGCTTTACTGGGTGGTTGTTCTGCACGCTTGATCAACAAACTACAGTTGGTCCAAAATGCAGCAGCTAGAGTTCTTACTAGAACAAGGAAGTATGACCATATTAGCCCAGTTCTGTCAACACTGCACTGGCTCCCTATCAAACATCGTATAGATTTTAAAATCTTGTTAATGACTTATAAAGCCCTGAATGGCTTAGCTCCTCAGTACTTGAGCGAGCTCCTATCACACTATATTCCTTCATGTCCGCTGCATTCTCAAAACTCTGGCCATTTGATAATACCTAGAATATCAAAATCGACTGCGGGCGGCAGATCCTTTTCCTATTTAGCTCCCAAACTCTGGAACAATCTACCTAACACTGTTCGGGAGGCAGACACACTCACAGATTAGAGGTCTTCACGGAGGACCCGAGGACCCGGGACCCGACCCGGGACCCGCACGGGTTCGGGTCTATATTTTAAAAGGTCAGCCGGGTCCGGGTCAGGTCCCAATCTATTACTTCGGGTCCCGGGACTTTTTAACTTTGTGTGTAATACCCGAGTCGACCGGAGAACACCGCACCCGCCAGAGATCAGTGTCAGTCAGCATGCGTGTGTTTTGTAACTTGCAGTTTGAAAAATTAGGATGAGAAAAGTGTGAAATAAGTTGGAAGAAAAAAAAAAACACGCATTACCTCAGCCGCCAGAAGCAAAGCGCGCGTGGAGTTAATGTTAGTACTGCAAGCGGACGGTGATCATGGATTTCTTCATAGTGATGTGGAAAAAAAGGCTGAAACAAAACTGAAGAGACGCACCTGTTATTGAACACGCACGCAGTAAAGTGTAACGAACTTCTAATTCTGTGCATTTTTTGCTAAAAAAATAATTGCTCCGAGTCTTTATTACAACCAACAAAAAGTATCGTTATTGTACTTCAAAAGGGGAAACGTAACAGTCGAAGCTGACTCCAGATGAAGTTGCATTGGTCATCCGTGTCCATCTCAGCAGGTAGACTTTTAAACTGGAATAATGAGTGCATTAAGAAGGCTCTTTCGGTCGGCAAGAGAGAGGAACAGCCTAACATGGAGGGAAATGTATTGGCAAGGAGGATTGTATGCATCGCAGTCAGGGAAACTAACAGTAGTTAAGGCAAAAAGTTTTTTTTTCGCAACTTGTTCATTGACTTAATAGCATTTGCTGTGCAATATGTGCCGATCGGGACGGGTACAGTCGGGTCTGTGTCTTCCCAGCCGGGTTCGGGTCCAACATTTGAATAATGGTCGGGTCCGCGTCGGGTCCGGGTAGTACATTTATGGCATTTCTCGGGTCTGCATGGGTTCGGGTCCGACTTTCAAATAAAATACGGTTCCTGGTCGGTTCCGTGCAGCATATTTACGGGTCTCTTCGGGTTCGGGTATGAATTTTTGGACCCGTGAAGACCTCTATCACAGATACACATAACACACTACTACACTTCTATTATTCAAATCCGTTAAAGGATTGTTAGGCTGCATTAATTAGATCAACCGGAACCGGGAACACTCCCCATAACACACAATGTACTCGTTACATCGTAAGAAGATTGGCATCTACGCTAATATTTGTTTCTTTCTTATTCTGTTTCTCAGTCCGTGTCCGGATCAGATGGTGGATCGGCGCCGGGAGATGATGTCTGCGGCCCTGATCGTCAGCAATGAAACTCAGAGACATATCCCCAGTGAAGACCTCGATTAAAATACAATAAAACTAAAAATAAAACAAATAACTAAAACTATAATAATAAAATACCTAACTACATAATACTATTATTGTTGGAAATTGCAACAATATAAAAATAGAAATAGAATACATTTAAAATTTTA
Organism: Aspiorhynchus laticeps; assembly: GCA_023376895.1. Lineage (NCBI taxonomy): Eukaryota > Metazoa > Chordata > Actinopteri > Cypriniformes > Cyprinidae > Aspiorhynchus > Aspiorhynchus laticeps. Next base: position 61,809,882 of record CM041793.1, read on the forward strand.
ATTAAAACAATAAGTAAACAATAAATAAACAATAATATCCTGGCCAGAGGAGAACTGGCCCCCCGACTGAGCCTGGTTTCTCCCAAGGTTTTTTCTCCATTCTGTCACAGAGGGAGTTTTGGTTCCTTGCCGCTGTCGCCTCTGGCTTGCTCAATTGGGGACACTTAATTTCTAGCGATTATCGTCAATTGGATTTCACAGATACTATTTAAAATATACTGAGCTAGACAATGGCATCTCCGAATTCAATAATGAAATGCCCTTAACTGAAAATTTAGTGTTTAATCTTATTATTATACATTACTGACACTCTATCCTCCAACTTGATACTGTTAAGTGCTTTGACACAATCTGTATTGTTAAAAGCGCTATATAAATAAAGGTGACTTGACTTGACTTGACTGCTGCTATGTGAACTCGCCAAAATATGTGTTATATCATGTGTTTAGCCCAAAAAATAATAATATATATATATATATATATATATTATATATATATATATATATATATATATATATATATATATATATATATATATATATATATATACAGCTTTCCTGTAGCTCAAATGGTAGAGCATGGCGCTAGCAAAGCCAAGATCATGGGTTCGATTACCAGGGAAAGCATGAGCTGATAAAATGTAAAACTGTAACTTAAAATGCAATGTAAGTCGCTTTGGATAAAAGCGTCTGCTAAATGCATAAATGTAAATGTAAATATATATATATATATATATTAGGGGTGGCACGGTTCACGGAAAAAAACCGAACCGAACGGTTCTCCGCACACGGTTCGGCACGCACTAGGACCGCGGTTCAACTTAAATCTGACAACGCATGTGTAATATGGTTTGTTATAAATAACATGTAAAACAAACAGGGTTCGGCTAATGTATGTTTCTTTTAATGGATGTGCATTCTGGCTTCCCAGTACATTACAATAACAGCGATGAAAAGAAAAAAAAAAAGTGGACAACCCATTCACTCTTGTTCAATGCGAGTGCCGTATGCTGGATTATGAGCTGTCATTTATTCCGTCATCACCCGGGTGCTGATAGCGCGCGCGCACAGGTGAGACCTGAACAGCACACGTTGATATCAGTGTTTAAACTAAACTCATGTAAGCTTTGCCAGTTTAAACATTTAAGAGCCAGAGAACGCGAGCTTGCGCGCGCAATGAGAAGATTTGTGCAAACCCGCGCCTCAGAACGCGCGCAAATATTAAGCTCTCTCTGAAGTATTGTGTTTGAATGGACAAATTCACACAAAAAGTATGCCAAAATGCCCGTCTTGGTAAGTATCCTATACCAGACATAGCCGGCAGAACGTACAGTATCAGTGCATTCTCTTAAAGTGACAGCACTTTCTTAATATTAATCAAACAGCAACAACAAAGAAATCACTCACTGCTCTTGATTGAATCGCTTTTGTAACTTTAATAAAGATTTATCTTTAATTTATACAGTCAAATATGCCATGCTGTTTTACATTTGATTACTTTATTCAATTTCTGTACCTAAAAACTAATGCTATAGACCTACCTAAAAAAAAACAACTGAAAATCACTGTTTATTTTATTTGAATCTTTACTCTATTGTATTTTTTGTGTGCTGTTGCTTGTAGTTAGACAGATTATTCTTATTTTCTATTTTTATTTGACTATAGTTTTTCCCTAAACATACCGAACCATACCGAAACCGTGACTCTAAAACCGTGATACAAACCGAACCGTGAAAAAGTTGAACCGTGCCACCCCTAATATATATATATATATATATATATATATATATAGTGGTTTAAAATTTGGTGACTATTTTTCAAATATGCATTCTGAAAAAAAATGAAAAAAACTGAACTGAACTTTCAAGTTAAAACTTGGTGAGTATTTTTGCTGAATAGGAAAGAATCATATTTTTAAATATCTAAAATCACAAAAGATTTGCATAATTTTATTTGTACTATTTCAGAGGAAATTAATGTTAAAAAAGAGGTTACACTTCAAAAATGACCCCAACAGCAAATGGATGGGGTAAATAAGGACCTAAAATGGACTAAAAGGAGCATAATAGGGATTTGCTTGCTGTTCCCATAAATTACTCTAAACCCCCCCAAAAAAAACTTTTTGACAAGCTTTGTAATGCCTTTGTGGAGAAAAAGGACACACACACACACACTAAGTGCAACAATACATTCCTTAGGCTTAAAGAACTGCTTTCTTCACTCTCTGCAAGTCATAAAATTGACAGACGAACAGCACCTCACCCAATTGGCTGGCAGATTTCCTGCCATGCTATCGGGTTATCATCTTAAGGAAACCTCTAAAAAACCAGGAGAGCTTTGAGGAGACCTCTGCTAATGGTCCAGCGACAAACTTTATGATATCTCCAGACCGATTAAGCAATAATTCAATGATTTTTATCAACAAGAAAAGACTGTTTTACGAGAGACGTCCAGCTAAGAAAGACCAGATGCATGCCCCAAAGTGACTTTCCTGACCTCCCGTTTATCTCACATTCCAAAAGGAAACGGCTCCCGTTTCACCGCTTTGGACAGAACAAAGACTCAAACTCTCATAAACTTTATACCAAAAGTCAAATAATAATTGTTGCTGTTATCAAAAGCAATATATATAATATATTTACAATATATATAGTCAGGTTGCATTTTATGAAATGAAAGTAAGCTTACTGTGTTATTGTAATCAATAGTATTTTTGTAATCTTTTTGTGGTATAATTTTCTCCTGTAAAGGAAGTAGTTGACTTATAGTATCATATGCATGATGTGCTGTTTTTAATCTTTAATTTGAACCCTTTTGTGTGTTTTAGCAGAAAACTATTAATGTGTAGGAAATATGCTGAGTTTGGTTTCATTTTAACGGCCATGATAAATGCAACAAGTTGGTGTAAATGAAAGTTGACTTTTCTGATCCTAATGTATGATTAAAACACTTCTAGGAATCTGGTAAGATATGTTCTTCATTTGCCAAAATAACTCAGCAAAGTATTTACATACGGAAAACTGAGCCGTACAGGGCGGGGCTCCGCTCCTACAAGAACTATTTCTTTGTAAGAGCATCGAGTGGGAGGGACCGAAATCTCCGGTCTAATACTGACTCCAAGCTCTCTGACGCTCTCTCTCTGGCGCTCTGCTTGCAAATCACGCGCTGCTTGAAAAACTTGGAGTTGCTCCAAAGGAGCTCTAGCCTTTAACATCTAGGCCGAGTTCGAACATTGAACCAACACTCAGTCAAATCTCTGAAGAAACCCTTGAAAGTCTGAAGCTACGCGAAAGGAACTTCAACATCTGAAGCCGTAAGAACTGGAAACAGCCTTCATCAAGAGCGTCATACAGCAACGAGCAGCCAAACAACCACGAATGGGCATCCCCAGAGTGACATCACGCAAGGACGCGCAGGATTCCCTCCAGCCACACAGATCAGTGATCATCTCAACTTAAAGCAAGTATCAAACAAAATCTCTATAAAGTGGCTGAATCGTGTGGTATTTATCTCTAAAGTAAAGATACTAGAGTTCTCCTCTTGATGATCGGCACGGGTAAAATCGTGTGGAAATAGCAAACAGTGCTATATTTTAATCATTCTCAAATTGCAACAATTCATTGCCTGTGTGTGTATGTATGTATTTTGTTTTGTGTTATTTAGCTTAGTTCATGTATTTTAGTAAGATAGCAAATAAACTCTTGTTGGATTTATAGAGAAGTGTTCTGTGTTCTGTTGTGTAATATTCAGGTCAAACTTTGCCCAGATTACGTTACCTATGCTCATGACTGTCATAAAGTTAATCAAATAATTCTGTATTATTATGTCGTGGCCACGAAAATAAACAGAATTTCTCAGATATACTGAAACTCAACGACTCGCTGGACGATTGTTAAATAAGGTATAAGTTGGGCATTTTGATTAATATCAATTGATCATATCAATATCAAATCTTAAGATTCCCTAAAAGCTGAAATGCAAAATGAAGCTTAAACCAATGAGCTAGATTAAACAATGTAAAAGGGTAAATCTAAAGATTTTAAAGTAGTTATCTGTTGTTTCTGAGGACTGTAGATATACAAAACAGTTTAGATATATAACATATGTATATATAACAGTTTTCCAAATTTGACTCTGATAATGCAAATTTCTCAACCTAGGCTCATTGGAAATACGTGTCTCTACATACATTTCTGCAAAACTGAAAAAACGTACCTATATGTACGATTCCCTGCAGTTTCCAGTTGAAATCAACACTAGAAGCAGTAAAACAATGACAACTTTTTTATTCCTTTTCACACGAAGTGTGACTTACAGGAACAGTTTTGATTATTTTCTCACAGTTGCTTGCAGAATGGTATGTTATGACTTCTAAACAAGTTTAACATCCTGCACGATTTGAAAACTGATACTTTTGAACGTTGTCGTCACATATACAGCTTCATATGTATGACTTTTGTAATGAATTAATCATTTACATTGTTTAATTTAGCTCTTTTGTTTAAGCTTTATTTTAGCTTTAGGGAATTACGATTTGATATGGATATGATCAATTAGTATTAATCAAAACGTCCTTATTTAACACTCGTCCAGCGAGTTGTCAGTATATCTGATAAATTCTGTTTATTCTTGTGGCCACAATATAATACAGAATTATTTAAATAACTGTATGACAGTTATGAGCATATAGGTAACTTGATCTGAGCTAATTTGATTTGAATATTTCACAACAGAACACAGAACACTTCTCTATAAATCAACAAGAGTTTATTTGCTATCTTACTACAATACATGAACTAAGCTAAATAACATAAAACAAAATACATACACACACACATACACACCGGCAATGAATTTAATTGAGAATGATTACAATCTAGCACTGTTCTATTTCCACACGATTTGACTCGTGTCGATCATCAAGTGGAGAACTATCTTAATTTTACTTTAGAGATAGATACGACCAGTTCAGCAGAATAAAGGTCTTGTTTGGTTACTTGCTTTTAAGTTGAAATGGTCGCTGATCGAGGAAACCCCGCGTTTCCCGGATGTTGGAAACCCCGCGTGTCGTGTCGTGTCCTCACTCTTGGGGATGCCCCTCTGTTGTTGCTTGTTTGCTCGGTGTTGTTTGATGCTTGAAAGAAGTCTGTTTCGATTTCTTATGGCTTTAGATGTTGAAGTTCCTTTCGCGTAGCTTCAGACTTTCAAGAGTTTCTTCAGAGTTTTGACTAAGTGTTGGTGAAATCTTCAACTCGGCCTAGATGTTACAGGCAGCGAGCTTTTGGAGTAGCCCCAGTTTCAAAGGAGCGCGCGATTTCCGAGCAGAACAGAGAGAGAGAGAGCAGCTGGGAGTCCGTTTTAGACCGGAGAATTTGGTCCCTCCCACTAGATGCTCTTCCAATGAAATAGGTCTTGAAGGGCGGAGCTCCGCCTACACAAGGCTTCTTCCGGTGCATACATTATCTGCCTATTCACGTTGTCACATGAAGAAAATATCTTTTAACACGTTCTAATCACACATTATTATACTCAATATTAACTTCCCATGCACACCAAATTCTTGCATTTGTCCTGACCGTTAATATGAAACCAAATATAAGGTATGTGACATACATTAATAGCTTTCATGCTAAAACTAACTCAAAAGGGTTCTATTTAAAGATTAGAAACAACACATCATGTATATATTGTATATATTGCTTTTGATAACATAGCTTGAATAGCAGTAGTGACTACTATCAATTGTCCTTTTGGAACACTTTATAAAAGTCTTTGAGTCTTTTTAGCAAAGTCAATAAACAGAAACAAGCTGGAAGGTTCTGTTCCTTGACCACGAAGGGATATTGAGGGGTGTTTCAGTTTGGAATGTGAGAGGAACGGGAGGTCAGGAAAGTCACTGTCCAGGTCATGAGAATGTCACGTTTGTGGGGGTCTGGTCTTCCTTAGCTTGAACGTCTGTCGTAAAACGTCTTTTCGTGTTGATAAAAATCATTGAATTATGCGTTAACGACCAGAGGATCCATAAAGTTTGTCGTTTTGACCATTGCCAGATGTTTACCTCAAAGCTCTCCTATTTTGAGAGGTTTCTTTTAGATGATAACCCAAAGGCATGGCAGGAAATTGGCCTGCCAGTTGGGTGAGGTGCTCTTCCTCTGTCAATTTTTATGACTTGCAGATAGAGACGAACGTTTCTTTAAGCCTGAGGAATTTTGTGGTTGCACTTAGTGTGTGTGTGTGTGTGTGTGTGTGTTCTTTCCTCCACACAGGTCCTACACTTTACTAACTCAGTAAGTTTACTCGGTAGCTCACGCGATACAGCGTTGCACTTGGGTGAAGAAGAGCTCCGGTACGAATCCCGTCAAACTACAGTTCAACAAAACAGCTCAAATCTGCATAAGGAAGTTAAAATAGCATGGCTGCATCAGCGAATACATTTTATATTACTTTTGCATTTGTTAACACTTTCGGGTAGGTTTAGGTTAGGGTTTGGTGAAGGGGATACTTCCAACTTCATAGAGCTTAATCTTTAGCGACACTCACCGGATATTTGAATTATGAATGGCGGCAAAACATACCTCAAGCAGCATAATAAAAACACTGCAATACGTGCCTGTACCAACATAATAAAAGCGTGTCACGGTCACGTATTAAACGTGTGTTTTAGTGCCACTCTCTGGACATTTCACTTTGAAACTGCCGCGAAACGTGCTGCAAGGTACATAATTACGGTGTTGCAGAAATGTATGTAGAGACACGTATTTACAATGAGCCTGGGTTGAAATTTCTTGAAGCAGGGATCTGGAAGGTCATTCCTGGGCCCCACCACAGATCCTCCCTTCAGTTACCAAGGTATGTGTCTACCAGCAACAAGTAATGTACATTTACATGCCAAACTGATGTGTTAATGGTTTGTTGAGATGTTTCACAGCGGTCCATTCAGTTTACTGTTTGCAGCATACAAACCTTTTTACCTCAAATCATGAATTTTTGGTAATGTTTTGAGTTTATTGCACTAATATGTCATTTTCTTTGGTTTATCTTTCATTGTCAGAGCTAGATAAATAGGGCGGCAGCAGAGAGGACTCCCCATTGTACTCACCCATCAGCTATGACTGAGCTTCTTGTCTTCCCTGCCACTCCAACTCTACAGCATGACTTCACGATTCAGTTAGGCTCATCAATAATTACCCCATCAACTTCGGTCAGAAGTCTTGGTGTAATCTTCGATGACCAGCTGACCTTCAAAGAGCACATTGCAAAGACTGCTCAATCTTGCAGGTTTGCGCTACAGAACATCAGAAAGATTAGGCCCTTTCTGACAGAGCATGCTGCACAACTTCTTGTCCAGGCCCTTGTCGTTTCTAGGCTGGACTACTGCAATGCTCTTCTGGCTGGACTTCCATCAAACACAATCAAACCTCTACAAATGATTCAGAATGCAGCGGCATGACTGGTCTTCAACGAGCCAAAAAGAGCCCATGTTACACCCCTCTTCATCTCCTTGCACTGGCTACCAGTTGCAGCTCGCATCAAGTTCAAGACACTGATGCTCATTGGTGTCAAAAGTATTCACATTCATTACTCAGTTAGAAGTATAGATACTAGGGTTTAAAAAGACTTCTGTAGAAGTTGAAGTATCAACTCAAGCTTTTTACTCAAGTAAAAGTGTAAAAGTACTGGATTCCAAACTACTTAAAGTATAAAAGTAAAAGTAATGTAAGGGAAAAAAATGCCATTAAGGACAAAAGCTTAGGCCGCGCCACAGAGGCCTATTGTGCACTACCCCACCTCCTCAAAAAACATTTTTCTGAAGGCCATAATGACTATAATGTTATATTAAAATGTTAATGTTGAAAAATTTGGGATGCACTAGGCTACCTGTTTCAGATGCATATATGCCCTTTGAAAATGAACGCATTTTAGTACAATGCAAATACATAAAAAAAAAACATGTACTACTGAGCATTAACGTGTTTCATGGAGTGGAAGATATGATGACTAGTTGCCTATAAGTATTGTACTAGTGCAAAAAGTCAAACTTCAGAGGCATGTCATCAATAACCTTTATTGGAATGTAAATGTACATCCAAGCTTAGCTGCAGGAATCTGTGAGGGCAACGGACAAGAAAATTGGTGTACCCAGGGCAGGCTTAGTAACAATTACCCTTGTATGGTTGTCTATATACAATAAACATTAGTGCTGTCAAAATGAATGATTAATCCAAGTGATTAATCAAAAAATAAAAATAACTCATAGTCCTCAAGTTCTCTACTTGGCTACATACGTCTGCTATGTCCAGTGTTGGGAGTAACGAGTTACAAAGTTAGTATAGCCTACTTATCACAACATTGTCAATCGCAAACGCTAATTTATTCAAACGTCTCTCTACCGAACTACTGTAGCTTAATTTGCGGAGGACAAAGAGAAAGCACCAGTTTGATAAATGAGCCAGTAGTGGATAAATAATAACTTTTAAGAAATAATCTATTTTGAGTAACGACCCCAATACTGGCTATGTCCTTGCTGGAGTGTGAAGTGATTTGTGTCATGTGCAGGTGCGATGGATCGCATACAAACCAATAGGGTGTCGGAATGGTGTTTATTCTTCTCATTCAACCACAATCAAATTCACTCTATCCGGATGGCGCGATTTATCTGGATAGGTTTTTTTTTTTTTGAACGATGACAAGCCGGAATGAAAACAAGCCGAAATGAAATAGGAGTAACGAGGCTATTTTTAAATTTAAGGAGTAGAAAGTACAGATAACTGAGTGAAAATGTAAGGAGTAGAAATAAAAAGTCGGCTGAAAAATAATTACTCCAGTAAAGTATAGATACCCAAAATTTCTACTTAAGTAAGGTCAAGAAGTATTTGTACTTCGTTACTTGACACCTCTGCTGATGCTTGCATACAGAATGACCACAGGCTCAGCACCCTCCTACTTCCACTCACTATTACGAATCTACATCCCCTCCAGAAGTCTGAGATCTGCTAGTGAGCGATGTCTTGTGGTACCATCACAGAGAGGCTCAAAATCACTCTCCAGAACATTCTCGTTCACCATTCCTGGCTGGTGGAATAATCTTCCCACCCCTATCCGGAATGCTGGATCTTTGTCAATCTTCAAGCAACAACTGAAAACTCATCTCTTTCGGCAACTACTTGACTTCATCCTAAAAAAATTAAAATAAATAAGTCTTAATCTTTCCCTTTATCTTTCTTTCCTTCCCTTGCTAGCTTGTACTTATTTGAACAATGACTGAGACTTGGTGTTACGAGCACTTCCTCTATCTGATTGCCTCTTCAAGATGAATCGCTTTATGAATTCCCCAATTGTAAGTCGCTTTGATAAAAGCGTCTGCCAAATGACTAAATGTAAATGTAAATGTAAAAAGCACAACAACAATAAAACAGTACTTTACAATGACAAACTAGCTTACATAACCTTTATTAACAAAAACGCATAAGAAGATCATGGCATAAGACACATCACATGCTGTATTATATAGGCTACCTACTAATAAATTACAGAATGCTTAGCAAACACTGAGGAATCAAATAAATAATAATAATAAAAAATAAGGATAGCACCCATACCTTAAGGTGAGGTAAACAGCAAAGATAAGCTTTTCAAAACGAAAACAAATATAAGTAAAACTAAACTGGCTGTCGCTGACAGGACTTACATGGTTTTTTTTCCACAAGAATACTAACATGCTCACCTTCTCTGGTTTAAGAAGCGTCTTTCATTTTAGTTTGAGAACGTCTCCGGTTACTATCGTAACCTCGGTTCCCTATCAGTCAGTCACATTCGACGTAACGTCAGTGTGACTGACTAATGGGATCTCGCTCGAGAGCCCAATCATCTTCGAGTGTTAACAAAACAAGCCAATGACAGTTGGCGTGTGTGTTTTGCCACGCGCACCCCGCCCCGCAGCGCGAGTATAAAAGGAGAGCGCGTGCAAATGCACATCAGCTTTTCGCTTCAGAGCCAAGCCTTTCGTGTGAATCTCTGAGAGTGTATACAGACCGCTACAAGTGTTGATGTTACGGCGCGTGAGTGGAGGTTGCGATCCAGTGCTGCTGCTTCTCTGACGGTGTGCTGCAGCTCTTCAACTGCGGTCTCGCCGCGACCTCCCCTGGGCGCTTCAGCACTTTTTTAAAAGAGCATTTTTTTCTTCAAAAAAAATAAATAAAAAAGAGCAAATTCTAAAAGAGCTCCACGAGCTACGGGCGTCTTTTTAAAGATGGCTTCCTGCTTGTGTGTTTCTGGATGTGGTCGTTTCCTGACTTCATCTGATGGTCACGATCGCTGTGTCTCGTGCTTGGGCTTTCAGCACATTGAAGCAGCGCTCGTGGATGACTCATGTTCTCTGTGTGGGAACATGACCATCGCGATGCTGCACTCCAGATACCTCCTCGACAAACGGGGGGGTATCCCCCTTGCCATGTCCCGTTCTAGCGCCTCCGGTTCTCGGAGGGCTATTTTGGCTCATGGTCAGGGTGACTTGAGTATCACAGTGAGAGCTTCCCCGTCGAGCGCGTCTCCGCGGGCCTCTCACTCCTCCAGCGCATCGCACCGTCTGGGGTTTCCGGACGAGCTTGTGGAGTCCTCGGACAGGGCGGGGGCCCAGCATCTCGTTCGGAGCTCCAGCAGATGACAGGATGTCGATCACTGCATCGGGGGATGAGCTAGGTTCTGGAGATGATGATTCGGCTGCGCTGCCTCCATCAGGAAGAGTGGCGTTGCCCGAGTCAGATCCAGAACTGACTGCTATGCTTTCCCGGGCCGCTGAGAGCGTCGGGCTGCACTGGAGGCCTCCTCCTTCTCCCGAACGCTCAAGGCTGGATGATTGGTTCCTGGGGGCGCAGGCCGATCACTGCCTCCGTTTCCATTCTTCCCGGAGGTGCATGAGGAGGTGTCTTGGAGGGCACCTTTTTCTGCCCGGAACAGGCCTAGTGCCTCCTCCGTCCTCACCACCCTCGACGGTGGGGGCGGCCCAAGGGTATGTGGAGATCCCCCCAGTCGAGCGCGCCATTGCTATGCAGCTCTGCCCGCAGGGCGCCGCCGCCTGGAGGGGTAATCCACGCCTTCCGTCCAGGGCCTGTAAGTTCTCATCCGCTCTGACGGCCAAGGCTTACAGTGCTGCTGGACAGGCCGCTTCCGCCCTGCACGCCATGGCCCTCCTGCAAGTCCACCAGGCCAAGGCGTTAAAGCAGTTGCACGAGGGTGGTGCTGACCCAGCTGGGTTGCAGGAACTGCGCACAGCGACGAACCTCGCCCTGCAGGCGATGGAAGTCACGGCGCGTTCCCTGGGTCAGACGATGTCGACGTTGGTGGTCCAGGAGTGCCACCTATGGCTGACCTTGGCGGATATGAGGGAGTTTGACAAACATTGTTTCTTAGACGCCCCGATCTCCCAGGCCGGCCTATTCGGCGAAGCGGTGGAGGGCTTTGACCAACAGTTCTCCGCCGCACAGCAGCAGACGGAGGCGTTTCGACATATCCTGCCCCGGCGGTCCGCTGCTGTCTCCACCCCACCGCCGGCTGCAGCCCCTCCGTCTGCTCGTCACCAAGCGCGCCCTCCTGCGGCCTCCACCTCCGCTCCAGCTCGGCCTCAGCAGCAGCCTTCACAACGGCCGCAGCATGGAGCTAGTCGCAGGAAAGCGGCGCAGCCCATCTCGACGCAGCGATGCCTTCTCCTGTGCCCCCTGCTCAGCCATGGAGCCTGGTAAGTGTCGCACTGCGCACTCAGACCCCACTTCGGAACGCACTGCCTTCCGAGTCGGGCCCCTGTGCTCCACTTCGCTGCCCCACCGCGGGTACGTCTGTGGCTTCCCTGGTCCCGCTTGTACGGTCTCTGGGGGCCTGGCTAGCGCTCCCCAGGCTGTCTCGCTGGCTCATGAGAACCATCAGACTTGGCTACGCGATTCAGTTCGCCCGGCGTCCTCCCAAGTTCAGGGGCGTTCGGTTCACCTCTGTGTTGAGCAAAGATGCCCCTCTCTTGCGTGCAGAAGTCGCGGTCCTGCTGGCGATGGACGCGATAGAGCCGGTCCCTCCAGCCGAGATGAAGTCAGGGTTCTACAGCCCGTACTTCATCGTACCCAAGAAAGGCGGTGGGTTACGACCAATCTTGGACCTGCGCGTTCTGAACCGGGCCCTTCACAAGCTCCCGTTCAGGATGTTGATGCAGAGACGCATCTTTCAATGCATCCGTCTGTTCGATTGGTTCGCAGCGATCGACCTGAAGGACGCGTACTTTCATGTCTCAATCCTCCCTCGACACAGACCGTTTCTCCGCTTTGCATTCGAAGGACGAGCATATCAGTACAAGGTCCTCCCCTTCGGGCTATCCCTGTCGCCTCGTGTCTTCTCCAAGGTCGTGGAGGCAGCCCTTGTTCCATTAAGGGAAGCAGGCATTCGCGTTCTCAACTACCTCGACGACTGGCTCATACTGGCCCAGTCTCGAGCACTGTTGTGCAAACACAGGGACACGGTGCTTGGCCATCTCAGCCGGTTGGGGCTTCGGGTCAACTGGAAAAAGAGCAAACTCTCCCCTGTGCAGAGGCTCTCTTTTCTCGGCATGGAGTTGGACTCGGTCAACCTCACAGCACGTCTCTCAGTGGAGCGTGCTCATTCGATGCTGAACTGCCTGGAGTCTTTCCAGCGCAAGAGGGCGGTTCCACTGAAACACTTTCAGAGGCTCCTGGGGCATATGGCATCTGCAGCCGCTGTCACGCCACTCGGATTGCTTCATTTGAGACCTCTTCAGCATTGGCTTCACGACCGGGTCCCGAGATGGGCATGGCGACGCAGCACGTACCAGGTCTCAGTTACCCCGTCCTGCCGTCAGACCTTTGGCCCGTGGTCGGATCTTGCTTTTCTTCGGGCAGGAGTTCCCCTAGTGCAAGTATCCAGGCATGTTGTTGTGTTAACAGATGCCTCTGCCATGGGCTGGGGAGCCATGTGCAACGGGCATGCAGCTGCAGGGCTCTGGACAGGGTCCCGGTTGCAGTGGCATGTCAATTGCCTCGAGTTGCTAGCAGTATGGCTTGCTCTGCGCCGCTTCAAAGGGCTGCTACACGACAAGCATGTACTGGTCCGTACGGACAACACTGCGACCGTTGCGTACATCAACCACCAGGGTGGTCTATGCTCCCGTCGCCTGTCGCAACTCACCCGCCATCTCCTCCTTTGGAGTCAGAAGCATCTGAGGTCGCTTCGCGCCGTTTATATCCCTGGCGAGCTCAATCGTGCAGCCGACGAGCTCTCACGTCAGCCCGCCCTTCCGGGAGAATGGCGACTCCACCCCGAGGTAGTCCAGCTGATTTGGAGACGCTTCGGGGATGCTCAGGTAGACCTGTTTGCCTCCCCGGACACATCCCATTGCCACCTGTTTTACTCCCTGTCCGAGGGGACCCTCGGCACGGACGCGCTGGCACACAGCTGGCCTCGGGGCCTACGCAATTATGCGTTTCCCCCAGTGAGCCTTCTCGCACAGACCCTGTGCAAGGTCAGGGAGGACGAGGAGCAGGTCCTCTTGGTGGCGCCGTACTGGCCCAATCGGACTTGGTTCCCAGAACTGGTGCTCCTCGCGACAGCCCCTCCTTGGCAAATTCCTCTGAGGAAGGATCTCCTTTCTCAGAGATGGGGCACCCTCTGGCACCCGCGTCCAGACTTGTGGTGGAGTCTCCACGTATGGTCCCTGGACGGGATGCGGAGGTTCTAGGTGGGCTACCTCCATCAGTAGTAAGCACCATCACTTCAGCTAGAGCTCCATCTACAAGACACGCTTACAGGCTGAAGTGTAACCTGTTCGTCGATTGGTGTTCTTCCCGCCGGGAAGACCCCCGGAGATGCCCGATCGCGGTCGTGCTCTCTTTCCTGCAAGATGGGTTGGAGCGAAGGCTGTCTCCCTCCACCCTCAAAGTGTATGTCGCCGCTATTGCCGCACATCACGATGCAGTAGACAGTAAGTCTGTGGGGAAGCACGACTTGGTCGTCAGGTTCCTCAGAGGGGCGAGGAGGTTAAATCCTCCGCGTCCTCATCTGGTACCCTCTTGGGATCTCCCCTCGGTCCTGACGGCCTTGAAGGAGGAGCCCTTCGAGCCTCTGCAGTCAGTAGAGCTTAAGTTTCTGTTGTTAAAGACAGTGCTCCTCACTGCATTGGCCTCGGTCAAGAGGGTGGGGGACCTCCAGGCATTTTCGGTCGACGATTCATGCCTAGAATTCGGGCCGGCTGACTCTCACGTTGTCCTGAGACCCCGGCCTGGATATGTGCCCAAAGTTCACACCACGCCCTTTAGGGATCAGGTGGTGAACTTGCAAGCGCTGCCCCGGGAGGAGGCAGACCCAGCCATTGCTCTGCTCTGTCCCGTCCTTGCCTTGCGCGTTTACGTGGACCGCACGCAGAGCTTCAGGACCTCAGACCAGCTCTTTGTCTGCTTCGGAAGACAGCAGAAGGGGAAGGCTGTCTCCAAACAGAGACTTGCCCACTGGATAATGGAGGCTATAGTCTTGGCCTATCAGGCCTGGCGCTTACCGTGCCCCCTTGGTGTGAGAGCACACTCTACAAGAGGCGTTGCTTCCTCTTGGGCATTGGCGCGGGGCGCCTCGATAGCAGACATTTGTAGAGCTGACGGCTGGGCGGCACCTAACACGTTTGCGAGATTTTATAATCTCCGTGTAGAGCCCGTGTCCTCCCGTGTACTTGCTTTAGATGGCCAGTAACACTGGAACACTGCTCGGTGTCAATCACACTCGCTGCGCCATTCCCCTCTACGGACCGGATCCGTGCGCTTTTGTTGCTTCTCAGTTCAGTTCCCCGCTGTGAACCCTGTTGAAGTTTCTCCCGCACCCTCGGCAGTCAGGCGTGGCGGAGCGCCAGACGCCAGGTCCAGCACCCGTGTGTTTGCCCAAGGTCAGCCCTTGTGCTGGGCTAGGTGCCCATGTGTAGTGATTCCCCTTCGGGCGATCCCACATGTGTATTCTTCCACAGTACGGCTGCCCTCACGGTGAGCCCGTGTCTTCCCTGGCAGAGACTTCTGCCGTCTCTGCTGTGTAGTTATCTCACCCCAGGCTGGCTGAGTCTACCTCAGAGACTTCCATATGTAGTACTGCCCCCGGCCAGTCCATATGTCCTTACCCATCCTTACGCAGGATGTGGCTTCCGTAGTGTTCCCCTACTTGGAGTACGCTTTCCCAGTGTTATCCATACCCACTGTACGGAACAGCAGTGACGGTCATCTCTGCCTAAGCCCTGTCCTATCTTCCATCCCAGCTGGTGTGGGGGGACTTGCCGGCTTCTGCAGGGCACTGGAGGGGGTCAGCAATAGTGGCGTTTTCCAAGGGATCCCATTAGTCAGTCACACTGACGTTACGTCGAACGTGACTGACTGATAGGGAACGTCTCGGTTACATGTGTAACCCTCGTTCCCTGAAGGAGGGAACGGAGACATAACGTCCCGTCGCCTTAGTTGCTGTACCACCGCTGTACGGCCGGGGCACACAGTCTCGGCTCCTCAGCGAAAAACTGATGTGCGTTTGCACGCGCTCTCCTTTTATAACCGTGCTGCGGGGCGGGATGCGCGTGGCGAAACATGCACTCCAACTGTCATTGGCTTGTTTTGTTAACACTCGAAGATGATTGGGATCTCGAGCGAGATCCCATTAGTCAGTCACACTGATGTTACATCTCCGTTCCCTCCTTCAGGGAACGAGGGTTACACATGTAACCGAGACATTCCCTGAGAGCGGGAACGAGATATCACGGAGAATTCTCCGTTATAGGAACTCCTTCCTTCCAACCTTTCCTGAAGTCCTATTGGCTCACGCCAGACCAATGATTGGCCAATTGCTAATACTGACAAGCTGAGAGGCAGTATAAAATGCGGTGCACGCGACAATTACGTCAGAATCGGATACTGAACGCCGCTTAGCTGGTCGTGCAGCGAGCACGGCGACCTCCGTGATGTCTCGTTCCCGCTCTCAGGGAACCGAGGTTACGATAGTAACCGGAGACGTTCCCTCTCGAGCTTTCACAAGACATCATGGAGAATTCTCCGTTATGGGAACGATATTCAATCCCGCCGTGAGAAAGGCTACGAGCAGCCTGTACAAGTTACACTCTAGCGAAGTTAGAACACACACACAATTCCCACAAATAGCGACACTTGAAGGCGGGCTCGCAGCTGATAGGTGGAGATAAGCCAATGAGCGTCTAAAGCCCAGGTATACGAAATTTGCATATCTGGTCAGTAATAACATATGCTGCGCTGAGAACAGGGAAGAAGCAAAAGCAACAGCAATGTGAGAAGGCTGCACAGAGATACCTATGTTAAACAGCAGTCAACACAAAACATGATGTTTTTTTTGTTTGTTTTTTTAACCAATAGAATATACATTGTATAACTGGAGCTGCACTGAGTACAGGGCAGACAACAACAACAATAGCATAAAGGGCTGCACAGAGTAATTACTGTGTGAGGCAGCAAACACATATGAATAGAGGTAGCATAAACGTGAATCAGTCACTCACCGACAGCATTTAGGAGGCCAAGGACTGACCGTCCAGCTTGTAAAACCTGGCAAGGTATTCTGAGAAGACCAGCAAAGCATATTTCCTGAATATGCAAAGCATATTTCCTGAATAGACATACCTCTCAACCACGCACAGGAGGCGATAACCCTTGTTGAGTAGACCCTAATGTGAAAGGGGCATTCCAAACCTTGGCTCGTATAAGCAGCTGTGATAAGCAGCTGTGATATCTTGATTACTTTTCGTCTCTTTTAGAACAAAACAAACATAACCCCAGGTATTTATTCAATACAGTGGCAAAATTAACAAAAAATAAAGCATCAACAGGTGTTGACATTTCCCAACAGCACAGCAGTAATGACTTTATGAACTATTTTACTTCCAAAATTGATACTATTAGAGATCAAATTGTAACCATGCAGCCGTCAGCTATATTATCACATCAAATAGTGTACCATAGATCCCCTGAGGAACAATTCCACTCATTCTCTACTATAGGAGAGGAAGAATTGTATAAACTTGTTAAATCATCTAAACCAACAACATGTATGTTAGACCCTATTCCATCTAAACTACTAAAAGAGGTGCTTCCAGAAGTCATAGATCCTCTTTTGGCTATTATTAACTCATCATTGTCATTAGGATATGTCCCCAAAAACTTTAAATTGGCTGTTATTAAGCCAGGACCAGGACACCTAGATGAGCCCCAGAGACAGACCCCCAGTGAGGACCCCGTCACCTAGACAGCCATCAGGAAAAGACCTCGGCAACCAGTTGAGCCCTCCAATCTGACTTTGCAGCAGTTGGAATTGAACTGTTGTGTCGTCTAGCCAGAGGAGAAATGGCCCCCCGACTGAGCCTGGTTTCTCCCAAGGTTTTTTTCTCCGTTCTGTCACCAATGGAGTTTTGGTTCCTTGCCGCTGTCACCTCTGGCTTGCTTAGTTGGGGACACTTCATTTCCAGCAATATCGTCGACTTGATTGAACAGAAACTTTTTGAACTGAACTGAGCTGGACGATGCCATCACTGAATTCAATACTGAAATGCCTTTAACTGAAAATTGAGTGTTTAATCTTGTCATTTTACATTATTGACACTATTTTCCCATTTTGATATTGTGCAGTTGCTTTGTCACAATTTGTATTGTTAAAAGCGCTATATAAATAAAGGTGACTTGACTTGACTTGATAGCATCCACAATCCAGTGGGAAGCCTCTGTTTTGATATGGCCCTTCGCACAACCACCGTACCACACAAGATAGCTGGTCAGATTGCCGAAAGCTGGCCGAACGGTCGATGTAAATCCTCAAAGCCCTGACTGGGCACACCGAAATCTGGGCATTCGCATCACGTGAGGTCGATGACTCAGAAGGCAGGGCAGACAGCGAAACAGGCTGCGTTCTGAAGGGGGTAGATAGTGATTTTAAGCATGTGATTCTCGGCCAGAGAGTGACGCCGCAGTTAGCGGGTCCAAAGTGAATACAGTCGCTGTCCACAGAAAACACATGTAAATCCCCTATGCGCTTAGCCGAAGCAAGGGCAAGAAGAAGTGCACTTTGAGAGTCCTTCATATCAACGGATGCTAAACGCTCGAGTTGTAGCTGTGAAAGAGCTATTAACACCACCTCTAGGACCCATGGCGGGACTGAAGGAGGGCACGGGGGATGCAATCTACAAGAAAACTCACCACCAGCGCGTGCCTACCAATCGATTGCCCGCCCAGCGGGGAACGAAACGAGGCAATAGCGGCCACGTAGACTTTCAGTGTTGGTAGTAAAGATCCACTATCCAGTCTGTACCGTAGAAAAAAAATAACATCTGACACGGAGCAAGCAGCCGGGTCGATATGAACTTAACAGCACTATTTCACAAACACTCCCCATTTCAGAGCATACAAATGCCTCGTAGAGGGTGTCCGCGCCTCCGAGAGCATGTCGAGCACATGAGAATGCAGGGCACTCAGCTCCTCTGATATCCCCGAAGCAACCACACATGAAGGCTCCACAACTCCGGGTTCGGGTGCCACCCCGAGCCACTCATCTGATATAGCAGATCCTTCCTGACGGGGATCGGCCAGGGCGATGCCACCAGCAGCTCTGTCTGGTCCGGGAACCAAAGCTGGTTTGGCCAGTTCGGGGCGATGAGTATCACCGAAGCGCCTCTTTTTTTTCTTTTTTTTTATATATATATATACAGCCTGGCTGCTGGCCAGTGCGATGTCAGCGCGTCCCCCTTCAGCGGTGAGTGAGACAGGGAGAAGAACAGCAGGCAATGTGCATTCTCGAGCTCGTGGCGAACAGATCCACCTCCGCTGCCCCGTAGCGAGTCCAAATCATCCGAACCGACTCAGGGTGCAACCTCCACTCGCCTTGAGGAATCCCCTTCCTCGAAAGCATGTCCGCCCTGTGGTTCAGAAGACTGGGGATGTGTGCTGCTTTGATTGAGAGAAAGTGACGGTCCGCACATAGCAGGAGATTTGCTGCATGCTTGTTGGATCGTACGCCTCCTTGGTGATTTATGTACGAAACCACAGACATGTTGTCGGTACGAATCAATACATGCCGCTGTTCCAGCTACGGCCGAAAATCCTTAGAGCTAAAAACACTGCTTCCAGCTCCAAGCGGTTTATGTGCCAACGGCTCTGAGGTTCTGACCACAGCCCTAAAGTCGGCATGCCCTCGCACACTGCTCACCGGCCTCCAGTCGATGCGTCAGTCGTGACCACGACACGTGACGTCACCAAGCCCAGGGGAACACCCGGCTGAAGAGACTTTAGCGGCACGGCCTCAGAGCTTCGATGCAGCCGCGGGGGACCACGATGCGCAAATGGCCCGAAGTCCACGCCGTCCAAGTGACTCGAGATTTCAGCCAAAACTGCATTGGGCGCATGTGTAGTAAACTGTCCAGTTTGAAAAGGCACAGGGAAGACAAACTGGCGGCCGAGTGCGCATCTCCACTGCTTTTAGTCGAAGCACACTCCCAGATACGTTAGACTGACTCGGGGCAAGAATGCTTTTACGCATATTCACGCATAGCCTCAAGAACTCCAAGTGACGAAGCAGTTTGTCTATATGGCTGGCTGGCGTGTCCCGTGACTGAGCTAATATCAGCCTGCCATCTAAATAATGGCAGGCTCTGAGGGGATGGGAGGAGCTGCGTCCATGCACTTCGAGAAAGTGCGCGGGGGCCAAAGCCAGCCCAAACAGGAGAACAGGGTACTGGTACGCTATGCCCTCGAGAGCAAACCTCAGAAAGCATCTGTGATGCGGTGCTATCTGAATGTGGAAGTACGCGTCCTTTAAATCCACTGACACAACCAGTCCCGGGGCGAATTTGCACCAGGATCTGTTCCAGCAATATCATTCTGAACAGATGCAGGGTGGTCTGCATGTGAATTGAGGGTCGTACCCACGCTCTATCATGCCGAGTAACCAGCGTGAGATTCTCGGAATAGTTTTCCCACGCGCTCAAGAACTGATATAGCGGCTTTAGCGGCTTGGTTGTTGGATGCACTGGCGAGTGTTGGGCAGCTATAACCCACGTGAGCAGTGGCTCTGTACCGCTCTGAGGTGGGGCGAGCGGCGCTGTATTGACTGCGTTAGGAGGAAAGAGCTCTTTTGCGCAAATATATGCACTTTAATGAACATACACTATCACACAAATTTGAACAATTTGAGACAGCTTGCGGGCTCTTCCTGGGCCTCTTTACACTTTTCCCTGCACATCCGGCTCTTGGCAGGAGCAGTCGCGGGTCACTGTGTCCCTGCACTGCGATGAGCCGTGCGCCAAAGAAGACCTCGATCTCACGGTCTGCTGCTTTTTAACCGGTGAGGGCGGTAGACGACTGTGAGCGGCGCCCGATCTTTGTGCAGAGATGCATCAGCACCTGTCACTACGGACTGTGACTATGCTATACGACCTAGTTGAACACCACTTCGTAGGGGCGTGAACAACTGACGTAATAGTCCAGCGAAAACTTGAAGGCTGATAGGGTGCGCGCCAGGGCATCAGGTGACTCCTCGCCTTCGCGCGCTTTTCTGCGCAGGGGCATCAGGTGACTCCTCGCCTTCGCACGCTTGTCTGCGCAGAGGCATCAGGTGACTCCTCGCTTTTGCGCGCCGTTTCATAATATGACTCACTGTCGCTCTGAGGCGGGGGCTCCATGTCACCTTGAATGAGTGAGAGAGCGGAGTCCTCTACACACGGCAGCCGCTTATGTGAGGCTGGTATCGTGTGAATAAAAGAGCAGTGTCTTCCAAACACGGCAGCCGCTGATGTGGGGCTGGTATCGTGCGAATAAGCGAGCAGTGTCTTCCAAACACGGCAGCCGCTGATGTGGGGCTGGTATCATGTGAATGAGAGAGTGTCCTCTACACACGGCAGACCGCTGTGGGGGGGGCTGGTATCGTGTGAATAAGAGAGCAGTGTCTTCCAAACACGGCAGCCGCTGATGAGGGGCTGGTATCGTGTGAATGAGTGAGGAGCCAAGTGATTGTGCTTTGTACACGGCAGAACGCCGCTCTAAGGCGGGGGGCTGCATGCTTAGACAGTGGGCCGTGTGGCATCTGCGGCGACATAGGAACCCTTAGCTCCGATATCTGCACTCGGCTCTCCGCTCCGCCATGGAAGGGGGACGTGAGATGCCAGGCTGATGTCCTGTCCTGCAGGTTCGATGGGTGAGAGGAATGCGGACATTTAGTCGGCATGAGCTCATCACCAGAGTCCAGGTCCACCGCTGATCGAGGGCAGACGGACTCATCTTAAGAGAAACATCATACTCACCTGAAAGCTGCAGAGGAGCGGCCATACAGAGACCGCCCTCTGATGAGTGAACCTCAACTGTGAGCTGTAATAGTTTATAAGCCATAAATCTAGGTTGTTCAGCAAAGTGAAGGAGAAGATTCTGACGTAATTGTCGCGTGCACCGCATTTTATACTGCCTCTCAGCTTGTCAGTATTTGCATGCGATGTGCATACTTCGCGACAATTGGCCAGTCATTTGACTGGCGTGAGCCAATAGGACTTCAGGAAAGGTTGGAAGGAAGGAGTTCCCATAACGGAGGATTCTCCGTGATGTCTCGTGAAAGCTTGAGAGGGAACCAAATCCTCTGTTGCGCTCCGTTCGTGCTCCTACCAGGCTCTGCACATGAAGCGCTCCCGCTGAAAGCACCTCTCTTCACGTGATCAGTGAAATCTGACTCCTGCTACAATGTGCTGCGCGCTGTATGTAGCAGATGCTTTGGAGCAGCGCAGACCATGCACTCGCACTTGTGCAACCACGTCAAATTTTTACTCACACATTCTCAAAAAATGGTCGCAGTCTAGAGCCCTGGAAAGCATTTGTTAAATCCAGTTTAACAGATTTTTATAGCAGGTAACTATTTTAAAGGGGCTACATTATCAATGTTACTTCGACATTTGTGTTGTGTATTTAAAGTTAATTTTTTTACAGACAGAAAGTGAAAATTGTGGCAACCCTACAAGTCTTTTCTACCTAATATGTGCGTGATGCTGCACGACGACGACCGTTGTGCTATTGGTTGAAATGCTAGTATTGGTATGTTTAGGGTTAGGTGTGGGGGAGGGGTTAGGATTAGGGTTGGGGTTAGGATTAGGCAATCATCAGAGCATGGCTCGAGAATGAGGTCTCTGCAGAGCAACAAAAGGCGTGCCTCAATTTTGGGGCGTTTTCCAACTGGGTAGGCGTTTTTCGACCTCTGTGCCTGGTTTGCTAAAACTTGAGTGGGCGATTCCTAATACTTGAATACGCTTTTCCCATCAGATATGAGTGATAAAGCGAGAAAGCGGTGAAATGAGGAGAGAGATCACTTGTCCTGCATATGGATGTAAGTGGATTTTTGTAAATTCTCATTTTGTCTAAGTTAAGGTTTTAATTAGTTTATGTAAATTTGCTTGCAACATGATTAGACAGAAAAAGCTCCAAGAGGTCTGCCACTTACAATCTATCGCTAACCATTATTAGCAAACATTCGCTAACTTTTTGGTGCATAAGTTTGTTACTTTAGTGTTGATAGTGGTAGTTTGCTTAATTTTTTCCTGTCGGCGCATTCTAATATAAAAATGACTAGTTAGCTTGTCAGACTAGAAACCACTACATAAATAAGTTAATAAATAGTTGTAAACAAATGTTAATGGACTATTCGACCAAATAGGTGCCATTTATGTCCCCAGGACATTATGGCCCGGTTTCACAGACAGGGCTTAGCCTAAACCAGGATTAGTCCATAGTTCAATTAGGACATTTAAATAATTTTCATAAACATGCTTAGAAAAAAACATTACTGGTGTTCATCTTGAGATAAAACAAAGGCACTGATATATTTTAAGATCAGTCAGTGCAAGTTTATTTCAGTTGGAACAGCTCAGACTTACATTTTAGTCTAGGACTAGGCTTTAAAATTGTTTGTGAAACCGGGGGGTATAGGTACTAATATGTACAAAAAATAACTATAAATACATTTTATTAAGGAAAGTGTTGTGCACATTAATCTAACTGCAAATTTCATCTAATAAAAAAATTATTAAAAACTATAATATTTTGGATAAATTACATGTTTTCATTCAGTCCAGAACACACTCCCTTCATATATGAAATAGTGTTTGAGTGTGAGGTGCGCTGTAAGAAAACCAGAAAAGCTCCACAGAAAAGCTGAAAAAGCATTGCTTGTTAAGTTTATCAATTTTAATGTAATATTTATTATTTTTCTGTTATTTATATTATATCTCATAACCCATCATGTACCCCTAAACATAACCCTAACAAAAACCTCTGCAGACCACTAGATTTAAATAGAAACATGATTTGATCTTTTTTAGCAGTGAGATCAGCTCACTAGTCAATGTTCAACACTCTTCATTATATCAGTGCAGGCATTAATACCTCACATGTGTAGTCAAACCTATAGACTAACATAATGGATGAATGTTAAAATGTAAAATGATTATGTACAGAGGAGGAAACTTGTTTTAAATTAAAATGTATGAACTTGTTGTCTATTCAGTACATCACAATTCAGCAGAGAGGACAAGAGCCTCAACCACGGCGCTACCATGCAGATACTAATTTATTCACATGCCCCTTCTGCACATCTCAAATATGTAAGCCCAGACAGTATCATCAAATAGTGGCCCATATAGCTGGGCATAAAATAAGAGCAATTGAATATGGAGGTGAGTGTATATGCATATTGTCAAGTCAAGTCAAGTCACCTTTATTTATATAGCACTTTTAACAATACAGATTGTGTCAAAGCACTTAACAGTATCAAGTTGGAGGATAGAGTGTCAGTAATGTATAATAATAAGATTAAACACTCAATTTTCAGTTAAAGGCATTTCATTATTGAATTCAGAGATGTCATTGTCTAGCTCAGTTTAGTTTAAATAATATCTGTGAAATTAAATTGACGATAATCGCTATAAATTAAGTGTCCCCAACTGAGCAAGCCAGAGGCGACAGCGGCAAGGAACCAAAACTCCCTCTGTGACAGAGTGGAGAAAAAAACCTTGGGAGAAACCAGGCTCAGTCGGGGGCCAGTTCTCCTCTGGCCAGGATATTATTGTTTATTTATTGTTTACTTATTGTTTTAATTAAAACTTTTAATATTGTTGCAATTTCTAACAATAATAGTATTATGTAGTTAGGTATTTTATTATATTTTAATTTTATTGTATTTTAAGTCGAGGTCTTCACTGGGATTATGTCCCCGGGCTCATCCAGGGGTCCGGCCTCCGCCGACAGTCTGGGCCGCAGACATCATCTCCCGGTGCCAATCCACCATCTGATCCAGACACGGACTGAGAAACAGAATAAGAAAGAAACAGACTAATATTAGCGTAGATGTCAATCTTTTTACGATGTAACGAGTACATCGTGTGTTATGGGAAGTGTTCCCGGTTCCGGTTGATCTAATTAATGCAGCCTAACAATCCTTTAACGGATTTGAATAATAGAAGTGTATTAGTGTGTTATGTGTACGCCAGGTTAAAGAGATGGGTCTTTAATCTAGATTTAAACTGACAGAGTGTGTCCGCCTCCCGAACAGTGTTTGGTAGATTGTTCCAGAGTTTGGGCGCTAAATAGGAAAAAGATCTGCCGCCTGCATTTGATTTTGATATTCTAGGTATTATCAAATGGCCTGAGTTTTGAGAACGCAGTGGACGTGAAGGACTATAATGCGATAAGAGCTCGCTCAAGTACTGAGGAGCTAAGCCATTCAGGGCTTTATAAGTAATTAACAAGATTTTAAAATCTATACGATGTTTATAGGGAGCCAGTGCAGTGTTGACAGAACCGGGCTAATATGGTCATACTTCCTGGTTCTAGTAAGAACTCTAGCTGCTGCATTTTGAACCATCTGTAATTTGTTTATTAAACGTGCAGAACAACCACCCAATAAAGCATTACAATAATCTAACCTTGAGGTCATAAACGCATGAATTAATATTTCTGCATTTGACATTGAGAGCATAGGTCTCAGTTTAGATATATTTTTAAGATGAAAAAATGCAGTTTTACAAATGCTAGATTGTCATGGTGCACACAGCAGGGAGAGACGAGGAACATGCAGACGAGGAGGTACTTCAAAATAATAATCTTTAATGACAACATCAAGGGCAAGGTAGACAAGTAGAAACACCGGGAATGACGAGTAGACCAGACGAAATGGAATACAAAAGACAGGACTTAAATACACATTCACAAATCACAAATAAAATGCAAGGGAATCATTATAACCACAAGAAGTTCAGATTGTTATGTTTTGTTCATGTATAGCTTCCTCCGCTGGTCCTTCGTGAAATCTTATTGGAGGTTGTGCTTCAAGATGGTGTGATGTTGCAATTGGCTCCCTTGCCCTCACCTGCAGGTGCTTCAACAGCATTGTGAGCATGGAAAGTTTCCGCTGAGAGGCTCACTTTCGGTGGTTGGACAGTAAGTTTTATTAGTGTCACTGTTTGGTTAATCACAGCTCTCTCTCTGTTTTTTCTCAGTTATGTATGGTTGAATATGTTTAAGACAATGATGTGGTCAGCTGACAACTTTTTTTTTTTTTTTTTTCAGGTGTCGTGAACTGGAAGGCATTCAGTGAAAATTTCAGAAACCTGTACTGGGTTCTATACAGTCTATCCAGATGTCTCCATTGTGAGACTACATACAAAGACTGTGGTGAAGGCTACAGAGGAAGAGGGCAAAGAGGTGTGATGCAGGGGTTCTTTGACTCTGATGACTTCCAAGGATACTGCGGAAGCGACTGTTTCTATGAGGCTGGAGGAAGCATCTAATGTTTCATGCAATGTGTTCCTCATGTTTGAACTTGCCACATTTATTGCTTATTTTATTTTATTGGATTCTCTCTTTTTTACTATTACATTAAGTAGAGAATGCGGCATTTATTGATATAGTTTTTCATCATATTGGTTACAGTATCTATACGGTCAATAAAGTGATGCTAATGTTTAAAGTTTTCAGAGTCATCATTCTAAGTTAACACATTTTACCTTAATTTAAAGGTTAATATGTTTTATTTTATCTATAATTTAATGTAAGCTACAAATATCACATAAATATCAGTCATTACATATAAATATCATATTTTGAAAAATACAGGTGAGAAAGACCAATCATTTTCACCATTGCTTTACAGTAGGATTTGGTAACTTTATTGAAAATTGCTATTAATTTTCCTTGTTAATCACCGTTACAACTTGATTTATGTTGTGTTGTTCACACACACACACAAAACGAAAATAAAACAGTAATGTAATTATAAATAGTTGAGTAATAAAGTAATTTTTTAATACTTTTAGCTTTTATTAAGGTTTACATTTAGAGAAAAATTGCATGCAGGTAGGAGAGAATATTATAAAATATAATACACACTCACAGGCTATTATATACAAGATCTGTATCTTATAACATAAGAACGGGAAATTTGGTTTATGAAAGAATTCCATATTAAAGATCTCTCAGTAGTTTAATGTAAAGAAAATAGGTACTGTAGCCTGTATTTTATACACATATTTTATTTTGACATAAATGTTGTCGCGATATCGACATCAAGGCCGTAACCATGTCTTGAACATTGGGGGGGACCAATTTTTGTATATATATATATATGTATATATATATATATATATATATATATATATATATATATATATGCTTTAATTGACGCACGCACACACATTATTACTCGCACACAGAGACTTGTCAACACTACCCCGCGACTTTTATTGTAATAAAATAGTTTCCATACTGAATCTATTATATTTCTCAGCAACTACGTGTTTTTGAAGTAGGACTAAATTGACAGTTTCATTGTTTGTAGGGACAGACAAACAGATGCAGATGATTAACACACGCACATTTCATCTCTCTCTTTCTCTCAAAATGGGCATATTTTTGAAAAAGTCAAGTAATTGCTTCACTGAATATAACTGTCGGTCATTTAACATTTCTTTCCTAAAACAGTTGACTAAACATTAATTGATTTGCAGCTTCCATCTCACCTCGCTCTCTTTCAGTGTTTTCAATCTTTCGCGACGCGCTCAGCATCTGTGAACGCTAAACCCCGCCTACTTTGATTTGATTGGCCAGTTCAATTATTTTGACATTGACAAGCGCTGTTAGCCCGCTGAGGCAGAGCAGACTGAAAATGTTACTTTTAAAGCTTTTTTGTCATCCTAACAAGAGCGCTGCGTAATGGAGGACAGCAGATCAGTGCAAGAATTTCAAATATTGGGGGGGACATTTGGCCATTTCTAATTATTGGGGGGGACTTGTCCCCCTCAATGTCTATGGTGGTTACGCCCCTGATCGACATAATAGTTAAAATCAAGAAAAAACGAGAAATAATAATAACGCATTTTCGCTTCTGTACGGGCCTCCGTACGATCTTGATTGGATGGTTGGAAAATGCCTAGACCGGTTTGAAAACGCCCAATAATTGGAAAACACCTTCTTGTTGTTCCGCGGAGACTTGCATGAGACCTGGCAATCATATAGCGATTTCAATGAGAGGGGTAATAATTTATGGCGCCTCATATTCTGAGGCATCTGATTGGTCGTGGGGAGTTACGGGGGCATCTGATTGGTCGGATGGAGCTATGGGGGCGTGTCGCCATGCGGATGGTGTAGCCAGAGAGACGCCGCGGCTGTTTGTTATTGAATGAAAATCGTTTTTATATGGCGATATTCCTACTTAGCACACGAAAAAATAAGTTTATATGTTTTAATAATTTGTTAACTTATTCAGACTTCATTAGCATGTAATTACGCACCTTTTAACAGCTTTCAATATTTAGGTTCTAGTTACAACTCTGAGTTAAAGCTCTAGGCCTTGAGCAGGCGCCGGTGGTCGATTTTAACAATAGCCGAGGAACAGTCACGTAGAAGCGGACACACTTCCTCCATGAGACGAGCCCGCAGAAATTTAACGTTACCTCCATTGCAACAGTACAAAAGAAACAGAAACCACAGGATTCCTGCCCGGATGGTGCCCGGTTGAAGCGTTTGCAGACCACATATGGACAGTTCCTGATTGTTTTTCTGGGCTCACACAATAGAAAATGTCTAACGGTGCAGCGGGAAGCGGGGGCTTAACCTGGGTGGTAAGTCATATATGATTACTAACGTAGTAATTCATGTATTATTACGCAAAGACATCGCATATTACGTATTACAACCGCTTTGTGTCCGGATACATGTGCTTTAGCCTTTTGGCTGCAAGATTAATTTAGCTCAACATGAATGAGCTCACAGACTCATCCTCATCTCTTCATTATTCATTCAGTGCACAATATATAGCATCTGTTTTAAATACTGCACATTAATCTTAATTTTGTGTATTAAGATGATGCTTTGTGAAGCTCTTCATGGTGATGTGGAGGAAAGTTCTTTTGTGTTGTTTCTCAAAAGCTGTGAACGAGTCTTTCCACTGATTTCAACTGTTTCCTCTATGTTAGAGTCAAACTTATAGATGCGATGTTTTACGGACACAGACCATTGCTTTATTACAGCCAAAAGCCCAAAAATGCTTAAACCAGGACAGGGTGGAAGGGTTTATTTGAGTTTGATCTGTATTTAAAACTACTCTATTTTAGGCTATTTTCATGGCAAAAACAATTTAAAAAAATACAAATATAACAAATACAATAAAAACCAGCAAACAAACAAACACGAGTTATATTACACAATATTTTTTACATTAATTTATGATAAAAATTCTAAAACTTTTTCTGGCAAAAAAACATGATTCAATTAACTTTTTCTTTATTAACCCTCCAGTTAAGGGAAATTCTATTCCAATTGCACCACACATGAAGTTGTCAACGTAATGTAAATGTTAAACAAATCACTTGTTAAATATCTTTGCAGAAAAGATGCATGAACTACAACTACATCTTGTTCAAACTTGTCTTATAGCCTACATATTATATGTTCAGAAATAATACTGAAAATGCTTAAAAAAATCTCAAAAGTCAAGTTAATTCATCCACCGTTACTAATACTGCAGAGTTTGTTTAATGTCATTGAGATACTATTATAATTTTTTTTTTTGGTCACACTTTATTTAAATTCTCACCATTAACTAACTATTAATTGACTTTTTCATCAATTATTATTATTATTATATTATTATTGATGAGTTTTGGTATGAGGTATATAATAGATTCATGCAAAATAAGGCATCAATATGTGCTTTATAAGTACTAATAAACAGCCAATATGCTAGTGTTAGTTAGTAGTAATAGTGTTACCATTTATTAGGGATGCACCGATACTGGTATCGGTATCGGGCCGATACAAAGCTCATGCACTCGTACTCGTTAAAATGCCCCGATACCAAACGCCAATACCACACAGCATGTGACAAGTGCCATATTCAGACAAAGAAACACACAACAGAATAACAGGCAGCAGAATTGAGCTATTAGAGATTAAGGATGTCTACGAAGGAGATGTATGCAATGAATGATGTTAAACATTCAGTATTAATGCCTTTATAGCTGATGTGCCCGAGCTGAAAAGCAAAGCGCTGTGTGGATTGCGCGCATGGCGGTGCAGATGCGCAAGCTCGTCGAGTGAACATTCCTTTCTCACAGACATCACTGGAAAGTTTGTAGTTCTGTCGGATATGTCAAAAACAAGTAAGTAAAACAATGCACAAGTTACTTAACGGTAGGGAGAGAGAGAGAGAGAGAGAGAGAGAGAGCGCTCTTCTGTTGCACAATCTTTATTGATGTTCGCTCACTTAGCATGCATTACTTGGATTAAAACTAAATCGTAAATATAAAACAATTGATAGGGGCATTCACTATAAACTTTATTTATTTTCAACCTTAAACATAGGCTACACGACAGGGCTTGATGCTCACCTTTTTCCCAAGGAGCACATGTGCTCCTAAGTTTAAAAATTTAGGAGCGCATTAAAAAAATTTAGGGGCGCAATGCAATTTTTTCAAATTATGTGTTTTAGCTTAATAAGGGGATATAAAGAGACATTTATAAGCACAATTATTTAATTTATCAGAATACAGAAAGTACACAAGGTTTTTAAATAATTTTGCTTCAGACTCTATTTAATAGGCTAATTGTGTAATTATAATTAGTTATAGTCCTATTAAACTGTATGTGCATTAGGTATTAGAGCTGCACGATTAATCGTTAAAAGATCGCGACCTCGATTCAAATACCCACACGATCTAATTTCTGAATGACAACGATTCGCCCGTGTCTATTAAAACTTTGAAAAAATCATACCTGAACATTCAAATCTGCATTCGCGCTGCTGCTGATCCAGAGAGCAGACAGTTAACATGTTTAGGTAAGAAAAAGCTTCACAAACAGTCTTTTCAACTACACAGTATTATTTCTGTCTTACAGTCATTCATAGAAATACTGGGATAAAAGTTTATTGTTCGGCTACAAACATTGATGTCTATGGTAGCGATCAAAATAGAGCCACTCATCTTTTGAAAGCAACTGGTGCTTCAAATAACGTTTGTGTCGATTGCAACAAGTGACTGTTAAAAAATGTATTTGTTATTGAATCATTCATTCGAGATTCATCCATTAATGAAACAAGTGAGGTATGAGTGAGTCATTGAATCATTAATACAAACCAATTTTTCATAATTTTAATTCTAAAGGTTGGTGTATTAAATACACTATATTTTAAATACATATACCCCGGGTTTCACAGACAAGGCTTAAGCCTAGTCCTAGACAAAAATGTAAATCTGAGCTGTTTCAACTGAAAGAAACTCGCATTGACTGATCTTAAAATACAACCCCAAATCAGAAAAAGTTGGGACAGTATGGAAAACGCAAATAAAAAAAGAAAGTAGTGATTTCTAAATTTACTTTGACTTGTATTTCATTGTAGACAATATGAACACAAAATATTTCATGTTTTGTCTGGTCAACTTCATGTCATTTGTAAATATACATCCTTTCCTGTCATTCAGACCTGCAACACATTCCAAAAAAAGTTGGGACAGGAGCAATTTAGGGCTAGTAATGAGGTAAATTGGTTAAATAATGATGTGATTTGAAACAGGTGATGTCAACAGGTGATTGTAATTATGATTTGGTACAAAAGCAGCATCCAAGAAAGGTCTAGTCCTTTAGGAGCAAAGATGGGCCGAGGATCGCCAGTTTGCTAACAAATACGTGAGAAAATTATTGAAATGTTTAAAAACAATGTTCCTCAAAGAAAGATAGGAAGAGATTTGGATATTTCACCTTCAACAGTGCATAACATAATTACAAGATTCAAGGAATCTGGAGGAATTTCAGTGCGTAAAGGACAAGGGCGCAAGCCTAAGCTGAACAACCGTGATCTCCGATCCCTCAGGCGGCACTGCATCAAGAATCGTCATTCATCTATAAGCAATATCACCACATGGGCTCAGGACTACTTTGGCAAACCTTTGTCAAGTATCGTTAAGGTTTTAACGGTATTACTACTCTTATCGATACTGCTTATCGGTCCGGTACTTTAACAGTATTCTTATCGGTACTTTTTGTTATACTGTATATATATATATATATATATACTGTATATATATATATATATTATTACAAATTAGGAGCTGAATTAACATTACTTTATATTCTGAAATGTAAAATAAATATTTAATTAAATTAATATAAAACATCAATTTGTAAATGCACCAGTGTGCAGGCATTTTTAGTGTTTTATATACATAAGATACAGTAAGAATATTAACAAAGAAACAAAGTAAAAACAAACTGACAAATACAATAAAACAAATATACAAATTAAATGAAATAAACAGTGCTTTAATTTTTCCATGAAGGTCTACTAACATTACTGTTCAGGCAAGTAATAGCCTACAAAAGAAATCTAAAAGTAATCAAATGTAAATGCACACTGCATAGTTTTCAGTGTATGTATTGATAGATTAATGCTTATTAAAGCTATAACGTTATTCAGATTAAGAGCTGTGGGGGATTTTCTCTTTGCATTTTTTTCTTTGATTAACATTGAAGCGCCAGTCTGTCACTTTAAGGCAATATATTGACACACATCGGATTTTCTCCGAACAGTTCTGGTCCACTTAAGACAAACTGTTTAAGTGAATACTCTCGTAGCTAGCCATTGTGACATATTTTTGTGTGTATTTGATCGTTTGGACGCGCCCGAAGCTCAAAGTGTAATCTGCTTGTCCGTTTTGGAGCGCGCTGCGCAGGCACGCACGCACACACATTTCAGCCTGGGGAGCAGCGTCTCTTGTGCGGATTGTGCTTTCAACGTTTTATTATCAAACATGTCCCGCAGTTTAGCAACAGTAAAGACGGCATTTTACAACAATCGCTGATTGAGCTGATTCAGACTTTAAGTTTTGTTTAGGGAGGAACGAATGCGCGCCGCTGTAAAGGGATGGAAGTTGTGCTAGAAGAAACGCGGCTATAATCCTTAGAAGCCAAAATCAAAAATAAATAAATAAACTTAGCTTAATATAACCGCCACAGGCATAAAGTGCATATGTTTTAATAGTTAGTTCTCTATTCTATCATAATTAAACAGGGCTTTCATGTTGCGCGTGCTGAAACTCCTCCACATGAGCGCGATCTTGCTTCTGAATTACGAATAGCAAAAATGCATCATAGACAAATGTTTGAATATTATTGCATATAAAACAGCTGGCAACTCTGGTGAGATAGAATTTGCAAGATAATGTGTATATGTAGCAACAATAAATGTGTGTTTTCATAATTTCTCCAGTTCCGACAGCAGAACCGATAACGTCAGAGCTTATCGATACTCCGGTCTTTCATAATTTAGCCCCGAGACCGATTAAATACCGAGTTTCGGTACCCATCCCTAACCACAATACGTAGTTACATCCACAAATACCAGTTAAAACTGTACTGTGCCAAAAGGAAGCCCTATGTTAACAGTGTCCAGAAGCGCCGTCGACTTCTCTGGGCTTGGAGGCATCCGGGATGGACCATCACACAGTGGAAACGTGTACTGTGTTCAGATGAATCAGTGTTTCAGGTACTTTTTGGGAGGAATGGACGCCGTGTGCTCCGGACCAAAGAAGAAAAGGATCATCCAGACTGTTACCAGCAACAAGTCCAAAAGCCAGGGTCTGTCATGGTATGGGGTTGTGTCAGTGCCCTTGGCAAAGGTAACTTGCACTTCTGTGATGGCACCATTAATGCTGAAAAGTACATAGAGATTTTGGAGCACAATATGCTGCCTTCAAGAAGACATCTTTTCCAGGGACGTCCATGCATATTTCAACAAGACAATGCAAAACCACATTCTGCACACATTACAAAGTCCTGGCTGTGGAGGAAGATGGTACGGGTACTTGACTGGCCTACCTACAGTCCCGACCTGTCTCCAATAGAGAATGTGTGGCGCATTTTGAAGCGCAAAATGCGACAACGAAGACCCCGTACTGTTGCCCACCTTAAGACTTGTTTGCAGGAAGAATGGGACAAAATTACACCTGAAACACTTCATCACTTGGTGTCTTCAGTCCCTAAACGTCTTTTAAGTGTTGTGAAAAGGAATGGCAACATTACAAAGTGGTAAATGCTTTACTGTCCCAACTTTTTTTGGAATGTGTTGCAGGTCTGAATGACAGGAAAGGATGTATATTTCCAAAGACATGAAGTTGACCAGACAAAACATGAAATATTTTGTGTTCATATTGTCTGCAATGAAATACAAGTCAAAGTAAATTTAGAAATCACTACTTTCTTTTTTTATTAGCGTTTTCCATACTGTCCCAACTTTTTCTGATTTGGGGTTGTATATCAGTGCCTTTGTTTTGTCTCAAGATGCACACCAGTAATGTTTTTTTCTAAGCATGTTTATAAAAATTGCTTAAATGTCTTAATTGAACTATGATCTAATCCGGGCTTAGTCTAAACCCTGTCTTTGAAACCTGGCCATACTGTATTATATATTAAAATGTTTAATAATTCATTTAAATTAAACGCTTTTAAATAGACTGCAGCAATTAACATTTTGTCACACATTATTTTGTTTAGTTCAGAATCGTGGGAGAATCGTGATCTCTATTTGAGAAAAAAAAATCATGATTCTCAATTTATCCAGAATCGTGCAGCTCTATTAGGTATGTGACGGTATCCAATTTTCAAAATAGTCATTGAATCTTTTGTCAAGGTATGTGTTTTTTTTATCACAATATATAATTTCGAAGTGAAAAAAAAGTGTTGTCCTCCTAACAGGTTAAATAACTTTATTAAAGATCCTTTACTAAAGAAAGACTTTAATAAAAAATACACAAAAATATAAATAAACAAGTGTTTCAAGATTAGAGTGCAAAAGATTGATCAAATGAACGAAAGAACAATAGGTTTTTTTTCTTTACAAATAAGGTCCCATTTGTTAACATTAGTTAAAGCAGGTTAACATTAACTAACAATGTGCAATAGCTAATTGTTGCAGTAGTTAATATTCTTTGTTAATGTTGATTAATAAAAATACAAACTAGTTAATGTTAGCTCCATTGAATAATATTAGCAGACACAACTTTTGATTTTATAATGTATTATTAAAAGTTGAAATTATGATGATTAATAAATGCAGTCATTGTTT
Source organism: Aspiorhynchus laticeps (assembly GCA_023376895.1). NCBI lineage: Eukaryota > Metazoa > Chordata > Actinopteri > Cypriniformes > Cyprinidae > Aspiorhynchus > Aspiorhynchus laticeps. The sequence continues at coordinate 61,844,549 of CM041793.1, forward strand.
TTTCATGTTAACTAATGGAACTTAAGTGTTACTGAACAATAATAACGAATCAGTCAATATATAGATAGGCCCTCTGTTCTCTATTATAGATCAGTGGATAGGCCATGTTTTAGGTTCGATTTATTTTTATTTTTTTAATAAATAACTAATTAAGTTTGAAAATAAATAGCTCATTAAGTCTTGAAGTATTAATTATTTGGTGCTATTGTGAAGACTAAAGCGAATATAAATATCTAAATGACTGAAACATTTACACATACTGTATACAGTTAGGAAAGTAGCCAGCTGCTGTGTTTACAGGGTTACCGGGGTAACGGCAGCATCAGCTCCCTCTAGTGGCGAATGTGCGTCATTCAGCGCGTCTTCTTCACTCGCTCCGCCTTTCTTCTCATCTGTGCTCATTTAAATTAAACCGTTGCCTTTTTAAAGTTCAGTAATCACATGAGGCTGTATGCTATTTTTCCATAAATAAACTGAAGAAATTAATACATTTGTTATTGGCTACTGTATAAGTTAGGCTGTTTTGTATTTTGTATTGTATTCGCACTCATGCTCCTAAATATATTTTCCAGTTCACACACATCTATTTTTAGTCGCAAATGCGAGTGAAATGCTCCCACTGTCAAGCCCTGCACGACTTTCTGGCCAAAGTGAAACTAACAGCCTGTTTGAAATGCGCGAGGCTGTTCTGTACTTGTCCCTCTCATTCTGCAGCAGTACAAATACGTGCGCGCGTTTTGCTTGCTTCATGAGTGATTCTGCATTATATGAGTGGCTTTGGAATATAAATCGCAGCATGTTTCAGATGAAAAGAAAAACGCGACTTCTATTTCTGAAAATATCACAGTTAGGAGATTTTTAACGAGTGGTTCCCTGCATTATTTCAGCAAAGCGTGTGATTGCAGTACTGAGCTGCTGCAATGGAGCAGCTCTAATGCTATTAAATTAAAGATGATGTACCATAGAGCAAAAAAAAATGAACAGTGAAAGTAACAAAAACTTGTACAAATACATTTTTATGTGCATAATTAAGTGTGAAAATAACCGAAGGATATACAGTCAAACCAAAAATTATTCAGAGACCAAATATAATTTTTTATATATTTTACTACTGGGTGCAGGACACTATAGTTCATTTATGTAAGTGAGGATAGCAAAATAAAGTAAACTGTGACATATTATATCCAAAAATTCTTCATACAGTGGACTACCAATAAAATTGATAACAATTTGGAACCAAATATTATTCAGACAGTCTGGGAAAAAACTGAAGTTCAGGTTTGCATTAAGGGTTGCAAGGGTTGCCTGACAAAGTATTGATAGTTGTGTAAATATTGTCATACTAACAGCTGTCTGAATAATTTTGGTTGATTGTAATCCATCACATACCTTTCTATCAAAGTTATCTGACATTATCAAGCTGAATTTGTTCTGACACAGTTTAACTCTGAGTTCTTGTCATATTTTATTACCATAAACTGTACTGAATAAACACTGATAATGTGAGAAATGTTGAAGGTTTCTGAATAAATTTTGGTTTGACTATCTATTTGATAAATGAAGTTAACCAATTAACATTGTACATACTCTTTTGGTTTCTGTACCCAATATTTAAAAAATGTACAAATGCAATGAAAATATCGGTATCGGTACTCGGTATCGGCAAGTACCAAAAATAAAAGTATCGGTATCGGGCGAGTACTGGAAAAAGTGGTATCGGTGCATCCCTACCATTTATATATATACAGTGGGGAAAAATGTATTTGATCCCCTGCTGATTTTGTACATTTGCCCACTGATAAAGAAATTATAAGTCTATAATTTTAATGGTAGGTTTATTTGAACAGTGAGAGAGAGAATAACAACAACAAAAATACAGAAAAACGCATTTCAAAAAAGTTATAAATTTATTTGCATTTTAATGAGTGAAATAAGTATTTGACCCCTTAGCAAAACATGACTTAGTACGTGGTAAAACCCTTGTTGGCAATCACAGAGGTCAGACGTTTCTTGTAGTTGGCCACCAGGTTTGCACACATCTCAGGAGGGATTTTGTCCCACTTCTCTTTGCAGATCCTAGCCAAGTCATTAAGGTTTCGAGGCTGACGTTTGGCAACTTGAACCTTCAGATTTTCTATGGGATTAAGGTCTGGAGACTGGCTAGGCCACTCCAGGACCTTAATGTGCTTCTTCTTGAGCCACTCCTTTGTTGCCTTGGCCATGTGTTTTGGGTCATTGTCATGCTGGAATATCCATCCACGAACCATTTTCAATGCCCTATCTGGCTTCAATGCCCTGGCCCTGATGTTACATGGGCCGTCCATCCATCGTCCCTTTGATGCGGTGCAGTTGTCCTCTCCCCTTAGCAGAAAAACACCCCCAAAGCATAATGATTCCACCTCCATGTTTGATGTTGTTGGTGTTCTTGGGGTCATAGGCAGCATTCCTCCTCCTCCAAACACGGCGAGTTGAGTTGATGCCAAAGAGCTCGATTTTGATCTCATCTGACCACAACACTTTCACCCAGTTCAAATCACTGAATCATTGGCAAACTTCAGACGTGCCTGTACATGTGCTTTCTTGAGCAGTGGGACCTTGCAGGCACTGCAGGATTACAGTCCTTCACAGCATAGTGTGTTATCAATTGTTTTCTTGGTGACTATGGTCCCAGCTGCCTTGAGATCATTGACAAGATCCTCCCGTGTAGTTCTGGGATGATTCCTCACCATTCTCATGATCAATGAAACTCCACGAGTTGAGATCTTGCATGGAGCCCCAGACCGAGGGAGTTTGACAGCTATTTTGTGTTTCTTCCATTTGTGAATAATCGCACCAACTGTTGTCACCTTCTCACTAAGCTGCTTGGCGATGGTCTTGTAGCCCATTCCAGCCTTGTGTAGGCCTACAATCTTGTCCCTGACATCCTTGGACAGCTCTTTGGTCTTGGCTCTCTCTTAAAGGGAGTGCGCCTAATCTCTGCTCCTTACCTGTATAAAAGACACCTTGGTGCCAGAAATCTTGCTGATTGATAGGGGATCAAATACTTATTTCACTCATTAAAATGCAAATCAATTTATAACTTTTTTGAAATACTTTTTTCTGGATCTTTTGTTGTTATTCTGTCTCTCACTGTTAAAATAAACCTACCATTAAAATTATAGACTGATCATTTCTTTGTCAGTGGGCAAACGTACAAAATCAGCAGGGGACCAGGTTTTAAGTACTGCTTCAAAATGCCAAAAGAAGAAACAGGAGCAAGAGACAAAAAGTAGAGAATAGGCAATTTATTGAAAACTGCATTTAAACTCAAACAGGCTGTTCATCAGCTGATCAAAAGTTTAAGACCATAGCCTTAAAAAGTTAAAATATGACTTTCATGTCATTGTCCTTCAGGCAGTCACACTGTCATGACCTCCTGATGGCAAAGGCAAGAAAGCTTTCTGTCTGTGTTGAGCTGCACAAGCAAGGACATGCACAATGCGCCATCACTGCCGAGATTGGATGCAGTAATTTTACATTTTACATTTTACAGTCATTTTACATTTCTTAAAAGGTCCTGAGAGCTATGGGACAAAAAAGTCAAGTGGTAGACCCCCCAAATAAATTCACCTGCACTATGCCGTAGGATCTGACGGGCTGTCCGTGAAGACAAGGGCCGATCCTCGACCCAGATTAAGGCCCTTAAGACGCCATCTGCGAGAGAAGGGCTTCTAGAACAAAAAACGTCTTCAAAGGCCACATCTCCTCCCACATCACAAACTTGCCCATTTGGAATTTGCATGGGAGCACCAAACATGGGACATTGAAAGGTGGAAGAAATTTTTATTCTCTGATGAGAAAAAAATTAACCTGGACGGTCCTGATGACTTCTAACGTTACTGGCATGACAAGGAGATCCCACTGGAGATGTTTTCTACGTGGCACAGTGGAGGAGGCTCCATCATGATCTGGGGTGCTAAAGTTTGTGAAGGGGCGTCAAACGGCGGCTGGCTATGTGGACATTAGGGCCCTATGAAATCCGTTTTATTTTTTCTCAAATTCCGTTTTATTTTTTCTAAATTCATTTTTTTCCGTTTTAATTTTTCTGGATTCCATTTTTTTCCGTTTTAATTTTCCTGGACTCCGTTTTAATGGTCAAATTAAATTGCATTATCAAAAAGCATGTCTAATTAATTAAAATCATGAAACTTATACAATTTAACATTAATTTATCAAAAGCGTAACAAAAATGACATGTTTAGGGCCGTATGAAATGTTTAATTGTTTTCTCACCTTATATTTTATTGTTACCAAATTCTGTGTTTTAGCATGTCTAATTATTTGAATGCATACAAATTTTTTTATTTAGCCTATTCTTACATTAGCCTTATGAAATGTTTTTTTCCCCCTCAGAAATTCTGTGTTGTGTATTTAAATTTTACTGGTTATCAGATGAAGGCATAAAACACTGATTTAATATATATTTTAATTAATGAAAATTAAACATTTAAATTTTTGGCAAATAAAGGGGATTTACTATTAAAATAAAAATATTTTGTGGTTATTTCTTTAAAAAATAAAGTTTTATTATTTTTCAACAGTAGTAGTAGTAGTATTATGTACATTCTACTAAATAATAGTAATATAGCCTATTTCTTGCACAATGGCTTTAATAAGTTAAACCAAACTTTTATTTTGACGGGTTGCCGTGAATACCTTTAAAGTTCTGTGTGTATATGATATGACGCTAGTTTTACTCAAATGAAATGGTAAAATGCTCGTGAAGTGACTCTCAGATCAGTTTTGGAGATATTGTTCATGTATTTATGTCCTCATTGAGACGGCAGATGCTGAAATCACCGCGAGCATCACGCGCGCTGTGTAACTTATGTAAACAAAACCTCACTTCTGCTCCATTCGCACAGAGAATTTCCATTTTTAACATTAGTTAGTGTGTAATGTTGCTGTTTGAGCATAAACAATATCTGCAGAGTTGCGACGCTGAAAGTTCAATGCAAACGGAGGTATCGTCTTTTAAAATTCTGGCAGTTTAATGCCTACAAAATCGACAGGTAAGGGACTACAATGAGTTACTTCCCTGGTCTGATACGTCATAGACCCAGATAAACCCTGCCCCCGGGAACACGCAGCAAAGGGGGCGAGGCCATGCTGCCCTGCTTTAGAGAAGAGGAAGAGAAAACTAGGGATGCACGTAAAAATTGATTCATATGATTCTGTCTTCTAACGATTCTAATGGATTCTCAAGTTTCAAAATCATTAAAGCAATGGTTCTTAATACTGTTACTCTGTCGCCCTGCTCTGCATCTCTCTCTCTCTCTCTTTCTCTCTCTCGTTCAGATCATCAGATCAGCTCCAACAAACTGTTCCAATTATACACTTATTTTCACACAGCAATGAGAAGCATTATAAATGGACGCGCGTGCGGTTGCTGTGCTGTATTGAAGCTTTAATCAGGATAAAACCGTATATTAAAAGCTAACAGAAGCAGTAGCATTTACAAATAGCAGCGTATTTAAAAGTATGAGACAACAACAACCAAACATACCATTAAGAGCCGTGCTTGCACAGGTTCTGCACGATCCTCTTCACTAATATCCTCTGGGTCTCAATCGGGCTCAAATTGATAAGCATCATAGACAACGCCACTGTTTACAATTCAACCGGAGCACATGCCACTGAGGTGAGGGGCGGGACGTTCAGACGTGCAGTAGAGGCAGTTTAGCGAATCACAACACACTGAGCCAGCTAACCAATCTCAGCCCATCGCGTATTTCTGAAGGAGGAGCTTCATAAAACCAGGAAATAAATCGAGGCGTTTGTCAGAGAAGGGACAGAGAGGTGTGGAATAAAGGTAAATTATTTGAAAAATAATATGTTTTTTAAAAAAACAAGCATGAACAAATGCTAGACTGCACCCCATAAACACAATCAAGCCTAGAAAAAAAACAGTCAACCACCCCTTTAATTTAAACTTTGACAAATTCCGTGACATTCCGTGTTAAACTGTAAATTCCGTTTTTGTGACTGGATTCCGCGATTCCGTCCGCGTTTTCTGCATCGCGGAAATCATAGGGCCCTAGGACATGTTGCAGCGGGCATCCCTCTTGACTGAGGGCCTTCGTCTCTGTGGTAATGACTGGGTCTTTCTACAGAACAATGCTGCAGTTCACAACAACCTTCTTCCAGGAGAGTAACGTCGCTCTTTTGGACCATCCTGTGTGTTGATGAACAGCTAATGAACAGCCTGTTTGAGTTTAAATGCAGTTTTCAATAAATTGCCTATTCTCTACTTTTTGTCTCTTGCTCCTGTTTATTCTTTTGGCATTTTGAAGCAGTACTTACAACCTGGTTACGATCCACCAGCGCGAAATGTGAATACTTGTAATGTTTCCCCCGGCCTTAAGATTTTGTTCAGGAGTGTATATATATATATATATATATATATATATATATATATATACAGTATACTATTGTGGAGTGAGTTTAGCAAACTTATAAAGACAGTAAGTCACATTATACAGACACATTTACAGGATTTACAGAGAGTATCCATTTTGCACATCAAATACTCAGAACGGTTGTAATGCAGCTGTAAATTCACGACATCTAGATGATTCACCAAATATTTAGGACACCCTCCTTGTCTGTAAAATAATTACAACATTAAAGGAAGCAAAAAGTTGATTTGATAGCCGCAGACAAGTTTAACAAAGTTGCGTGTATGGATGTATCTAACAACAGACCCTCTTTGACAAGAAAAATTCTGCGAAAAAAGAGGAAGTGAACGGCCGGGGAGATGCAGGGAAGAGTGAGGCGGTCAAGAAAGAAAGCTCAAAGAAGATGTCAGTGGAGAGGATCTACCAGAAGAAGACCCAACTCGAGCACATCCTCCTCCGTCCAGACACCTACATCGGCTCGGTGGAGCCCGTCACTCAGGTGAGAGAGACTGAATCAGAATCAGAAACTTTATTTTGTCATACCAGTTCACATTTACATGTTATGGTACGAAATTAGGACTCAGGTCCCGGTTTAAGCCACAAAAAGAAAGTATTATGAATACTTCATAAATACGCATGTGCAAGGGGAAATAATCCAAAGGAGGTAATCCGTAATATTGCACCTATAATGAGTGAAGTATTACACTTAAAGTGTTTTTTAATACAGGTCAGTCTGCGTGTGTGTATATGTGTGCGCGCATTCGGGAGGGGGAAAGGAGTGCCTATAGAGCATGGCTAGAGTTCAACAGTCTAACAGCTTCAGGGAAGAAGCTGTTTCTGAGCCTGGTGGTCTTGCTCCAGATGCTCCTCAGCCGCCTGCCTGAGGGGAGGGGTTGAAAGAGTCCGTGTGCGGGATGAGTGGAATCCTTCATGATGCGGAGGGCCCTCCCCCTACATCGTGCTGTGTAGAGGTCTGTGATGGTGGGTAGCCTGCTCCCTACGGTCCTCTGTGCAGCCTTTACCACCCTCTGCAGAGCCCTCTTCTCAGCAGCAGTGCAGCTGCCGTGCCACACATTGATACAGGTGCAGAGGATACTCTCCACCGCGCAGTGATAGAAGCTCCTCAGGACTGAGCTTCCAAGTCCAGCTCGCCGCAACTTCCTGAGGAAGTAAAGACGCTGGTGGGCCTTCCTAACCAACCGGGTAGTGTTGGCGCTCCAGGTGAGGTCCTCGGTTATATACACACCCAGGTACCTAAAGCTAGAGACCACTTCCACAGCTACTCCTCCGATGTACAGGGGAGGAAGAGGGCGCCTGTCCCTTCTGAAGTCCACCACCATCTCCTTGGTCTTCTTTACATTGATGCAGACGTTGATACCTCTGCACCACTGCACCAGATGTTCCACCTCCTCTCTGTATTCCGACTCATCATTGTCAATGATGCGTCCCACTACTGCTGTGTCGTCCACAAACTTCGCTATGTGGCAGCTGGGGTGTCTCGCCGAGCAGTCATACGTCAGCAGAGTGAACAGGAGGGGGCTCAGCACACAGCCCTGTGGTGAGCCAGTGCTGAGGGTGATGGAGGAGGAGATATTAGAGATCTGAAATTAGGCTGACATTCAGGAAAATGTGAATCCATCCTTTTAATGTGAAAGTCATTTTGCTAACTGTAACGGAGTCAATGTTGGAAGTAAATGTTGTTGACTGATTTCTGACTTCTTCAAAGCCCTCACTGTTTCAATGCCATCAGGTGTTTTTAATTTTTTTACATAACACTCATGTGATTGTATGTTTTGTAGCAAATGTGGGTTTTTGATGAAGAAATCGGAATGAACTTGAGGGAGATCATGTTCGTCCCTGGATTATATAAAATCTTTGATGAGATCCTTGGTAAGAATACAGTTATGTTCCTTTCAGTGACTTTGACATACTTTGTCTGGCAAAAAAAACATTCATAATTGCTTAGTAATTTATTTTATTTCATTGTACAGTATTATTTATTAAACTTGGATTTGTAGCATTTGTAGCAGACATGATTGGATTTTTGCAATATTTTAAAGATTCCCAAGATATTTGCAAAGATTATAACAAGTATTATGCAATATTTAAAAAATCGCAGTGGTTTTAAATAAAAGTAATTTTTATTGCTTTAATAAATATTATAAATAATAATATCTGCCTTCATTTATAATATTGGTAACACTTTAGATTAGGGAACACGTATCCACTATTAACTAATAGTTTTCCCTCAATAAACACCCAATTTGCTGCTTATTGATAGTAAGTATGGTAGTTGTTGTAGAAGTTTTGTTTAGGTATTAGGTAGGGTTAAGGCATCTAGAATATGGTCATGCAGAATAAGGCTTCAATATGTGCTTTAGAAGTATTAATAAACATCCAATATGCTAGTAATATGTATGCTAATAAGCAACTAGTTAGTAGTGAATAGTGTAATTGTTCCCTAATGTAAAATGTTACCATAATATCTCTTTTTACCATTCATTTTGTGGAAAATTGCTGTATTTGCTGTAGTCATGTAAAAACATTTGAGAGAATTATGAATTTTATTGCTGATAAATGCAGTTTTATTTTTAATAGAAGAGTTACGTAAAACTACCATCATAATCACTAGCACTAAAAATTGAGATGTTATTGCTGGTAGTTTTATAGGTAAATCTGCTATTTTAAAAAAATATATCTGGATAATAAATATCTGTGATATTTCATGTTCTAACATCGGATCTTCTGTCCCATCAGTAAATGCAGCTGATAACAAACAGAGAGACAAGAACATGACCACCATCAAAATCACCATTGACCCGTAAGTGCTTGCTTTAAAATTCTCATTCACATCTAGGGCTGGGCGATATGAGCAAAAATTCATATTTCTGTATTTTTTGGCTGAATCATGATATACGGTATATATCTCGTTTTTTTTTTTTTTTTTTTTGTATTTGTATATATATATATATATATATATATATATATATATATATATATATATATATATATATATATCATACAAATACACTTACTTGTTGGTTTAAAAATCTACATGTCACATTTATTGTCCAACTACAAATATTTCAGCAAAATGTATATTTTATTTTAAATTATTGCGCTCCTAGTTCATTGTCTGTTTGGCGGCGGCGCTCTTTCTAAATGAAGTCTGTGAAGCTTAGCGAGAATCGCAAAGCAGAGGGCTTATGCATTTCTGACAGCAAAATGGAAATATTTCCATGACATTCTAACATTTACAGGCGGAGAGTATACCTGTGAAATATAAATAGTAATGCACTAACAGGGTTTTTCCTGGCTCAAAATAAGGCGGAGGTGGTACCATCCTGATCATGTGCACACAATGTACCCACACTTTAACTGGCTAAAACAAACACTTTTTACCCATGATGTATTTTAGGTGTTATAATAATTATAAGATGAAAAAAAAGACAATTATAAAGTTACATTTTACAAAAACAAATTAAATTAAATACAACAACAAATATACTAAAAGCCCTTTTGTAGTATAGGTGAACATAAACATAACATTAGGTTGTTAAACACTTTGTGAAATTGAAAATCTTTATCCACTCCTTATAGTCTCCTGGTCCACATCGCTTTGATCCAATATACATTTATCCACGTAAAATGTCTAGAAAATAAATAATTTTCTTACAACCTTACATTAATTTTTCTTACTATCAATATCGTGTGTTAAATATAGGGCCCTATGAAATCTGATTTATTTTTTCAAAAATTCAATTTTATTTTTTTCCGAATTCAATTTTTTTTCCTTTTTAATTAATTTTTTTAAATTACATTTTATTAATAAAAAGCATGTCTAATTAATTAAAATCATGAAACTTATACAACTTCACATTAGTTTATTAAAAGTTTAACAAAAATTACATGTTTAGGGCTGTATGAAATGTTTTATTTTCTTTCACCATATGTTTATTGTTACCAAATTCTTTGTTGTAGCATGTCTAATTATTTGAACATAAAATAAATATAAACATAAAAACAACTTAATTTATTCAAACTCATTCTTAAAATATAAATAAAAAATATTTATTTTTCCTCAGAAATTCTGTGGTGTCTAGTTATCAAATGAAGGCATAAAACATTAATTTCATTTATCTTTAAATTATTGAAAATCAAAATGTATTTATTTATTTAGGCATATAAAGGTGATTTATTATTAAAATTAAAACATGGAAGAAATTTTGTTTGATCATTACTTAAAAAAAAAGTTTTAATAATTTTAGTAGTAGCCTAGTAGTAGCAGTATTGCAAGTTGAACCGAACTTTTATTTTGACGGGTTGCCGTGAATACTTTTACAGTTCTGTGTGACACTAGTTTTACTCCAATGAAACAGTAAAATGTTCATGAAGTGACTCCCAGAACAGTTCTGGAGATGTTATTCATGTATTTATTGTCCTCATTTAGAGAGACGGCAGACGCTGAACTCACCGTGAGTGTCGCGTGCTTCAGTGTGTGTGTGTGTGTGTGTGTGTGGTAAATGAAACCGCGCGTCTCTGCCATTCATTCATTCATTCATGCATACGGAGATGATCACGTAATTTGAGTTAATGCTCATCAGATCACGTAAATCAGTGGGAAATGAATAGAAATTATGATTCTGTGTAAAGAAATATCAAGTAAACTTGTATAAAAATATCAGTATTTTTCCAAATATGAACTAAAAGCTCTAATGGATGCTGTTCAGTGACGCTTGCACGTGACTACCTGCCTGAGTTTTGTCGAGAACCAGAGTCGGCACAAAATTTGGGGGAGGCGGCTGCCTCATAATTCTCTATGCAGGAAAAACCTGACTAAGGAAAACAGCACATCTCAAACTAGGGATGTTCATTTCGTTTATTTTTCCTAACCGACAACCGACGTTCGTTAACCGATTATTAACCGTTAACCGACAAGATTATTTTAAATTAGAACTGAATTAAATTAGAAGCAATAGGTGTCTGTGACCCGTTAAAAATAAACTTATCAAGGTCATGGTGTTCAGACTCGTGCTGTCTGTCTCTTTGTGAGAGACTTCAAAACAAATGAGCGTAACAGCACACAGAAACACTGAGGTAAAAATTCTAAATGTTTAGTTTATTCATAACGATATAGTTAAGTAACACCTTGACAAGGGAGCTATTTTGCTGAATATTTTCACGATTGCAAATGTCACATTGATTTCAATAAACAAGTTATTAAGTGACTTACATTTTAGACGCAATATTTACTGTTTTTGCTCTATTTCTACAACAAAAATAGTTCCAAACAAACATCACAGCAGAAGGATTGAACATTCTCCAAGCAACACTCGGCGGTGTTTTGAAAAAAAAAAAAAAAAATATTTCCCTTTATCTTTCTCTCCTTCCCTTGCTAGCTTGTAATTATTTGAACAATGACTGAGACTTGGTGTTACGAGCACTTCCTCGATCTGATTGCCTCTTCAAGATGAATCGCTTTATGTATTCCCCAATTATAAGTCGCTTTGGATAAAAGCGTCTGCCAAATGACTAAATGTAAATGTAAAAATTCATTTTGTAGTTGTTTATCGACCTCCAGGACCACTAGGTAACTTTGTGGAAGAATTAGATGTATTGCTCTCAACCTTTCCTGAGGATGGTACTCCCTTAGTTATACTTGGAGACTTCAACATCCACCTAGATAAACCCCAGGCTGCAGACTTCCACACTCTACTTGCCTCTTTTGATCTCAAGAGAGTGTTAACTATGGCTACTCACAAATCAGGCAACCAACTGGACCTTATTTACACACGACACTGCTCCACTGAACATGTGCTAGTTATTCCACTGCACACCTCGGATCACTTCCTCCTCACTCTTAACCTCAACATGATTCCTCAAACAAAACATACCCCTCCACATGTCACTTTTCGATGTAACTTACGCTCACTCTCACCCTCCCGGCTATCTGCTATGGTTTCATCTTCACGTCCTCCCCCTAAACAGTTATCATCTCTTGATGTTAACAGTGCTACTGATACTTTCTGTTCCACTCTGATGTCTTGTTTAGATACTTTCTGCCCCTTATCTTCCAGGCCAGCCCGTACAACCCCTTCTGCCCCTTGGCTATCTGACGTTCTCCGCGAACATCGTTCTAAGCTCAGGGCTGCAGAAAGGTTATGGCGCAAATCACAAAATCCTACTGACCTTAATTTATATCGATCACTCCTCTCTGACTTCTCTGATAATGTCTCCATTGCTAAAATGACATACTATCACGACAAAATTAACAATTCGCCTAACACTTGCATGCTCTTTAAACCATTTTCCTCCCTCCTTTGTCCTCCTCCTACCCCTCCTTCATCAACTCTAACAGCTGACGACTTTGCCACATTCTTCATTAATAAAATTACTAACCTCACTGCACAATTCTCCACACCACAAACTGTCAAACACATCTTACCAGCAAACATACACTCGTTCACATCCTTCGCTCCACTCTCTGAGGCAGAAGTCTCTTAACGCATCCTTTCCAGTCATCCTACTACTTGTCCGCTTGATCCTATTCCATCTCATCTCCTTCAAGCCATTTCTCCTGCAGTTGTACCTGCACTCACTCACATCGTTAACACATCCCTTCACACTGGAGTTTTTCCCTCAGCATTTAAACAGGCTCGTATAACCCCACTTCTTAAGAAATCCACTCTTAACCCAACTCTTTTAGGGAACTATAGGCCGGTTTCCCTTCTACCTTTCATTGCAAAAACACTTGAACGAGTTGTGTTCAACCAAGTCTCTGCCTTTCTAACACAGAACAACCTCCTTGACAGCAACCAGTCTGGCTTCAGAAGTGGACATTCGACCGAAACTGCCTTGCTGTCAGTTGTTGAAGCCCTAAGACTTGCTAGGGCGGCTTCCAAATCTTCATTACTTATTTTGCTGGATCTGTCTTCTGCTTTTGATATGGTCAACCATCAGATCCTCCTGTCTACCCTATTGAAAAAGGGCATCTCAGGAACCGCACTCCAGTGGTTTGAGTCTTACCTCTCAGATAGGTCCTTCAAGGTATCTTGGAGAGGTGAGCTATCCAAGTCGCAACATCTAGCTACTGGGGTGCCTCAGGGCTCAGTTCTTGGCCCACTTCTCTTCTCTGTCTACATGGCATCATTAGGTTCTGTCATTCAGAAACATGGCTTTTCATATCACTGCTATGCTGATGACACTCAACTCTACCTCTCATTTCATCCTGATGATCTGACGATAGCTACTCGCATCTCAGCATGTCTAACAGACATTTCTTGCTGGATGAAGGACCATCAACTTCAACTCAACCTAGCTAAGACAGAACTACTTGTTGTTTCAGCAAACCCATCACTTCATCACAATTTCACCTTCCAACCTTCCAGTTAGGCTCATCTACCATAACTTCTTCAAAAACTGCCAGAAACCTTGGAGTTGTGATTGATGATAAGCTGCATTTCTCAGACCACATTGCTAAAACTGCCCGGTCCGGCAGATTTGCTTTATACAATATTAGGAAGATCAGGCCCTTTCTTTCGGAACATGCAACACAACTCCTTGTTCAAGCTCTTGTTCTGTCCAGACTTGACTATTGCAATGCTCTCTTGGCAGGTCTTCTAGCCAATTCCATCAAACCTTTACAATTAATCCAAAATGCTGCTGCAAGGTTAATCTTTAATGAGCCGAAAAGAACGCATGTCACACCTCTGTTCATCAATTTGCACTGGCTACCAATAGCTGCTCGCATAAAATTCAAGGCATTAATGTTTGCCTACAAAACCACCTCTGGCTCTGCACCTCTTTACCTAAATTCAATACTTCAGACCTATGTGCCCTCTAGAAGCTTACGTTCTGCAAGTGAACGACACATTATTGTGCCATCCCAAAGAAGCACAAAATCACTTTTACGGACTTTTTCATTAACTGTTCCCACCTGGTGGAATGACCTGCCCAACTCAATCCGAGCAGCTGAATCCTTAGCCATCTTCAAGAAACGGCTAAAAACACATCTCTTCCATCTTTATTTGACCCTCTAACTCTAGCACTCTCTATTCTAATTCTATTTTATCTATCTGTCTTCTTTTTATTTAAAAAACACACACACACTTGACCCTCTATCAACTGCATATTTATTCTGTAACTGCTAGCTTTTCTTGAAAAACTAACACTAGCTGTCTTTTTTCTATTCTATCTACTTGTTTCATAAAAAAAACTAGATTTCTTTTTTTTCTATATTCTATCTACTTGTTTTCTTTATATATATGAAAAAAAAATATATATTAAAAATAAAAAATACCTTGCTACGTGTACTGTGTTAGGCTAACCAAGACTTGTCAAAGCACTTGCATGTTGTTGCTCTTTTGTTGGTTTTGATTGCTTCTATTGCCCTCATTTGTAAGTCGCTTTGGACAAAAGCGTCTGCTAAATGACTAAATAAATAAATAAATAAAAAACACGCAAACATATATGAAAAGTGTTGAAGAAAAAAAAAAAAGGATTATTTGTGCAAAAAGCTGATCGCTAAATTACGCCCCATCAGATGACAGGTGCGTCACAGCGTGCGTCACGCGCCGTCACGAGGGAGTGCCAGAATTTAAATAAACAATTTTCCGTGTATCTTTGACTTTTTTTTTTTTTTGATTTCATTCTGTTTGGGACATTGCCTGCTACAAAATCATGCTGTTTTTTTTTACCACCAAGCCGCTGTTTTTGAGTGTAATTTGTTCCATAACGGACACAAACAATAACTCTCCCTGAAGAGATGAGACGTAAACAAATGAATAACGATCCAAATTACAACGTTATTGTTTCTTTGGACTAAAAGTTCTTGATAGAATGTTGTTCCGTGGACCCTTATCTCTCAAACTAAACTGGGATTTACAGCAGTGGATACGTTTGTGACTCATTATCAGGATGAATCTGGTATGTACTGCGTTTTTTATAAATGTTTGATGTGTAACTAGGGATGGGTATCGTTAAGGTTTTAATGATATTACTACTCTTATCGATACCGCTTATCGATCCGGTACTTTAACGGTATTCTTAACGGTACTTTTTGATATATATATATATATATATATATATATATATATATATACTATATATATATATACTGTATATATGACAGATTAGGAGCTGAATTAACATTGCTTTATATTCTGAAATGTAAAATAAATATTTAATTAAATGAATATAAAACATCAATTTGTAAATGCAGTGTGCATGCATTTTTTGTGTTTTATATACATAAGATAAGATACAGTAAGAACATGAACAAAGAAACAAAGTTAAAAAAACTGACAAATATAATAAAACAAATATACAAATGAAATGAAATAAACAGTGCTTTCATTTTTCCATGAAGGTCTACTAATATTAATGTTCAGGTAAGTAATAGCTACAAAAGAAATCTAAAAAGTAATCAAATGTAAATGAACACTGCATAGTTTTCACTGTATGTATTGATAGATTAATGATTATTAAAGCTATAACGTTATTCAGATTAAGAGCTTTGGGGGATTTTCTCTCAAATTTTGTTCTTTGATTAACATTGATGGTCCAAGCGCCAGTCTGTCACTTTAAGATAATATATTGACACACATCGGATTTTCTCCCAACTGTTCTCGCCCACTTAAGACATAAACTATGTTTAAGTAAATACTCTCGTAGCCGGCCATTTGGACATATTTTGTGTGTATTTGATCGTTTGGACGCGCCCGAAGCTCAAAGTGTAATCTGCTTGTCCGTTTTGGAGTGCACCGCGCAGGCACGCACACACACACACACACACACACACACACACACACACACACACACATTTCAGCCTGGGGAACAGCGTCTCTCGCGCGGATTGTACTTTCTACGTTTTATTAGCAAACATGTCCCGCAATTTAGCAACAGTAAAGACGGCATCTTACAACAATCACCGATGATGAGTCTGACGTTAAGTTTTGGTTAGGGAGGAACGAATATGCGCCGCTGTAAAGGGATGGAAGTTGTGCTAGAAGAAACGCGGCTATAATCCTTAGAAGCCAAAATCGAAAAAAAAAAGTATCTTAATATAACAGCCACAGGCCTAAACCGTAAGCAGATGTTTGAATAGTTAGTTCTCTCATCATAATTAAACAGGGCTTTTTGCGCGTGCTGAAGCTCCTCCACGTGAGCGCGATCTCGCTTCTGAATTGCGAATAGCAAAAATTAATAATAGGCAAATGTTTGAATTAGGGATGTCAACGATTAATCGACGATCGATTAATTGTCGATAAGAGATGTAATCGATAAAAGCTATCGATGGTCGATTAAGCAGTTTCATTTTTGGGGTGCGTGCGGCTCGTGCGCAAAACACATGCAAACGGCTGTGAGTGACGGTGAAGGGGCTGGATCTTACAAGAAAATAATTTACTAATGTACAAACTACGCTTTTAATATGATCCAAACTTTATTAAAAGTACATTAAAACAGATACAGTACAAAGTTCTTTTGTATTGAAATGTAGTAATAAGTCATGTTCAATTATAATTTCCCTAGATAATTGTTGCATATCGGGCACTTCGCTTTGACAGGGCTGCGCACACGAGCAGGACAGTCTATTCATTCATACAACTTGTTAATTCGTTCCTACGACATATTAATTTGTGGCAGCTGTCCATGTTTCATTAATTTGTTCCCTAGAAAAACCATGATTTAACTTAAATGCGGGAACAATTTAAGTCATAGTAACGAATTCTTAATTCATGGCCACGAAATCTTTCATTTCCCCCCCACACGTTTACCACAGTAAGAGATGCGAAAACAGTGATTAAACGTGAACAACAATAAAATAAACCTGCGAATCTAGAGGGTGAGACAGTGAGGATTTGGGAAAAGAAACAATAAATAATCTAAAAGCCGCATATAACTTGATTTAAATGTAGCTATGCGATCGGCATTAATCCAAAAGCATGGTCACGTTTGCCTGCTAACCAATTATTTCTCTTATTAACAAAGCTTTGTACCTCACTTGTGTCATAATACTCGCATTAAAATGTTTCAAATGGATAACAGTGTGTTTGTAGCAACGCCGATGGTTCTGGAAGCGGATCACTGACCGCACGTCACAGCCCCACGCGCCGTACTTGCGTTTGGGATCATTTTATTTTAAATCCCGATAATGTCAATTGCAAACATTGCTATGATGTTTTAAAAATAAAAAAACGATCACCATGAAACCATTTAAAAAGGCACATTCAGCGGTCTTCGTGACAGGATATGAAACAGCACACAAAGTATAATGATCCCATGCGTAACTATGGCGTGCTTTCTTCATTTTATCAAATGATCATAATCGCATCTATTCATTTTACCATCCTGCCATTAGCCTTTTATTTAGACTAAAAACCCTTTTCATTCGGGTGAGGAAGCTGCCGTTTTGAGTGGCATTTGCATATCCTGTCATGCCGGTGACTATATGCCACTGCAATAGACGCATTTTGCAGTAGTTAAGGTTAATGATTAATCGATTAATTGATCGTTAATTTAAACGACGATCGATTGTGGAAATTATTGAAAATTGACATCCCTAGTTTGAATATTATTGCACATTAAAACAGCTGGCAACTCTGGTGAGAGAGAATTTGCAAGATAATGTGAATATATATATATAGCAACAATAAATGTATGTGTGTTTTCTTAATTTCTCCAGTACCGACAGCAGAACCGATAACGTCAGAGCTTATCGATACTCCGGTCTTTCATAATTTAGCCCCGAGACCGATTTAATACCGAGTTTCAGTACCCATCCCTATGTGTAACACAAATTTAGCAAATACATTCCTTATAAGCTTTCTATCGAAAAAAAGCGATCTTTCGTCGATGCTTGAGGCTTAGACCTTCGGAATGATATATAGTTTGTCAAGATTAACTTTGTCCCATTTCATTTAATTATTCTCAAACGATCACATGTTCAAACAAAGAGCGTTCTATGCGCTGGCGTCCTGGTGCAGGCTAACAGGTTAAGATGCTCCACACATGTAAATGATAAGTTTCTGTGGAACTACTGTGAAAGGAGCCGCTGTGTGACGCACGTACTTAACCTACACACGCATGTAAATAATTAAAGTGCATATACTGTATTAGAACTGCATTACATATAATTATTTAATTAAATCATAGCTTTGGAAATTCACAATTATGCTTAATTATGATTTTAAATGGGTTTAATATCATGCAGCCTTGGAAAATAGTCTAATAATGTGTTTTATGGATTCTCATCGGTGAAATGCAGCACTTCCGGTATTAAAATCGACGAATCGCAACAGCTCTAGAGGTCAGGGACTTGTTGATTTATCTTCCCGAATAGGGGCCTTTAGACTAAAAACTTCACAATGATTTTTGCATGGAAATGGATTGAGATGGCAGGAAACTGCAAAATTGCTTTTACAGAAGGTTGGGTTATAGTAAGCAATGTTTTTCTGCTGAAACTTGAAGAGGTACAAGTCACAGGTTTAACATCTTTTTATGATTCAGTTTTGCAGGCGTGGCAAATTTTGAAAGTATCCAGAGATCCCAGTGCTTTACCTGGTATGTGGATCTTTGAAGAGCCACTTTTTTATAATGATTTCCTTAATGTATATTCTTTTAACTCTGCTAGCCTGCGCTCAGCACTGAGAGAGGCTGGTTGTACAAAGTTAGGCCATCTTTTAAAAGCTATGCATTCATCTGTTGTTGAATTAGGACAATTGGCAAATACAAGATCTGAAAGAGTGATGAAAAGGATTGTGGTAGAAGTTTGTGAATCATTGCCACAGTCACTAAGAGAGTTTGTTGAAGATCATGATATGGTCAATCAGTGGGAGGATGGGTGTGAGTATATTTTCCCATGTCTTGATATCTCTCTAACTGTGTGTGAACGGATTGGTTTAGAAGATGGTTTTCTTTCATTTACAAATTTAAATCTGGATTCTGTTGAAGAGTTGGGTAAGAAGGAGGCTTATATACTGTGTGTGAAAGTACTCCATAGCAGATCTTTTGAAGGAATGAAAACATCAAAGTGGTTTGACTTTTTTGGTCATGATCAGCCAGTGAAAGGTTGTTGGCGATCTTTGTATAAGATGCCTATTGATAAACGGACAGGAGATCTTCAATGGAGAATAGTCCATGGGGCTATAGCTACTAATAAACATGTAGCCCATTTAGATTCTACTCAAGGAGTGGAATGTCCATTTTGTATTCAAGATGAAACTTTGGTATTCAAAGATGGAAGAATTACTGTTAAGATGAATTTGTTACCTCGATTTAATTTTTTTTCTCTATGCTACCACTTTCTCCCCCTCCAGGTTACTTTAAGGAGATCAACTCCATAATTTCTAAGTTTATCTGGAATGATAAATGTCCCAGAATTAAACTTCCCAGCCGGCATTTCAACGTTGATTCACCGTTGAATCAACGTCGGGTACCATGGTTGAATCAACGTTGGATTATGTTTCGATTTTGCAAATTGGATCAACGTTGATATTGTGACGTTGTTTCACAGCGAAATCATGACGTTGTTTCACCGTTGAAATCATGACGTTGTTTCACCGTCTTACCTGCAGCATTGGTGAATTAAGGTCGTTCTGTAGACGTTGGATTAACGTTGAATTATGTGTTGATTTTGCAAATTGAATCAACGTTGATAACACGACGTTGTTTCACCGTCGTACTTTCAACATGAGTGAATACACAACTGTACGTTCAATTAGAACCTAGTTTGCATTTAGATCAACACTGTACACATACATAAAGCTTAAAAATCAAAGGACTGGCAGCAATGGCTTTACAATCAACTTCAATAAACTACCACACGCTGAAAATGGTAAAACAACAGTTTTATTTTGAAAACATACAGTATAAAACGTGAAAATAATCCCAAACTTTAGCTTGCAGTGCTTGTGCTTGGATGTATTGTTAAAAACCTGTAAAGTCCAAATACAACATTTAAAGACTCAAAGTGTTTGTACCATAACATGCATATTTTGAACTGCACTTGCAAGAGAAACCCTTGTGCTTCTTTTGACTGAAACCAGTTGATCTTTTATTTTGGTGGAAATCTATAGTTTCTGTGAAAACATGTTTTACTAATGTGTCTCATTACAAGAGATTTGTGCAGTGAAAATGTGTTGAACAGTTTGAGAATGGAACCTGCAACAGAAACCGTGTCGGTGGTAAAGGATAGGACTGTCTGAGTTTTGTCGACAGCCAGAGGAAATTCTTTACGCAGGAAAAAACGCTGCCTTGAATGAAATGCATTTAATATTTTAAGTAGAAATGTTTCTTCAAATTCTGATAAAGTGTTAGAACCAACTGCCTTGTGCATATAGCGTGGTTGTGCTTTGGGTGATCCTTGAAAGAGTCCCAGCTCTAGGTCCTTTCTGATGCCGTGTCCTCCTCTCTCTCACACTTGTGCACTTTCTGTACTGTCCTGTATGTATAAATAACAAAAACACCAAAAATAAATACTCATAAAAGATCAACTTTGATATTGTGAAATATATTTAACTGAAAACTGAATGCAAAACAAATCACATACAATATTTTCACTTTAAGTTCAATAACAGTGGGGTTGGAAACAAAGTGCACAGCACTATTCATTAAACACCTATTTAATGTATTCAGATGAAAGTTTGCAATATTAAATTATTCACAAGCATTTTTTCAGAGCCCCCAGTTACACTGTTTTAATCAGAATCCTAACTATACAGTGTATTTAGTAAAACAAGTAAAATCAAATCAAGTAAATTTTTATTAAACTAAGTAAAATCAAAACCTTTCACAAAAGGTCAATGAATCTCTTCCAGAAGTGACAGTGCAATGTAGCAGATGAACAATTCCTTACCAAATTGCCAATAAACAGCTGGATCCTTGATGAACCTACAAGGGGAAAGAAGAAATGGTTTACTGAAAAGTTTTTTCCTAATAAGAATACTTATTGTTGTCAGCCACTTTAACATTGTAAATACAGTTTGAACATTAACACTGCACGGTGCTTACATACAGGTAAATACAAAATTTAAATGATTAAATTAAAATGTGTTGTACCAAAAGTTAAATAAAAACTGTACTATACTTAAATGTAAAAAAAAAAAAAAAAAACTTTACTCAAATAAAGATTAAATTAAAATGTATTAACATTAATTTATATTTAATTTCGTGATTCCTCTGCGTACCACTAGAGGGAGCCTGAGTAGCACTAGTGGCACTCATTCCACACTTTGAGAATCACTGCTTTAAACAATCTTAATTCGTCTAAATTTGCGATTATATGATATTTAGAAAACATGAACAGAGTATGTTATCTTTTGAGACTATTATACGATTAAAAATATAACAATGCATGGCATTCACATCAGAAAAAATGTGAAAAATCTCTAAGACAGACATTAACGTAACACAACTTACTAGCAACACACAACAACATTAGCATCTGTGATAAAGCAATACAAAAATGCACACACACACAGACACAGGTATTTATCTTCTGCAGGTTAACGTTACATGTCATTTACCCATTTTTAAACTCTGGTAACATTATACTTTACTAATTTTGAAAGGTAAGATTTTCTTACCTGATTTTGTCCGTGTGTTTGCAGGACTTCGCAGATCACACCTGACCCTTCCTGTGTTCACATTCTAGTTTTTGTTCTCCGTTGACATGTCACGACTCAAATTCGCTCAAAATAAAAATTTAACAGGCAAATATTTATATTATAAATAATTCGGAAACGACCGAGCAATCTCAACAAGCAGCAGCTCACACACACACACACACACACACACACACACACACACACACACATACAGTCAGTCAGTCAGTCAGTCAGCCGCCTCACTCAGAAAGACGATAATAACGGTCATATTTTCAAACTGAGAAAGGCGCGAACAGTTTCATTGGCCAGTTTCCTGGATGACAGCCAGATTAACCAATCATGATCAAAGAAATAAGGTAAACGCAGTGAAATGTATTTAGTTTTATTGTTGTTAATGATGATAATATTTTAACATATACCTTTAGATTTTAGAATAGGTTTAACGATCAAAATATTGTAAAATGCTAATAAAATAATATGATTTTAAATAATTTAGTAATAATAATTTAAAAGGCAGAAATTTATTTTGTATGCTGTTGAAGACATTAAGTTGATTCAACATACAGTTCTTGTAAAAAAAGCAAATCAACATTGATTTACAAGTGTTTTTGGTAACCTTTTTCAACCATTTAGCATTAAACATTTTTTCAACGTTGTTTCAATGTTGAAGCAACAACTGTCATTATTTCAACCATATTTCAACGTTGAAGATTGGTCATGTGCCGGCTGGTTTTCAACCGTTCAGCATTCAACGTTGTATTAACGTTGTTTCAACGTTAAAACAACAACTAACCTTATTTCAACCATATTTCAACGTTGAAGGTCGGTCATGTGCCGGCTGGGTTACCACATTACAACATCCTAATAGCGCAGGAGTACTGGCTGTACCAAATTTTGAATTATATTATTGGTCGTTCCAGCTTAAAGCTTTTCATAATTGGGTTGATCCTCAATCTACAGTTTCATGGAGAGTGATTGAAGCTGACAAGGTTAAACCAAATAGACTTCAAGATATTCTATTTACTGGCACATGAAAAAAAGGGGATAATTATAAATTTGGTCTGGTTGTGGCCAACTCTATTAAAATCTGAAAAACGGTTGAACGTCGGATAGGAGGACCCTTCAAATTTTGTAACAGTACACCTTTATGGCACAATTTTAATTTTGTACGCGGAAATCGTCCATTTGTCCAACCCTCTTGGTCCTCTTTGGGTGTAAACACGTGCGGTGATATATATGATGACCAGGGCCTCTGTTCATTTCAGACATTGAGGGCCAAATTTTGTCTACCAGCTTCCGCATATTTTGTCTTTCTTCAGTTGCGTTCTGCTCTCAAAGCGTATGGCGTTCCTTGGTCTTCTTCCATTTCCTCTCATCCTATGCGGGATTGGATTGCACCATCTGCTTGTCGGCCATCTGTTTACTTAATATATACTAAAATTATTGATTGCATTACAAAACCTCTTTCTATTAAAACTATTTGGAATAGGGAATTATTTGACCTTAATTTATCTGTCGACTGGGCGAGAGTGTGGTCTAATCTCAGCTTAACATCTAAAAATCTGGCTCATCGTCTTATTCACTTCAAAGTCATTCATAGAGCATACATAACTCCTTACAAAAGATTTAAAATGAAACTACAGTCAAATTTGAACTGCCATATATGTAACACTACATCATCAGGCACTTTTCTGCATATGTTTTGGGAATGTCCTGTTGTCATAAGTCTATGGACACATGTAAACCTGGTTTTGTCATCATTACTGCAAATTGATTGGTCTGTTAACCCAAGTTTGTGTCTTCTCAATGATGATTCAGGTCTCTGTATTAGTTCAGTGCAAAAGAGAATGTTGTTTGCTGGTTTTACAGCTGCAAAGAAGACAATAATACAGAACTGCAGGGCTCGACAGTGCGAGCATTTCACTCGCATTTGCGACTAAAAATAGATGTGTGTGAACTGAAAAATGTATTTAGGAGCATGTGTGTGAATACAATACAAAATACAAAACAGCCTAACTTATACAGTAGCCTATAACAAACGTATTAATTTATTCAGTTTATTTATGGAAAAATTGCCATACAGCCTCTAATGATTACTCAACTTTAAAAAGGCAATGGTTTAATTTAAATGAGCACAGATGAGAAGAAAGGCGGAGCGAGTTAAAGAGAAGACGCGCTGAATGACGCACATTCGCCACTAGAGGGCGCTGACGCTCCCGTTACCCCGGTAACCCTGTAAACAAAGCAGCTGGGCTACTTTCCTAACTGTGTAAATAATGTTTTCACACTCAGTCATTTAGATATTTATATTCGCTTTAGTCTTTACAATAGCATCAAATAATTATTACTTAAAGACTTAATGAGCTATTTATTTTCAAAACTTAATGAGCTAATTTAACTTAATTAAAAAAAAAAAAATCTAACCTAAAACATGGCCTATCCACTGATCTATAATAGAGTACAGTGGGCCTATCTATATCCTCCTGAGACCCAGCTATGGAGTTTTTGCCTCTGTAGTGGACATTCTATTTTAGTGAATTTCTCTGCGACCTCACATGTCACAGTTTTAAGTCTGGATGGCCTGTACAGAGCACATTCAGGGCTTATTAGAGATAATAAATGATTGGATGTTTCATCATGACCACACCTTCTCCTAGGTCATTAAAGATGGCTAAATTTAATTTAGTGAATTTTTTTACATCCGTATGGAAATATGATTATATTTTGTAATTGTCATTTAATTCTGAATAATTTTCAAATTGTATGTCATAAAGCAACATCTCAGGAAAATGTTATGGGTTTTCAAATTCAAATATGACTTTCTGTTATGAAACAGGACATCATTTCATACATGTCCACTGTAGAGGACACAGGACTAAAAGCATGTTTATTACGCATTTTGGGAGACATAATTGAATAGGACAATAAATTATATATCAATTTGCTTATGAAATATTCGATATTATTATGAAAATCTGGCCATTTATTACTCCCATTATGACAATTATTTTTTCAACTTGCTGTCCCAACAACAACACATTAATATGCAAATTAGATACAGTGTATAGATATACTGTGTTTAATGGGAAAACCAGTTTATGGAAATTTTTACACACATTGCATAAAACAAAATGGTATGTCAAATCATTTTGTTACATATTTTATAACATAGTTGAGAATCATCCCAAACAAAGTTTAGTATAAAAAAATTAAACCTAAAAACCTGAAACCTAAAAATTGATTGGTGATAAAAAAAAAAAAAAAACCCATTGTTTTTGCCTTTTTGATGTCTATTCATGCCATTTTATTTTTAGAAAAACTGAGTCCTAGTGTCCTCTACAGAGGACATAGAATAAAATATAAATAAAATATAATTTTTCAAAAATGTTATTTTTCCATTTTTTTCTTATGCTCTAAACAATGTAATGACATGAAAAAATACTAAATTCACAAAGCTTTTTGGGGGGGTCTCAGGAGGATATATTGACTGATTCGTTATTATTGTTCAGTAACACTTAACAGGTTCTATTAGTTAACATGAAAAAATGACTGCATTTATTAATAATGTTCATCCTAATTTCAACTTTTAGTAATACATTATAAAATAAAAAGTTGTCTGTTAATATTATTCAATGGAGCTAACATTAACATAGTTGTATTTTTTATTAATCAACATTAACAAAGAATATTAACTACTGCAACAATTAGCTATTGCACATTGTTAAGGCTGGAATACACTACACAACTTTAAAGTTGTTCCGATCACAACAAACTCACGCAGAAACGTGCACCTTGCTGCTAGGAGACGCATGACAAATTAAAACAATATGTGTTCTAAAATCGGCTAAAACACCTAATTTGAAAAATTTGCATTGCGCCCCTAAATTTTTTTAATGCGCTCCTAAATTTTTTAGCTTAGGAGCACATGTGCTCCTTGGGAAAAAGGTAAGCATCAAGTCCTGAACTGGTTTACACCACACATGTGTAGAAAAACATATTGGATCCGTAGCCTCCTGCAAATAGTGACGTGTGAATGTGCAACGGCGTGAGTCGGTGGGGCCAAGCCTTCGACCATTGATGCTTGGCAGTGTTTTCTTTTTGATATACGTGATTGTATAAAGGAGTGACTTGTTTTGTGTTTTTATTGTCCTTCCCTCTCTCCCTTCCTTTTGACTTGACTTTGAGCTATTGAGTATATGTCTGTTGTTTTGTTTTGTTATATTTTGGATGTTATGTTATGTGTGAAAAAAAAAAAAATTGATAACAAAAAAAGATGAAATTTTGGTGCATTTGTTTTGTGGTTGTGGTAGACTGGGGGTGTTATTTAATTTGTTAAAACAGTGGTATTTAAATTTGGGGAAATGTTTTCTTTTCCTTTATTTATTTTTGGACCACGGTATTCTGTTAAGAAAAATACAAAAACATGTTTTGATAAATTTTGTGTTTGGAGTAGCTAAACTTTCTATATGGCTTTCCAGAAAAAATAAAATTCAGAACAAAGGGTCAAAAGAGGTTTATGAGGTTTTCCTGGGATTGTTAGAAGCTCGCCTCAGAATTTAGTATGTTTATTATAAATTAATCAACAGTTTACAGACTTTTGTTGAAAAATGGTCTGTTGGAAATGTTCTTTGTTTTGTTGATAGTGATGGAGAGTTGGTTTTATTTTTTTAAGAATTTGAAGATTGTGTAAAGATGATGTAATAATGGTGATATTTATACATTGTTAAATATGGAATAAAAGTATGTTTTCAATCTCAATCTCTCTCTCTCTCACACACACACACACACACACACACACACACGACGTCAATAGCAAATACTTAAACTAATAACAAAACATACAGTCGCTGATTCAGAAGCGCCAGATTGTCATAGCAAAGTCAGAATTACCTTCTCTCCAAGGTTCACGAACGGTCGTCCATAAAATACGTTGTGATAACATTTGGGTTGTGCTGTTCTGTTGTAAGTAATCTTAATGATTCCTAAATGCATCTACTTTCGGAAGGACAAATAAAGTGCTTTTACTTTCGCATAGAAGCACACAGCGTCTCCCTGACATGACTGCCTGCATCAACACTAATGCGGTTACTGAAACCGCACCTTCTTTCTTTGCGTGAACATTTGGGCGGCATTAAGCAAATATTTCCACATCGTATGTATATATACATATATATATATATATATATATATATATATATATATATATATATATATATATATATATATATATATATATATACATATATATATAATACTTAATTACATTTTTTACTTACATCTTCTGTCTCTTTGGGTTGTAATGTCCTAACCTGTCCTCTCTGTTCTGATAGAGAGTCCAACACCATCTCTGTGTGGAATAATGGGAAGGGAATTCCTGTGGTAGAACACAAAGATGAGAAGATGTTCGTGCCTGCGCTGATTTTTGGACATCTCCTCACCTCTAGCAACTATGATGACAATGAGAAGAAAGTCACAGGTAATGCATGTGTGCATAATTAAATACTGCAATTATGCAATAGTGCATCTTCAGAAAGTTCTCTGTGATGGAGTTAGTTTTTGTTGGTAGTGTTTTGCTAATTTTCTGCTCATTATTGAACTTGTTGTCTATGTCACAGAATGGGTAAGCAGTATTTTATGCGATCACGATTTCTGCCTTTCATAGTTAAAAAATAGTGTGTAGTATTGGTGTGCTAGCGAACCAAAAATATTGAAAAATATATCTGTGTTTATGCCTTAAATTGGCATTTTAAGTCTTGTTAAATCTTGATTTTTGCCGTTGTGGCTCACGCCGTGCAGACAGCATATTGAGACAGAAAAATGCACTATGACCTATTCATCAACATGAGTCATTACGAAATGGACCCTTTTCACAAGACTGTGATGATGCATTTCAATGATCATCAGCATCGCAAATCCTCGAAAGTTTTAATATTTTGATATTTATATGTTTTATGTATTTTGGACAGAGTTGAGAACCGCTGCTTTGGTCTATGCTGTTTCAGATGATGCATGAATACTTCACTAGATGTATAGATTGCCTCCTGTCTAATAATTGCAGGAAACTTTGTGTTTTTTTCTCACTTTCCATTGGAAACAAAGTCTCATCTTTCAGATTCTGTCCAAATCAAATCAAATCACTTTTATTGTCACATCATCACAGCACATGTGCCTTGATGAGTGAAATTCTTGAGAGCATGCTCCAGACAGTGCAGAAACAATTAACATATAGACAGTACCATTACATACTTACAGACTTATACAGATGACAATGTGCAATATACACATACATATATTCAGTACACACAGTGTACTGTTAGACATGCTTACAGTTATCAATACACATTATACACCGTATGTACACATTCTACATTATGTACACATATATACATACACAGTAATGTGCAACGGTGCAGTAGATTGTACATTAGCTGGATACGCAAACGTCATGTATGTGCATTGGATGGTATTCAGTGGTAGCAGATAGATTGTTGTATTTGTGCAGTGTGTACGTTAGTGATGCGCGGGTCGTCTCATAACCCGCGGACCCCGCGGGTAACCCGCAGGGCGGGTTGGGGCGGGTCAAGAAATTGTCACTTTATTTGC
The DNA here is from genome assembly GCA_023376895.1 of Aspiorhynchus laticeps. Classification (NCBI taxonomy): domain Eukaryota; kingdom Metazoa; phylum Chordata; class Actinopteri; order Cypriniformes; family Cyprinidae; genus Aspiorhynchus; species Aspiorhynchus laticeps. The sequence continues at coordinate 61,873,194 of CM041793.1, forward strand.
GGGGTGGGTTGGGGCGGGTCATTAAAAAAAAAAACAAAAAAAAAAAAACAATCCATGTATGTTGCGTTCAATTCCCTATAGCCAATATTAAATATTTGGGAATATCTATTTTCATATTTTATTAGGTTCTTTGATAAGGTTACAATACGAAGGCCTACGTAGCAATGTAACTTGCTTGATGTCCCCAAACCTTTGGCGTCACGTCACGAAAGCGCCAAGCAGCTCTGTATCCCAGCCACAAGCGCATCAAGCGAGCGCACATTCAGCTCTGCTGGCCGGGTGCTGGAGTCTAGGTGTAATAGATTAAACCCAGGTACAGTGGATGCCATTCTTTTTTTGCACAGCGAACGTAAAAAAGCTAAATGAACATTTCCGTTTGTTAAATAAAACAAAAGTTCAGTGGTTATGTAGCATAGGCTGTAAACTGTAGGCCTATACAAATCTGAAATAAAAAAATGTTTAGCCTATTAGATGAATACAAACGCTGCTTTGTAAATGTTGAAAATGTTTATCATTATCTTGTTATTAATATGACCTGATTTATGGTTCATATTCATAATCGTATGTTGTTGCTAGTTTACAGGGCAATGTTTCCAAGCACTTTCAGGCTGAAATAAAGGCTGTTTTCATTTACATTACAATGCCTAGTATGTCTATTTAATGGTCGCGGGTGCGGGGCGGGGCGGGTTGTAAAAATAGAAACAGTTGTGCAGGGCGGGCTGGGGCGGGCCGAATCATTTCATAAGGTTGGAAAAAAACCTGACCCGCGCATCACTAGTCAGGGCTCGAAATTAACTTTTTTACTTGGTAGCACTGGTGCTCCCAACTTCAAGAAGTTAGGAGCACCATAAAATTTTTAGGAGCACCCACTGAATATTAAGGAGCAACACAACTGCCAATTGAGTGGAACATCCTTCCTGATGATTAAAAATCTTCATTGAACCTTCATCTTCTAAATTGAACCTGATCCTTAAGCTGCATTGCTTTGTTTTTTATACATGCAATATACAGAGGCAAGATGAGAAGAAAATGTAATTTAAACTTTTCTCAAAACCCCTCAGAAATACAGTCATATAAACCCCCACTCCCAATTCAATATTTAGGATTTCGCTTCCATATTTCGCATAGTGAACGTTGAGCTTGCTCCTGGCTGCTACAGTATTTTCTTTTCTTTGTGTCCGTCTTCAGCGTTAATGACTGTTTACAGATTTGGCAATATTTCCACACAAATTCAATTTTGAAAAATTATTTCAATGCAATTTGTGCAAATGCGGTCACAAAACCGGTCAGTTCCAAGTAGGGGTGGGCGATATCAAGTTTCAAGTTTCAAGTTTTATTTGTTTGTATAACCAGCAGTGAAATGAGAGTCGGGTCCGCTCCATGGACAGTGCAAATATTCAAAGATACAACACAAAGGAAGTATACATAAAATAAAATGAATAAAAAAATAAGATATAAAGAATAAAATATAGAATATAAAAGAATGTGCATGACAGTATGCTGTAGAATTAAATATTAAGATAAGCATGACTGTACAGAGAGGAATGTGCAAACAGGTTGAACATGGTTGACATGAAGCAGCCAATCCCAAAAAAAATAATATAAATATAAAAAAATAAGATGAGATATGTTACAGGACACAGAAAGTGTTGTGTGCAAATGAGCAAATGACACTGGCAGTATGAGGTAGAGAATAATGAGTGTGTGATTAGTGATTTGAAGTAAGTCAGATGATGTTAAGAGGCTGAGTTTGAGTTCAGGAGCCTGTGTTCCTGTGGCTCAGTGGTAGAGCATTGCGTTAGCAGCGTAAAAGGTTGTGGGTTCAATTCCCAGGGAACACACATACTGATTAAAAAAAAAAAATATGTATAACCTGAATGCACTGTAAGTCGCTTTGGATAAAAGCGTCTGCTAAATGCATAAATGTAAATGTAAATGTAAAATGATGGGCGTGGGGAAGAAACTCCTCCTAAGTCTCTTGGTTTTTGCCATCAGGCTGCGGAAGCGCTTACCAGAAGGCAGCATAGTGAAGAGATAGTTTCCAGGGTGATATGAGTCCTTGGTGATTTTGACAGCTCTGCTTCTGCAGCGTTTGATGTAGATGTCCTGCAGAGAGGGGAGAGCCAACCCAGAGATACGCTCAGCTAAGCGCACAACTCTCTGCAGGGCTTTGCAATCTTGGCTGGAGCTGTTTCCATACCACACTGAAATACACTGAGTCAATACACTTTCTATGGTCCCTGCATAGAAAGTTTTCAGGATTGCTGGTGAGACCCTGAATTTCCTCAGCTGTCGCAGATGGTACAGTCTTTGCCTGGCTTTCTTAACCTGTGTTTGGATGTGTGTAGTCCAAGTCAGGTCCTCGGAGATGTTTACACCGAGGTACTTGAAGCTGCTTACTCTCTCCACAGGGGTCCCGCTGATCACAAGAGGAGTGTAGGGCAGCAGGTGTCTCTTTCTGAAGTCCACAATCAGCTCTTTGGTTTTGCTCACGTTCAGAGAGAGACAGTTGTCCTGGCACCATGATGTTAGTCTCTCCACCTCATCCAAGTATGCGGTCTCATCATTGTTGGAAATGAGGCCCAGAACCACAGTATCATCAGCAAATTTGATGATAGAAGTGGAGCTGTGAGAGGACACACAGTCGTGTGTGTAGAGAGAGTAGAGCAGGGGACTCAGAACGCAGCCCTGCGGGGCTCCTACGTTCAGGGTGATGGAGTTTGAGGTGTACTGGCCTACCTTCACCACTTGAGGTCTGCCGGTGAGGAAGTCTTGAATCCAGTCGCAGAGTGAAGTGTTTAGGCCAAGGCCTGTGAGTTTGGAAGTCAGCTTGATGGGTACTATGGTGTTGAAAGCTGAGCTATAGTCTATGAATAGCAGTCTTGCATAGTTACCATTGCTGCTGTCAATGTGTGTGAGGGAGGAGTGGAGAATGTGTGAGATGGCATCATCAGTTGATCTATTGGAGCGATAAGCAAACTGAAGAGGGTCCAAAGTAGCAGGGATAGATGAGCTAATGTGGCTCTTAACAAGTCTCTCAAAAACCTTCATGACTATTGATGTGAGGGCCACTGGTCGGTAGTCATTCAGGCAGGAGGGTTTACTGTTCTTAGGCACAGGGATGATGATGGATTTTTTAAAGGAGGTGGGAACTACAGAGGTAGCAAGGGACTCGTTGAAGATAGAAGTGAACAAACCAGCAAGCTGATCAGCGCATGATCTCAGAACCCGGCCTGTGATCCCGTCAGGTCCAGCCGCTTTCCTGATGTTCACTCCCTTTAGTGCCCTCCGAACCTCGTCCTCCGTCACAGTGATCGCATGATTCTCGCTTCTCTGTCTGCTACTTCCTGACGCGCTGCTCGGCAGAGCCGCGCTGCCGCCGTTGCATTCAAAGCGGCCATAGAAGGTGTTTAATTCTTCGGCCAGCGACGGATCTGCTCTCACCTCCGCGGAGGATTTGTTTCCAAAGGCACAGATGGTCCTTAGTCCCTGCCACATGCGTCGCGAGTCATTGAGCTGAAAATGAGACTCAATTCTCTCTTTGTAACGATGTTTGGCGGCGCTTACTGCTCGTCTGAGAGCATAACTCGATGCTTTATACACGCTCATATTCCCAGACAAAAGAGCCTTGTTGTATGCGGCAGTGCGTTATCACGGATTGTTCTGTCCACCCACGGTTTCTGATTAGGGAAAGTCCTTACAGTAATCGTTTCTGTAGCTTGTTCGGTAAGTGTGTTTACAAAGCTCACTGCTACCTCCGTGAACTCGCTGACGTCAGATGAGCTCGCCCTGAACATGTCCCAGTCGACGTCATCAAGAGCCGCCTGTAGCATAGCTTCAGAGTGGGAGGACCAACGCGTCACTTCCCTCTTCACCGGGGGTTCCTGTGCGAGCCTTTGTTTGTATTCCAGTGTGAGGAAAATGGCGGCGTGGTCAGATTTACCAAAAGCTGGAAGTGAACGGGCTTTGTAGGCATTCTTAAACTGAGAGTAGCAATGATCCAGTGTATTCGGTCCTCTAGTCGGACAGGATACATGCTGGTGAAAGTTCGGCATGACCTGCCTGAGGTTGGCTTTGTTAAAATCCCCCGCGATGATAAAGGCAGCGTCAGGATGTTTGTTAATGTAGCCGCTGATCACGTCGTGAAGTTTAGACGAAGCCAAGCCGGTGTCTGCCTGAGGTGGAATGTAAACGGCAGTAGCGATGACCGCGGAGAACTCGCGGGGTAAATAGAATGGGTGGCAAATAATGGATAGATGTTCCAGATGAGGCGAGCAGGATTGCGACAGAGAGGAGATATTCCTGGGGTCACACCATTTCTTGTTAGTCATGAAACACACTCCTCCACCTTTGGATTTACCGGCCTCCACTGTTCTGTCCATCCGTAAAACAGAGAAGTTGTCAGACGGCGTTACAGCAGTGTCCGGAACCGAGGGCGTGAGCCATGTTTCAGTCAAACAGATGATGTTACAGTCCCTTATGTCCCGTTGGAAACTTATCCTGGCTCTAAGATCGTCCATCTTATTCTCCAAGGATTGGACATTAGCGAGCAAAATGCTCGGTAAAGGAGGACTGTGAGCCCTTTTCCTCAATCTGTTTCGAATACCAGCGCTGTTTCCACGGTGTTTTTTGTTCCGTCTCCTGTGTCCTTTCTTCTCCGCGTTCCGAAGAATCTCAAGTGGCCACGATGGATTCGGTGATAAAGTGTCCTGAACCAGGTTAGTGAAGCGGTTTCCAATGTCCAAGAGTGTACTTTTGTCGTAGGTGATCAGTGCAGACGTTATGTGCGTAAAAATAAAAATCAAAAGTAAGTAAAAAAGTAAAAAAAAGTAAATATGCCAAAAATATATCAATATTTCATGATTTTATCACGATTCTTTGTCATGTTAGTTTTACTATTTTGTCTGAGCAGTATGGCCAGACTAATTTCCCTATTATAAAGACAAAACCTTTCAAGGTAACAGAATATAAAAAAGAATGGTGGATATTTAGGCCAAAGTGGGTGAAGATAAGAATCTTTGTCATTATTTTATCTTTGTTATTAAAAAATAAGAACAAAGATACACATTACAAATACACATAATATACAAATAAAATAAACAGTGTTTTATTTTCAGGTACAACAGGCATATTTAGCAGGAGCATTCAAGAAATTGAGTGAACAAATATAAAAATAAATCACTATATAGATTGATTCCTATTAAAGTAACTATAATTTTAAATCAGTCAAGAGTAGTTAGTTATTTCTTTCTCTTTGTGTTTTGTTGTTTTAACATTAAATAATAAAAATTCTGTCATCTGTCTGTTGATTCTGTCAGTGTTTTATAGTAATACCATCATTTACTCACTCAAAATTAGTTTTAAACCTGAGTTTCTTTCTTCTGCTGAACATAAATGCTGTTTAAACAGTTGCTGGTCCACAGTGACTTCCATTAGTATTTTTTTTATCCTACAATCAAGTGGACCAGCAACTGTTTGGTTACCCACATTCATCAAAATGTTTTATTTTGTGTTCAGCACATGAAATAAATTAATACAGGTTTGGGACAACATGTGAGTGAGTAAATAATGACAAATTAAATTTTAGGGTGAACTATCCCTTTAATGAGAGTCTGCTGCATGTTTAGTTCTGTCCCTTTAAGAGCTGCACGCATCTAATATACAGGCACGCATCCGTTCCTCTCAGCGGTTTACTTTTATTTTAGACATAACTAACTGAGTCTATATGTAAACCTTGTGTGTTTTGACAGTATTAGCTCAAAAGATAACTTAGTTCAGTAATCAGGCGCTGTTAGACAGGCTTTTCAGTTTGCGCGCTTCAGGTGCACAGGCTCAGAAAAAGTGCACGTCAGACCAGCGCGTGAATGAAAAGCTTAACCGGCAAGGCTTTAAAACACGCAAATAATGTACTTTTGTGATTGTGAATAAGTGCAGTGCTTCGTGAGTTAACACTGAATGGATGTGGCGTTGTACAGTACATACAGACGGCGGCACCAGAACTGCAACTGAAAGAATGTGCGCTGTAGCACGATACTACAATATTTATTCAAAAGCAGATCGTGGAGACATTTTTATGCAGTAATTCGCGAACGTTTAGCAGAGAACTGTAGAGGTCGCACCACAACAATTATTTGCACTCGCACAAATGCTCCCAAATATATTTTGGAGTCGCACAGATTACATTTCGGGAGCATATGCGACCAAAATGGTCGCAATTTCGAGCCCTGCTAGTGTACGTGTAGTCCAGTTTGAACTGTGGAGATAAAGTGCAGTGCGTGGCATATCGTAAAGTGGGAGTGTGCTGTAGGCTTGCCGCGGTAGACGGTGTTGGCGGTGATACCGGTGTTAAGCGCAACACCGTTTACGTCACTTGCACCGTCCCACACCGTCATTTTGATTTTTTTTATAGTAATAAAAATCATTTAGTTCAGTTAGAGGACACTACAATTAAAACTGAACGCGGCTGCTGAATGCAGCACACCGAACGAAGGACAGTCGCGCATCACAGATCAGATTTCATTTATCACACGTGAGGAGAGTGAGTCGAGCTGACTGACGAGAAGAGTGAGGTGAGACAGACAAGAAGAGTGAGGTGAGACAGACAAGACGATGAAAGAAGAGTTTCAAAACGAAATGTAAATGTGCCTGTTTTAAAAATATTTTGGATTTTGAAAAGCCTGTTGACTTCTGCCATTAATCTAAGTCAGTGGTTCTCAACCGTTTTTTCCAGCGGGCCGCACTATGGTCCAAGTGCAAGTCTCACGGGCTGCACGCATGTCATTTACATATTACGTCATCAATACAAACCAACCAGATTTATAATATTATTTATAGCCTAAATATTCTGATATCTAAATGATTACATTTATTGAAATAAATAAGTAAATAAATAAATAATTCTACTCACATTAATAAAACACCTGATGCTGTCGGGAGCTGACTAATTTTGTAAAATTCTGCTTGAAAGGAGTAACAGCACAATGACGTTGCAGTCTGTAAGACGCGCGCGGAAGCGTGACTTGACGCGCGACACTGCAGAAAGTGTGCGTTCACAAATGAAGCCTATGTTGATCCAAATATGGAAAGCATTTTCGAGTTTAATAATCTGAGGTTCTCTCTAGAGATGTTTCGCCACATGTCTATAATTAAGGATGATTGCTGGGTGTTTCTTGTTACCTGAGTGGCGCGGGGCGAACCGAGAGTCCAGCACTCTCTTCACTGCTGCTGATGATGCTATTCTTGTTTGAATGCGTTCCTTCGCTGGCATTTACCACATTTCGTTTTCTCCCTTAACAAATTTGTTCATTCTGATGCTCAGTTTTACAGAACTAATGGCTGCTGATGACTATTTGAATTGAATTCTGCCAAAGTGCGGCTTGTAAGTGTTCGTTAAATGCGTAACATTAATTACATGAGTACATTGATCTGCTCATGTCTGAAAATAATATATGAAAAACTAAATTATTTTACATAACATTATAGCTTATTTGTTTAGTAAATTTTTTAATTAATGTAAAAACTAAACTGAACTGTAAAACTAAAAGTTATTTTTTAATTGTGTTCAGCACATACTGTAACATTCAGCATGGTGTACCGCATCTGGATTCATGACGGATTCGTTAGAACCACTGATCTAAGTGATAATGGACGTTTTTTAAAACATTCGTTTCTCATTTATTTGGTTCCACAGTATGCTGATTTTTATTTTATTTAAACTGTGCATATTTCCCCCCATTATTTTACATAAAGGCGTATGCCGTCCGTGCCTCCAAACTTTCTTATTCGTTTTGCTAATAAATGTTCTACGTTTCATAATTATCTGTTCCTCATTCTTTACTGATTTTTAGTTTTGTATACCCATTTAAACTTTGTAAGTTATTTGTTATTTTATATTAGGCATATAGCATGGTGTATTTTTATTCGTTTTGTTAATAAAAGTTCTTTGTTCTACATTGTATTTTGTTGTTTGATGCAGAATTGCCGCTAATTTAAAAATGAAAGTAAAACGCGCACGGAGCTTTTATAAGCTATTTAAGCAAAGGAACGTGAGGAAAAGTGGGAAAACTCAAACGAACTAAAAACAAACAACTGCATGACGACGAATTGACGCGAATTAAAAAGTGAAAGTAACAGGTGCATGGCGCTTACAGGCTATTTAAAACCGAAGGAAAGCTAGGAAAAGAGGGAAAACTCAAACGACCCCCCCACCACGGTAATACCGGTATTATCGGTGTTGTCACACGTCGATTAACCGGTGGGAAAATTTCCTCACCGTCACAACCCTAGTGTGCTGTAAGGTGTATTAGTTCTGACTGTTCATTAGCCTGATAGCCTGAGGGAAAGCGGAGACGTCTTCCTGAGGGCAGCAGAGAGAACAGTCTGTGGGATGGGTGGCTGGAGTCATTGGTGATCCTCCGGGCTTTCCTTATACACCGCCTGGTGTAGATATCCTGGAGGGAGGGAAGCTCACCTCCAACAATGTGGCGGGCAGTTCGCACAACCCTTTGCAGAGCTTTGCGGTTTCCAGCGGTGCTGTTTTCAAACCAGGCGGTGATGCAGCCGGTCAGGATGCTCTCCACAGTGCAGGTGTAGAATGATCTGAGGATGCTGGGGCTCATTCCAAACTTCCTCAGCCGTCTCAGGAAGAAGAGGCGTTGATGTGTCTTCTTCAGCACTGCATCTGTGTGAGTGGACCATGTGAGATCCTCGGTGATGTGAACACTGAGGAACTTAAAGCTGTTTACCCGCTCCACAGGTGTCTTGTCGATGGTGATGGGTGTGTGTTCTCTGCTCTGTCTCCTGAAATCCACCACCAGCTCCTTGGTCTTGTCGATGTTGAGTGAGAGGTGGTTTTCCTGACACCATTTAGTCAGGGTACTCACCTCCACTCTGTAGGCCGTCTCATCATTGTCAGTGATCAGGCCTATCACCGTTGTGTCGTCAGCGAATTTGACGATGACGTTGGAGCTGTGTGTGGCTGTACAGTCATGTGTGTACAGGGAGTACAGGAGTGGGCTGAGAACGCAGCCCTGCGGAGCACCAGTGTTGAGGGTCAGCGGAGATGAAGTGTTGTTGCCCATTCTGACCACCTGACTTCTGCCTGTCAGAAAGTCCAGGATCCAGCTGCACAGAGATCTGTTTAGTCCTAGATTCTGGAGTTTCGCAACCAGTGTGGCAGGCACTATGGTATTGAATGCGGAGCTGTAGTCCACAAAAAGCATCCTCACATAGGCATTCTTGTTTTCCAGGTGGGAGAGAGCAGTATGCAGGGTGTAATGCCTTTGTGGAGAAAAAGGACACACACACACATCATCTTAAGGAAACCTCTAAAAACCAGTAGAGCTTTGAGAGAAACATCTGCTAATGGCCCATCGACAAACTTTATGGATTCCCTGATTGTTTAACGCAATAATTCAATGATGGTATCAAGAAAAAAAGACAGGTTTTACGACAGACGTCCGAGCTAAGAAAGACCAGATCTCCACAAACGTGACATTCTCATGACCTGGACAGCTCTCCTTCCTGACCTCCCGTTTCTCGCACATTCCACAGATCGTTTCTGGTCTTGGACCTTGCTAAAAGGACTAAAAACTTTTATAAAGTGTTCCAAAAGACAATTAATAATAGCTACTGGGCTATTAAAGCAATATACTCAAAAGCAATATAAAAATATATATTTTTCCAATATATACATTCAAGTTGTATTTTATGAAATTAAGCTTGCTGTGTTATTGGAATCTATGGTATGTTTGGAATCTTTTGATGTCTAATTTTCCCGATCACTATGTCAGGGAAACCTCTCAGTCACCACAGTCATCAGCACCCACATTCACCAGATCCAAATCACCTGATTACTGATTCCCCGCACTTGCCACAGCTCATCAAGCTCCCCTTTATCAAGGCTCACTCCACACATGCTCCTCGTCCAGTCTACCGTTCACTACCCCGAACTGTACCTGACTCTCAATCTACTAACCTGTGTGTACTTACCTTCCAGTTCCCCTCGTGCCTCCTGAGATCCTCCTGTGTTGTTCCCTTTCGTCATCCTACCCACTGCTCTGGCTCTCCTGCAAACAAAAGGACACTCCCAGTATCGTGCATGCCATCCAAAGGACAATCTGCTGTATTTCCCCTTACCTGCCATTCCTAGCATCCATACTCATCTGTTATTCAAATAAACCTGCTTGTCACTCACTTACCTGTCTGTGTCTGACCCGTTTTGTGACACACTATTGTTTAATTTCACATGCTTGGTGTGATTATTTAGAATTTAGGATCTTTTAATCTATGCCTTAGCCATGTAATATATAAAATTGAGATATGTACTTTGGGGAATGCCAGATATCTGCTGTTTGGGTTTTAATGAAAGCTCATTTCAGTGGCAATAATTTGGTGTGAATGAAAATTAACCTTAGCACCATAATGTATGATTATAACACATATAGAAATCTGCCAGGATATTTTCTTCATGTGACAAAATAACTATGCAGATAAATTTACGCACGGAAGATTGATCCCCGCCCACAGGAACCATTTCATTGGAAGAGCGCTGGTGGACGCCCTGACGTCAGTCCATCTAAAAAAACAGACCCCAGCTCTCTCTCTGGCTCTGCTTGCAAATCGCACGAACTTGTAGTTGCTCCAAAAGAGTCCTCAGCCATTAACATCTGGCTGAGTCATGAATATTGAACCAACACTTAGTCAAATCTCTGAAGAAACCCTTGAAAGTCTGAAGCTACGTGAAAGGAACGCAAGGAAGAACTTCGAGCGCCAAACAGCACCGAGCAGCCAACCAACCAACGAAGGGCATCCCCAGAGTGATGTCACGCAACGACACGCGGTATTCCCTCAAGAAAGACAGATCAGCGATCGACTCAACTTAAAGCAAGTATCAAACAACCTCTATTCCGCTGGAACTGGTCGTATTTATCTCTAAAGTAAAGATACTAGAGTTCTCCTCTTGATGATCGACACGGGTAAAATCATGTGGAAATAGCAAAATAGTGCTATATTTTAATAATTCTCAAATTGCAACAATTCCTTGCCTGTGTGTGTGTATGTATGTATTTTGTTTTGTGTTATTTAGCTTAGTTCATGTATTTTAGTAAGATAGCAAATAAACTCTTGTTTGATTTATAGAGAAGTGTTCTGTGTTCTGTTGTGTAATATTCAGATCAAACTTTGCCCAGATTACGTTACCTATGCTCATAACTGTCATAAAGTTACTTAAATAATTCTGTATTATTATATTGTGGCCACGAAAATAAACAGAATTTCTCAGATATACTGAAATTTAACGACTCGCTGGACGATTGTTAAATCAGGTATAAGTTGGACGTTTTGATTAATATCAATTGATCATATCAATATCAAATCTTAAGATTCACTAAAAGCTGAAATGCAAAATAAAGCTTAAACCAAAGAGCTAAATTAAACAATGTAAAAGGGTAAATCCTTTACAAGGGTGAAGGCAATAGCATCGTCTGTGGAACGGTTGCTGCGATATGCAAATTGCAGCGAATCCAGTGAGGCAGGCAGCACAGAGCAGATGTAGTCTCTGATGAGTTTCTCAAAACACTTGCTGAAGATTGGTGTTAGATCAATGGGCCTCCAGTCATTCAAGCATGTGATTTTATTTTTCTTTGGTATGGGCACAATGGTGGATTTTTTGAAGCATGAGGGAACCATAGACAGAGAGAGGGAGAGATTGAAAATGTCTGTGAAAACTCTGGCTAGCTGGAATGCACATGCTCGGAGCACACGGCCTGGGATGCCATCAGGACCCACAGCCTTATGGATATTCACCCGTTTGAAGGATTGGGTTACATCAGCGACAGAAATGGAAAATGCACTTGCGTCTTCTGCAACAGCCGCGGGAGCGCCCTCTGTGTGGGCGGGGTTGTGAGCCTCGAAACGAGCATAAAAGAGATTAAGCTCGTCCGGTAGAGAGGCGGCAATGTTCACTGTCGCTGGTTTATTCCCTTTACAATCAGTGATGTTATTGATTGTATTTTAATTATCAGTTTATACATTGCTTGATCGTTAACTTTACTTCTTACAAAAAATGCATTTACCTTTACATTACATTTAGTCATTTAGCAGACACTTTTATCCAAAGCGACTTACAAATGAGGACGATAGAAGCAATCAAAACCAACAAAAGAGCAAGAATATGCAAATCCTTTGATAAGCCTTGGTTAGCCTAAAGCAGTACACATAGCAAGGTGTTTTTTATAATAAATAAAAAGAAAACAAGTAGATAGAATAGAAAAAGAACAGAGAAAGCAAGTGTTAGAAGCCTTAAAAGATAAATAAAAAAGAAAACAAATTGATAAAATAGAATTAGAATAGAGAGTGCTAGAGTTAGAGGGTCAAAAAAAGTTTACTGCAGAGTTAGACACTCCTAACTGTGATTATAGGGGTGGGTGATATGACTAATTTTATATCATGATAACGATATATATCACAATATAGTTATTTCTTTCTTTTAAAAAGGTTTTTATGAGGTATTAAAATCTTTGATACCATAGCATTTTCATAATCCTTGTCACCAATGTCAATATCAAACTAATACAAGCCTAAAAAGAGACAAAAAAACAACCTCAAGCTCACTGAAGATAAATAAACAGTGATGAAATAAGGATAAGAAACAAATGGCAAGCAATAAGACAAAAAAACTACAATAAATAAGAAACGCTATATATATTGTGTAAATTAATTAGTCTTCACTGTGTTAATTATATCTTTATAGATAGATAGATATAATTAACATGTGTATTAAGTATAGATTCTATACAAATATATAAATTAGGGATGTGCGGGTCTAGTCGACTAGTTGACTAAACGGTACAGCTCCTAGTAGTCGACACTGAAAACAATAGTCGACTACACGAGAGAAAAAAAAATAATTCAAATTAACATAATTTTAACATTATATTTAAAACATTTTAAAGAACAGTTAAAATAAAACTTTTGAAAAAGAATACATATCAAAATATTTAAATATATAAATATTTTTAAAAGCGTATCTGGGCAGAAACTATATTTTTACCTCACATGCGTTTTCTTCATGTCAGTTGCGGCGAGCTCAAAATGACCACGCGAAAGACCAGCAAGGTGTGGGATTATTTTGAATTAGAAGGAAATGGAAACGTTTTTTTGTAAACTGTAATGTCAAATTGGCTTACAATAACTTTACTGGAGCTACATGTATGCGTAATCATATTCAATACAGGCATGTATGCGTTAGCTTGGAGGCTAGCCAAAGCCAAATGTCAATCATGTCATACACTACAACCTGTCGCTGCGGTCCGCGATCCTATCCGCGCTGACTATTCCTCTAAACGAAGACCCACTTACCTCCGTGAAGTTGGCACCCCATAAAAATAAATAATCACCAAAACTATGCCATTCGTTTGTGGTACGTTTGTGCTGATTTGTTCTGCAAAAACGAACGTTTGTGCTGGTTTGGTTTTTGAGATATTAAACATTCTTTTTTTGACAAGTGTGATGTCACTCTCCACCCCATATTGCCCAAATCGCTCCAAACCAGCGCAGTTCGTTTGTGCTGGGTTTGTGCTGGTTTGTGCCATTAAAACAAACACTGTATCTATCTTCCCTTCTTAGATATAACCAAAATATTTTCGGGAGCTCTGACGTCACTCTCCACCCCAGTTCGGTTAAATCACACAAAACTAGTGTCATTCGTTTGTGCTGATTTGTGCTGTTGAAATGAACGTCAAATATATTTCCCCTTCTTAGAAATAACAAAAACAATTGTGGGCAGTGACGTCACTCTCCACCCCATGCCATCCAAATCTATCCAAACCGGTGCCATTCGTTTGTGCTCGATTTGTGCTGGTTTGTGCCGTTAAAAGAAACAATGTAACTATGACCGCTTCTTTTATATAAGGAAAATAATAATTTTTACGAATAGTGACGTCAAACTCCACCCCATGCAATCTAAATCGTTCCATTCGTTTGTGCTCGATTTGTGCTGGTTTGTGCCGTTCAAATTTACATTGTATCTATTTCCCGTCCTCAGAAATAACAAATACAAAATGGGCCAGAAACGTCACTCTCCACCCCACGCCGTCCAAATCTATCCAGACCGGTGCCGTTCATTTGTGCTCGATTTGTGCTGGTTTGTGCCGTTAAAAGAAACAATGTAACCACGACCTCTTCTTAAATATAACGAAAACTTCACTCTCCACCCCGTTTAGCGCGGCAACAGAGTTTAATTAAAAAAAAGTCAGTGTCCGTGCTGTCTTGAAATGTTAGGTTTAGTCAGCTCCAAGTTTTCACTAACTTCATAGTTCAAGTTGACCAAGCTTAAATTTCAATGAAGCATTAAGTAGAAAAGGTGAGACCGTTGTTTTTTTTTTTTTTTTTTTTTTTAACAGTCTAAATCGTTCTAATTCATTTGTGCTCGATTTGTGCCGTTATACTGAACATATTCCCCCTAGGAATAACAAATATAAGCTAATTCAGGGCGCTGTCTGTCCAACAGACAGAAACAGACGTTTCTGTAGACGTTCCCCCTTTTAAATAGGCCTATTTAAAGGGGGGAAAAACAGAAGCACTTAATCAGAATCAGAATCAGAATCAGAATCAGCTTTATTCGCCAAGTGTGTGCAAACACACGAGGAATTTGTTGTGGTTTTTAAGAATCTCTTGGTACATACAACCCGATTCCAAAAAAGTTGGGACACTGTACAAATTGTGAATAAAAACAGAATGCAATGATGTGGAAGTTTCAGATTTCAATATTTTATTCAGAATACAACATAGATGACATATCAAATGATTAAACTGAGAAAATGTATCATTTTAAGGGAAAAATAAGTTGATTTTAAATTTCATGGCCTCAACACATCTCAAAAAAGTTGGGACAAGGCCATGTTTACCACTGTGTGGCATCCCCTCTTCTTTTTATAACAGTCTGCAAACGTCTGGGGACTGAGGAGACAAGTTGCTCAAGTTTAGGAATAGGAATGTTGTCCCATTCTTGTCGAATACAGGCTTCTAGTTGCTCAACTGTCTTAGGTCTTCTTTGTCGCATCTTCCTCTTTATGATGCGCCAAATGTTTTCTATGGGTGAAAGATCTGGACTGCAGGCTGGCCATTTCAGTAGCTGGATCCTTCTTCTACGCAGCCATGATGTTGTAATTGATGCAGTATGTGGTCTGGCATTGTCATGTTGGAAAATGCAAGGTCTTCCCTGAAAGAGACGACGTCTGGATGGGAGCATATGTTGTTCTAGAACTTGGATATACCTTTCAGCATTGATGATGCCTTTCCAGATGTGTAAGCTGCCCATGCCACACGCACTCATGCAACCTCATACCATCAGAGATGCAGGCTTCTGAACTGAGCGCTGATAACAACTTGGGTTGTCCTTGTCCTCTTTAGTCCGGATGACATGGCGTCCCAGTTTTCCAAAAAGAACTTCAAATTTTGATTCGTCTTAGACGGCACTGCACTTAGACGGCACTGTCAGACGAATCAAAATTTGAAGTTCTTTTTGGAAAACTGGGACGCCATGTCATCCGGACTAAAGAGGACAAGGACAACCCAAGTTGTTATCAGCGCTCAGTTCAGAAGCACAGAACAGGTTTCCACTTTGCCACAGTCCATTTTAAATGAGCCTTGGCCCAGAGAAAACGCCTGCGTTTCTGGATCATGTTTAGATATGGCTTCTTTTTTGACCTATAGAGTTTTAGCCGGCAACGTTATGACGAATGGCACGGTGGATTGTGTTCACCGACAATGTTTTCTGGAAGTATTCCTGAGCCCATGTTGTGATTTCCATTACAGTAGCATTCCTGTATGTGATGCAGTGCCGTCTAAGGGCCCGAAGATCATGGGCATCCAGTATGGTTTTCCGGCCTTGACCCTTAAGCACAGAGATTGTTCCAGATTCTCTGAATCTTTGGATGATATTATGCACTGTAGATGATGATAACTTCAAACTCTTTGTAATTTTTCTCTGAGAAACTCTTTTCTGATATTGCTCCACTATTTTTCACCGCAGCATTGGGGGAATTGGTGATCCTCTTCCCATCTTGACTTCTGAGAGACACTGCCACTCTGAGAGGCTCTTTTTATACCCAATCATGTTGCCAATTGAATTAATAAGTTGCAAATTGGTCCTCCAGCTGTTCCTTATATGTACATTTAACTTTTCCGGCCTCTTATTGCTACCTGTCCCAACTTTTTTGGAATGTGTAGCTCTCATGAAATCCAAAATGAGCCAATATTTGGCATGACATTTCAAAATGTCTCACTTTCAACATTTGATATGTTATCTATATTCTATTGTGAATAAAATATAAGTTTATGAGATTTGTAAATTATTGCATTCCTTTTTTATTCACAATTTGTACAGTGTCCCAAATTTTTTGGAATCGGGTTTGTACATGCATACATACATACATACATACATATAAACATACATATCTGACATGAGAACAGAACATTTAAATAAGCCTTAACAATAATAATAATAATAATGTGTCTGAATCTGGAACAGAAGATTTATGTACAGATTTGTGCCTTATTTACTCTATATATACAGCTGTATAGAAAATTATGCATACATATTTACATAGTACTAGAGAGAGTAAATAATTAGAGATGGGGGATGAATTACAGGCAAGAATTACAGAACACCGGTAATAATTCCTGTGTTAGTTGTTTAGGCTGGAGATGGCATAGGGGAAAAAAATGTTTTTATGCCTAGATGTTGTAGTGCACAGAGATCTGTAGCGTCTGCCTGAAGGGAGAAGCGCAAACAGGTGGTGTCCAGGGTGAGAGGGGTCTGTGATGATGTTACCTGCCCGTTTCTTCACTCTGGAGTAGTACAAATCCTGAAGGCTGGGCAGGTGCACACCAATGATCCTTTCTGCCTTCCTAACAGTCCGCTACAGTCTTCTTATATCTGATTTGCTGGCTGACCCAAATAGGGGTTGACCGATATGCGTTTTTCAGGGCCGATGCCGATACCAATTATTACAGACCAACTAGACCGATAACCGATATTTTGAACCGATATATGTCTGGTGTAAAAATGACAATTAATGTCAAAATTTAGAATAACAAAGGCTCTGACAAAAACTGCCTTCCCTGGTGTTGGTTACACTTCTTACTCTTGTCTTCCTCCATGCATCCATCTACAATACGGATAATATAAAGAGAGAGTTAAAAGTGGGGCCACTGTAGGGCTGCACGATATATTGCATGCGATTGTCATGTGCATCTCTTCAGTAAAGCCGGTTCTGTGATTAGTATTAAATCTCCATCACCTGCTTTCCAACCCAGTAGATGGAGCGGAAGTTAATACACAGAGCCGTAGTTCACTGACAAGCTACGCAATTCGTGCTCATAATCACAGATGAATCGCCTTCGATAATGAACGTGATGTTGCGCAGCTTGTCTGTGAACTACAGCTCTGTGTATTAAATGCCGCTCCATCTGAAAGCAGGTGATGGAGATTTACTGCTAATCACAGAACCGGCTTTACTGACGAGATGCACATGACTATCGCATGGAATATATCGTGCAGCCCTAGGCCACTGTATGCTTCATGATTAAACCTATGTATACTGTACTACAGCTAAACAGCTTGGGGAAATGTAAGTATTTGGCTTCAATAATTTACATGTTGGAAATGTATGTGTAATAGCATAACCTCTCATAATTCTTCATTAATTATTTTCTGATGATTAAATCATAACCTACAAGAGGTGACTATTCAATTCATCATCTTGCACATCAATTGATTAACTTAAAAAGCACAATGTATATAATAAGTGTAAATAATTTAATTGTCTTCATAGCTCCATTGTAGAAGTTAAGAAGACCGCAACTATTTTAATGAAACTATAACACTAATAGCCTATTAATAGGCACACTTGGTTCAATAGCCTATATCTTAATCTTGGCCTATGTGACAGTATCTTAATCTTGGCCTATGTGACAGTTGGCCTATGTGACAGTATCTTAGTCCTGGCCTATGTGACAGTAATTTCTATTAGTTTTAATTTACAGTGCAGTGCAAATGAAGGCATAAAACATTAATTTCATTTATCTTTTAATCAAATGAGAGTTAAAACATGGGAGAAATAGCGTATTGTGTGATTATTCTTTTAAACAAAGTAGTAATAATTGTTGTAGTAGTATTACTAGATAAACCAAACTTTTATTTTGACGGGTTGCCATGAGGACCTCTTAAGTTTCTGTAGCCTATGTATGATATGACGATCGTTTTACTCAAATGAAACGGTCAAATGCTCATGAAGTAACTCACAGAGCAGTTCTGGGGATGTTGTTCATGTATTTATGTCCTCATTCAGTGAGACGGCAGATTCTGAAAACACTGCGAGCAGTCGCACTTCTCTGTGTGTGTGTGTGTGTGTGTAGTAAAAACCGTGCGTCTGTGCCATTCACATATACAGTACAGAGACACGCAGAGCATGCAGAATTCATATTTATATAGTCTTAATGTTTACAGATACTAGTCCATAGCGCGAGTCGATTTAAGTGTACTGACCTACTTTTGATTAATTCATCCAAACTTTGACTAATTCCGTAACTCCGCGTTATACAGTAAATTCCATTTATATGACTGGATTCCGCGATTCCGTCCGGGTTTTCCCCATCGCGGAAACCATAAGTAGATAATATTGAGGTGTTTTGCAACTTCAGTGTAGTGGATTGTGATTTATTGCAACTTGAGCAATGTCTGCTGCTGCCTTTGAGCGACAACTGATGCGTGATCACTGAAACAAGCAGCTCCAGTTAGCAAGCGCTTTCGGTGTGAGAGTGCCTTAATCTTCCACGCTGATTGGTTGGACTCGTGACTCCCAGCAAATCAGATGCGCGGTGGGCGGAGACTGCTCTAGCCCACAGAGTGGTGAGTTCAGACAGGCTGCGTCAGAGCCAAATAGCGCGTTTCAAAATTAAATTATTTTATCGGCACATCGATTTTGAAAATGGCCGATACCGATTATCATAAAAATGCTTAATATCGACGGCGATAATCGGCCAGGCCGATAATCGGTCGACCCCTAGACCCAAACCATACAGTTATAGAAGAGCACAGAACCGACTCAATAACAGCAGAGTAAAACTGTGTCATGTGCGCCTGTTGCAGGTTGAACTTTTTCAGTTGACGAAGAAAGTACATTCTCTGCTCGGCCTTTTTCACGATGGAGTTGATGTGAGTGTCCCACTCCAGGTCCTGAGAGATGGTGGTTCCCAGGAACCTGAATGACTCCACTGCATTCACAGAGTTGTTCATGATAGTGAGTGGGGGGAGAGCTGGGGGGTTTCTCCTGAAGTCCACGATCATCTCCACAGTTTTAAGCGTGTTGAGCTCCAGGTTGTTTAGACTGCACCAGACAGCCAGCTCCTTAACCTCCTGTTTGTAAGCAGACTCGTCACCATCCTGGATGAGGCCGATGAGTGTGGTATCGTCTGCAAACTTCAGGAGTTTGACAGATGGGTCTTTAGATGTGCAGTCGTTGGTGTAGAGGGAGAAGAGCAGTGGTGAGAGAACACAACCCTGAGGAGCTCAAGTGCTGATGGTGCATGTGTTGGATGAGAATTTCCCCAGCCTCACTAGCTGCTGCCTGTCTGTCAGGAAGCTGGTGATCCACTGACAGATGGAGGTGGGGACGGAGAGCTGTGTCAGTTTATTCTGAAGGGTGTCCAGGATGATGGTGTTGAAAGCGGAGCTGAAGTCCACAAACAGGATCCTTGCATAAGTCCCTGGTTTGTCTAGATGTTGGAGGATGTAGTGCAATCTCATGTTGACTGCATCATCCACAGACCTGTTTGCTCGGTAAGCAAACTGCAGGGGGTCCAGCAAGGGTCCAGTAATGTCCTTCAGGTGAGCCAACACGAGCCTCTCAAATGACTTCATCACCACAGACGTTAAAGAAACAGGTCTGTAGTCATTAAGTCCTGTGATTTTTGGTTTCTTGGGTACAGGGATGATGGTGGAGCGTTTGAAGCAGGAGGGGACTTCACACAGCTCCAGTGATCTATTGAAGATCAATGTGAAGATGGATGATAGCTGAACAGCACAGGCTTTGAGGCAGGCTGGAGAGACACCGTCTGGGCCTTTGGCTTTCCTTATCTTCTGTCTCCTGAAGACTTTGCTTACATCTTCTTCACAGATCTTGATTACAGGCTGAGAAACAGTAGGGGGAGGGAGGGGGAGGGTGTTGATGGCTGTGTTGTGGGATGGTCAGAGTGGGTGTGGGGTGTCAGACCAGGCTTTTGTTTTTGAAACCTACAGTAAAAATTGTTCAGGTCTTCAGTCAGTTGTTGATTGGCCTCAGTGCTGGGGGGAGGGGTCTTGTAGCTGGTGATGGCTTTCAGGCCTTTCCACACTGATGTTGGGTCGTTGCTTGAAAGCTGTTTTTTTAGCTTTCCAGCGTAGTTCTTCTTTGCCACTCTTATCTCCCTATTCAGTGTGTATTTGGCCTGTTTGTACAAGGCTTTTTCCCCACTCCTGTAGGCGTCCTCTTTGGCCAGGCGAAGCTGTTTGAGTTTTGTACTGAACCAAGGTTTGTCGTTGTTAAATGTTAAATAAGTCCTGGTAGGTACACACATGTCCTCACATAAACTAATGTAGAATGTCACGGTGTCAGTGAGTTCATCCAAATCAGTAGCTGCAGCCTCAAAAACACTCCAATCAGTAAGTTCGAAGCAGGCTTGTAGATCCTGCTCTGCTTCAACAGTCCATCTCTTACAGTTCTTAAGATAGGCTTAGAAGATTTAAGTTTCTGCCTATAGGCTGGTAGAAGATGAACCAAACAGTGATATGAGAGTCCCAGCGCTGCACGGGGGACAGAGTGGTATGCATCCTTCATAACAGTGTAACTTTGGTTGTAACTAAGTATATTGCTGTCTCTGGTGGGGCATGTGATATGCTGTCTGTATTTAGGCAGTTCGCGTGTGAGATTAGCTTTGTTAAAATCATCGAGAATTACAATGAAAGAGTCCGGGTAACGCTGCTCTGTGTGTGTGATTTGGTCGGCCAACAGTTCTAGCGCCGCGCTCACACGCGCGTCAGGAGGAATGTAAACACTCACCAGAATAAACGAGCAAAACTCCCGCAGTGAATAAAAAGCCTTACAGTTGATAAAGAGAGCTTCCAAGTTTGGGCAGCACATCTTCTTTAAAACTGTCACGTCTGTACACCAGCCTTCATTGATATAAAAACATAATCCGCCACCTCTCGTTTTCCCCGATGATTCAGTGACTCTGTCTGCTCTGAACAGCTGGAATCCGGATAGATGAAGCACGCTGTCCGGGATAGCTCCGTTCAGCCAGGTTTCCGTGAAACAAAGCGCAGCAGAGTTTAAAAAGTCCTTGTTTGTGCGGGTGAGGAGTTGTAGTTCGTCTGATTTATTTGCAAGGGAGCGGAGATTCGCCAGGTGAATACTCGGCAGCGGAGTCCTTAAGCCGCGCTGTCTGGTTTTCATGAGCACACCAGTGCGCTTCCCTCGCTTGCGTCGCCTGGAGCGCTTGTATAGGAACGCGGCTCCTCCGACTAAAATGTCCAGTAAAACGTCTGAATGTTCAAACGTCGGCAAAAGGTTATCTGGTGTGCTATTTCTTATGTCCAAGAGTTCGTTTCTAGTGAAAAGCTGATCGGAAAATCGTTGCTTAAGACAGGGCAAACAAACAAAAACAGAAAAAGTACCAACGAGCAACAAACCGAAGCAACCATGTGCGGCGCCATCAGATAATATGCCATAATCTATAATATGTAACTGTAATTGCATGGTATTACTGCATTTAACAGGTAATTATTATTATATTATAATATTATGTTAAAGTTTTTCTGTCCCCCTTACAAACGATTATTTATCGCACTGCATAAGAAAACAAAAAGGACATAACGGACTGTAGAAAAAGTGCTCAAAGATAAAATAGCCTTAAGCTGTACTGAATGTGTGCATACCAGGACAATAAAAAAATAAAAAAAAAAGACCACAAAAAATTTAGAGATACTGCAGCTATATATCAACAAGGTAAAACATTTTTTATTAATATTTTGCAATCAAAAACTCACATGAGCATGTGGTATGCATTTTTTTTAACACATTAAGTTATGATATGCAAGTCTATGTAGACATTTCATTTTATTTAATTCAAAGATATTTTAAACAAACACACCTTGGCTGTCCGTCACGCATAGCCTATTCCTCAAAGAGAAAATACAGTTGAGCAATATCATGGTAGATTATGCGCCGAATATTTCATCTGCAATATGCATAATGCAATACTCATTTAAATAATCATAATACACAATAGGCTACTACATGAGAAAACAGTCGATATCGATGCTAGCTATATAAAAATGTACAAAGTAACGTTGTTACATTAAAGAGCCTGCATGCTTTAACGGATAAAAATAGTTTTGTTGGTAGGCTATACCTTGTATAATGAATCAGTGATATTTGTTACTTGAATATAAACTATGTTGCAGTTTTGTAACAAATTAGATTAAATAGCAACAAAGAACACGAATATTGCAATAGCCTGTTCCAGAAAATGAAAATTTTGAATTTGGTGCTTGATGAAGTCACTGGCAATAAAACTTGGAAAAACGTTGTAAACCAGCAGATTTGCAAACTAGACAGGAATTTAGACGAGCGGCCTGCATGCCATCACTTTTCCTCCAGATATTTGTATTGTTTTACGGAGGAGAAATAAATAGAATGTTAATTTTAACGGCATCGAGCACAAACGAACGGAGCCATTGGCATGAACAGACAGTGCCCTGAATTAGCTTATATTTGTTATTCCTAGAGGGAATATGTTCAGTATAATGGCACAAATCGAGCACAAATGAATTAGAACGATTTAGACTGTTTAAAAAAAAACGGTCTCACCTTTAACTTAATGCTGCCTTGAGGTTTAAGCTTGGTCAACTTGAAATATGAAGTTAGTGAAAACTTGGAGCTGACTAAACCTAACATTTCAAGACAGCACGAACACTAACTTTTTTTTAATTAAACTCTGCGGCCGCGCTAAACAGGGTGGAGAGTGAAGTTTTCGTTATATTTAAGAAGAGGTCGTGGTTACATTGTTTCTTTTAAAGGCACAAACCAGCACAAATCGAGCACAAACGAACGGCACCGGTCTGGATAGATTTGGATGGCGTGGGGTGGAGAGTGACGTCTCTGGCCCATTTTGTATTTGTTATTTCTGAGGACGGGAAATAGATACAATGTAAATTTGAACGGCACAAACCAGCACAAATCGAGCACAAACGAATGGCGTGTTTTGGAACGATTTAGATTGCATGGGGTGGAGAGTGACGTCACTGTTCGTAAAAAAGATTATTTTCCTTATATAAAAGAAGCGGTCATAGTTACATTGTTTCTTTTAACGGCACAACCCAGCACAAATCGAACACAAACGAATGACACCGGTTTGGATAGATTTGGACGGCATGGAGTGGAGAGTGATGTCACTGCCCAGAATTTTTTTGTTGTTTCTAAGAAGGGGAAATATATTTGACGTTCATTTCAACAGCACAAATCAGCACAAACGAATGACACCAGTTTTGTGCGATTTAGAAGAACTGGGGTGGATAGTGACGTCACAGCTCCCGAAAATATTTTGGTTATAGCTAAGGAGGGAAGATAGATACAGTGTTTGTTTTAATGGCACAAACCAGCACAAACCCAGCACAAACGAACTGCGCTGGTTTGGAGCGATTTGGGCAACATGGGGTGGAGAGTGACGTCACACTGTCAAAAAAAAGAATGTTTAATATCTCAAAAACCAAACCAGCACAAACGTTCGTTTTTGCGGCACAAATCAGCACAAACGTAGCACAAATGAATGGCATAGTTTTGGTGATTATTTATTTTTATGGGGTGCCAACTTCACGGAGGTGATCCACTTCGGTGGTGGTGCGGGATTTCCGGGTTCTTTTCGAAACTGTCTGCTTGCTTGTAGTTATTTCTCTGCGTGCCTGTGACTTCAGTTGTCAGCACGCACCCATTGTGCTTTCACTCGCCGTGTCAGCACGAGCGTGAAGGTGCGCGCAGCGGCCGGAGCGCAACCGAGGATTTGGTTTTCAAACTAAAGTAAAAGACCGCTTCTTAAACCAGAGAAGGTGAACATGTTGGTATTCTTGTAGAGAAAACATGCAAGTCCTGTCAGCACAGCCAGTTTAGTTTTACTTTTTGTTTTCATTTTGAAAAGCTTGTTATCTTTGATGTTTATCTCACGTTACACTATGGAGGCTTTCTTTATTTTTTAATATTATTATTATTTGATTCCTCAGTTTTTGCTAAACATTCTGTTATGTATTAGTCGGTATAATACAGCATGTGATGTGTCATATGCCATACCTCCTCTTATTCGTTTTTGTTAATAAATGTTATGCTAGTTTTTCATTGTAACGTACTGTTTTATTGTTGTGTGCTTTTTAATTAAGAATACCAATGAATCCATCTTTTGTTTTAGTCTTAAAAAGTGAAAGGTGTATAGATATAAGCAAAACAGACCATTATGTTTTCTTGTAAAGTGTGACACCAAGATCGTGAAAGTGAAAGCAAAAAAAGCAATTCCTGTCACAAAATTTTAATCACAAATAATACTGATGAAAAAGAACGGGTTGAATGTTGAACACTTTCGTTACCATATAACTATAAACTATGATAAAAGTTCATCAGCATGCATTGATTAATCAAATGTTGTATATAAAAAAAATAAGTATCAAGAGAAATAATCAACAGTTATGATTTGGTCATAATCATGCAGCCTTAGATAGTATGCAGTTTAGATGTGTTTGTGCTGTTTGTTCAACTGTAGTGTTCAAATGAATTTAACTCATCAATCTGGTGTTCATCAGGCGGCAGGAATGGATATGGTGCAAAACTGTGTAACATATTCAGCACAAAGTTTACAGTGGAGACGGCCTGCAAGGAGTACAAACGAAGCTTCAAACAGGTATAGCCGTTTCTTGAATTTGGAATACAGGAAATCTGTGTTGGTCGTAATAAAACAGCAGCTATCTTGATGTCTTACACTTTTACTTAAAGTTTTTCTCATTCCAATTATTCCAAAGACATGGCAGAACAACATGGGAAAGACCAGTGAGGCGAAGATCAAGTACTTTGATGGTGAAGACTTCACATGTGTCACGTTCCAGCCTGATCTGGCCAAATTCAAGATGGAGAAACTGGACAAGGACATTGTGGCTCTGCTCACACGCAGGGCGTATGATGTGGCCGGCTCTTGTAGGGGCGTTAAAGTCATACTCAACGGAAAGAAGCTACCTGTAAGTCACCTGTCATTTCCATATGTAAAAAAGTGCTTTATGTGCTTTCTTGACAACAATGTGACAATATTCTTCTTTAAACGGGTCATGACATGGATTTATTTTAATAATATGTTCCTTGAGGGTCACTTATAATGTTAATATTTTTTTTTGCACAAAAAAAACAAATAAATATGTGGAAAAAATATTATTTTCAACCCTCATTCTGACCCTCTCTCTAAAATGACCTGTTTAAAGGGGTGGGTCCTTTAAGGCTTCTCAGTAATTGGCCACTGTTATGATTGGCTAATGTCATTGAATAAGAAACAGTATCAACACCCTCTTGCTATTGCATGATGTTTTGAGTGTTTTGACAACATAATCAAAATAAAACTAATTTCCAGACAAAGCAATATGAAATCATTTACTTACGGTTGAAGCAGTCAGATCTAGTACCGATATAAACTATCCACTTGTTCCTTACCCTGGGATCTTTCTGATGTCTGTACAAAGACGCGAACGTTAATATAAATGTAAATACGCAAACATAAACCAAACGCATTTAAACCAAACGCGTCAAAGTTCTTTCACTCCATTTTTCCTGTCCATTTGTTTTCTGAGGGTTATCACATAAATGCTTTTTTATTGATGATGAGGACATTTTAAGTTATGAAACTTGCAGGATGTATTAAGCATACAAAGACTTCTTCTGTATATTTGGTTTCTCATGTCATGACCCCTTTAAATCTAACAGACATAGAAACGTTTTTAGAAAGCCATCTCTCTCATCAGCATCTGTGTTTGTGCTGCAGGTGAATGGTTTCCGCAGTTATGTGGATCTGTATGTGAAGGATAAACTGGACGAGACGGGCGTTGCTCTGAAGGTGGTGAATGAGACAGTGAATGAGCGCTGGGAAGTGTGTCTCACCATGAGTGAGAAGGGCTTCCAGCAAATCAGCTTCGTCAACAGCATTGCCACCACCAAGGTCTCTGAAACACTGTTACTCATTACTGAAATTGGGGATGGCAGTGGTGTTTTAAATGGGTTGAATTTAAAGGTGCAATTTTTAGAGGGTTGTACCACTAAACACTAAATAGTAAAAACATTAAATTGCATGCCCTGCTATAGTCTTCTCAGCACTTCTGCTGTACTTATTATTTCTGATCACTGCTCTGGTGTAAGGATGCTTCTTTTAAAGTCATGTGATATTCATGAGCTGTGTGATATCTTAGGGAGGAAGACATGTTGACTATGTTGTGGACCAAATAGTGTCTAAACTGATTGAAGTGGTCAAGAAGAAGAACAAAGCTGGAGTCTCTGTGAAACCATTTCAGGTGTATATTCACAGTTCAACAAACTGATATGATAAAATATCTATTCAGACACTTGAATATTTTGTTCTTTGGCCTCTTAACAGATCTAAGAGAATCTTTTTTAATTTCAGGTTAAAAATCATGTGTGGGTATTTGTGAATGCCCTGATCGAGAACCCAACCTTTGATTCCCAGACCAAGGAGAACATGACTCTACAGACCAAAAGCTTTGGCTCCAAATGTGTTCTTTCTGAGAAATTCATCAGAGCTGTAAGTGTGTGATGATCTCCTATCATGATTCTGACACATACCTTACATTAAATGTAGCACTTATTGTAAAAGTAAAACTTTGCTCTTAATGTATCGCATTTTAATTTAGAGTTCCTCTCATTATCAAGAGCTTCTGGCTTTATAGACATAACACAAAAAAACGCATGCCTTGAAGTCAACATGAAACTGAAGCTGTGACCAGTGAATTGTGTATGAGAAGTAACATGCTTAAAAAATAATTATGTCAGTTCTGATTTAATGCTGACTTTAATATGTGTTAAGTAGTGGTGATGTCTGATTGATTTGTCCCATTGTAGGCTACAAACTGTGGTATTGTGGAGAGCATTCTGAACTGGGTGAAGTTTAAGGCCCAGACGCAGCTAAACAAGAAATGCTCCTCTGTCAAACACAGCAAGATTAAAGGGATCCCCAAACTAGATGACGCCAATGATGCTGGTATGTCCATGACAGATAAACCACTTTGCTCTCTTCAGCTGTCACAGCTGTATCAGCAGATCTCAAAGATCATGGTCTGCTCATTAGGGTGGGTAGGTGATTTGGACCAAAAATCATATCTGTATTTTGTTTTAGGCTGAATGGCAATATACGATATAAATCTCATATATACTGTATATATTTTATGAAGTGAATTCTTTTCATAAGGCAGACAATAAAACGAAGCTTGAAAAGCATTGGCAAAATACTTTTTAAGCTGTAAAAACTTTGCGGTTGGATTTTGAGAAGTTCAACACTGTCTTTTTACAACAGCACCAAAAACTGCAGTAAATGTTAGAAATTTGAGGTACTTCCACATTTGGATGCAATTTCTTTCCTCCTTAATAGTTTAATTAGGGCTTCAACTTATGATTATTTTGATAATTGAATAATCTGATTTTATTTAAATTATCTGAATGTTTGCCAGTGTTATTTGTACAGGTGCATCTCAATAAATTAGAATGTCGTGAAAAAGTTCATTTTTTCTTGTAACTTATTTCAAAAAGTGAAACTTTCATATATTTTAGATTCATTACATGCAAAGTAAAAGATTTCAAAAGTTTTTTTGTTTTAATTTTGATGATTAGAGCTTACAGCTTATGAAAGTAAAAAATCAGTATCTCAGAATATTAGAATATTTACATTTGAGTTTCAATAAATGACCATCCATACAGTATAAATTCTGGGTATCTCTTGTTCTTTGAAACCACAATAATGGGGAAGACTGCTGACTTGTCAATGATCCAGAAGACGAACATTGACACCCTCCACAAAGAGGGTAAGTCACAGAGTGTCATTACTGAAAGGTGTGGCTGTTTACAGAGTGCTGTATCAAAGCATATTAAATGCAAAGTTGACTGGAAGGAAGAATTTGGGTAGGAAAAGGTGCACAAGCAACAGGGATGACCGCAAGCTTGAGAATACAGTCAAGCAAAGCCGATTCAAACACTTGGGAGAGCTTCACAAGGAGTGGACTGAAGCTGGAGTCCGTGCATCAAGAGTCACCACGCTCAGACGTCTTCAGGAAAAGGGCTACCATGCCACTTCTGAACCAGAGACAACGTCAGAAGCATCTTACCTGGGCTGTGGAGAAAAAGAACTGGACTGTTGCTCAGTGGTCCAAAGTCCTCTTTTCAGATGAAAGTAAATTCTGCATTTCATTTGGAAATCAAGGTCCCAGAGTCTGGAGGAAGAGTGGAGAGGCACAGAATCCATGTTGCTTGAAGTCCAGTGTGAAGTTTCCACAGTCAGTGATGATTTGGGCTGCCATGTCATCTGCTGGTGTTGGTCCACTGTGTTTTCTGAAGTCCACAGTTAACACAGCCATCTACCAGGAAATTTTAGAGCACTTCATGCTTCCTTCTGCTGACAAGCTTTATGGAGATGCTGATTTCATTTTCCAGCAGGACTTGGCACCTGCCCACACTGCCAAAGGTACCAAAAGCTGGTTCAATGGCCATGGTGTTACTGTGCTTGATTGGCCAGCAAACTCGCCTGACCTGAACCCAATAGAGAATCTATGAGGTATTGTCAAGAGGAAGATGAGAGACACCAGACCCAACAATGCAGATGAGCTGAAGGCCACTGTCAAAGAAACCTGGGCTTCCATACCACCTCAGCAGTGCCACAAACTGACCACCAACTGAATTGGTGGGTTTTTGTCAAATGTGAGCCTAAATCATCACAATTAAAAGAACCAAAGACTTAAACTACTTCAGTCTGTGTGCATTGAATTTATTTAATACACGAGTTAAACAATTTGAGTTGAATTACTGAAATAAATGAACTTTTCCACGACATTCTAATTTATTGAGATGCACTTGAATGTTTGGTTAAATTTTGTGGAAACTGTCAAGAAATATCCAACTGTTTGATAAAAAAAAAAAACTGAAGAAAATATAATATCTTGCATAAAGAACATTGCCTTTTAGACCTGTTCACACCAAGCTGAGTGGAAAACAATTTGACTGTTTGACTTTCTTTCTTTCTCTGTGACAAGCGAGTGTCAGAAATGGAAAATTGCAACAGCTGTCAGTGATAGCAAATATCAGCTCATGGCAAATTAAATAATGAGACCAACATAAGAATAGTATTAAAAAAAGAAAAAATACAAATAAATCAGCATCTTGATAAGCAAATGGCATATTACACCACATCCTTTGAGTAGCCTTCCTGGTCTAAACAAGCAACTCACATGCGGAGATCTGCCAAACATTTTGTGTTGGTGTGAAAACATTAATGTCTTTTACATTAATGTGAAAAAAATATTTATTTTGTATTTTCAGTTTTATTTTAGCAGCTTCTGTGTTTGGCAGATGAATTCTTACTGTAAATATGAAAAAGCTGTTTGAAAAGCTTGATTGATCCGTGAGTAACTCTGTCTCTGTTGTGTAGGGGGGAAGCACTCTTCACAGTGCACTCTGATCCTGACTGAGGGAGATTCAGCCAAGTCCCTGGCTGTGTCCGGTTTAGGAGTGATAGGAAGAGATCGATATGGAGTGTTTCCACTCAGAGGAAAGATCCTCAACGTGAGGGAGGCCACACACAAACAGGTGAGCTCCAGGTACCTTGATTTGGAACCTGTTCTCCAACATTGGAAAACGAATC
The DNA here is from genome assembly GCA_023376895.1 of Aspiorhynchus laticeps. Taxonomy (NCBI): domain Eukaryota; kingdom Metazoa; phylum Chordata; class Actinopteri; order Cypriniformes; family Cyprinidae; genus Aspiorhynchus; species Aspiorhynchus laticeps. The sequence continues at coordinate 61,903,173 of CM041793.1, forward strand.
CATCATTAAATTATGGTAATGGAACGGACGGCTGCTGTAGCTAGGAAGAGCATTCGGTCTTATTTGGAATTGTGGTCACCTTTTAGTAATTTTTTTGGATTGGAAGAGTGATCAATGTATAACTTTTTTTTTTTTTTGTGTGTGTGTGAAGATAATATTAGGTATTTAGAAAAATCTGTTGAAGGCAGGATTTTATATCCTTTAATCTATGTAACTTCTGAACTATTAATTATGTAAATTGCAAAACTGGCATCATGTGTTTTGTGTGTCTGTATGTTACTGTATGTTTTTATTGTGCAGTGATGTTAAAAGTATTTAAATAAAGAAGAAAAAAAAAATTAAGAGCAGAGGATGAATATTGACAAGATTTAAAAATGTCTCATCGTTAAATACTTTCGGTTCAGCATGCATGTTCCGAACAAGTGCAGCACTGTTTTACCCATTGCATGTGCAGAACTTATGTGTGTGTGTAACATTATTTGAAACTCCATGTTTCCCCCTCTAGAATGGGACAATACTGTTTATACTTTGATATTTAACAAAAAAGGAAATAACGTTTTTTCATCCCACTGTACCAAAAATATTTAATTAGTTAGAAATTGTTTTTTGAGAATACTGTTATAAAATGTTGTTGTTTTTTAACTGGATGTTGACCTCATTTCCATTGTAGATCATGGAGAATGCAGAAATCAACAACATCATTAAAATTGTGGGTCTCCAGTACAAGAAGAGCTACGATGACCCAGACTCCCTGAAGAGCTTACGCTACGGAAAGATTATGATCATGACTGATCAGGTGCGATTATGTGCTTTAGTTGGTCTCCACTGATTATTTTTTAAAAGAACATGTTTTTTCCATCCATTAAGTATGCAGAGATGTTCCCTATACCTGTATGCATCATTTATATTGTGTGTACTATAAGGATCAAGATGGCTCTCACATCAAGGGTCTTCTCATTAACTTCTTCCACCACAACTGGCCATCTCTACTGAAGCACACCTTCCTGGAGGAGTTCATCACACCCATTGTAAAGGTATGATAATCATCCAGTAAAGAAAATGTTCTGTTCATCAGTGCTGCTTTAGGTTTTTATACTTGTTTCTAAAATTCTCTCTTTAGGCCAGCAAGAATAAACAGGAAGTATCATTCTACAGCATCCCAGAATTTGAAGAATGGAAGAAGCACACAGAAAATTATAAAACGTGGCACATAAAGTACTACAAAGGTTTGTTTTCTGTTTACTACTTATTTGAAACAGTTTCCATTAGGGGTGGAACGGTTCAACTCTCTCACGGTTCCGTTTGTATCACGGTTTTAGAGTCATGGTTTCGGTACGGTTTGGTATGTGCTATGTTTAGGGAAAAACTATACTGTCAAATAAAAATAAAGAAAATAAGAATAATCTATCTAACTACAAGCAACAGCACAAATAAATACTATAGAGTAAAGATACAAATAAAAATATAGCTGCAAGCAGCGATGGCGGGCCCAAGCCGTCAGTCACGAAAAAGGGGCACAGCGGGCACATGCATTTACAGTAACCCTCTGGCAGTCTGGTTTTTAGGGATACAGCAACTAAAGGGTTAACTAAACACTGAGCTTTTGCCAGTGTCTATCTATCATTAATACTGATATGTGCAGTGGTGGACTGGCCATCTGGAGTACCGGGAGTTTTCCCGGTGGGCCGCTGTACAATGTGGGCCGGCCCTTTGCGTAATATATACAGTATAAAAATGGATTGTAGTAAATGTACGTATATCCTTCCATCGGCCCAGATGAATGGCCCGGGCCGTGCTGCCCACTTCATTCAAAAATTCTAATTAATTTAGCGTGCTTCGGCTCAGTTCAGCGGCTCAAAAGCGCTCATCAATGTCAAAATGTTTGAAATAGCCAATCAAAGTGTAGAAGGCGGAATTTACTGTTCACAGATGCTGAGCTGCGCGCGACTTGAATGCGAGCAGAGGTAAGATGTAAGCAGCTAAACATGGCGAGACAATTCAGCAATATTTGCCAACCGTTTACGATAAAAAGAAAAAAAAAGGAGTTAAATGACAGACATTAATTTTCAGGAATGCAAACTACTACTGACTTTTTCAAATTTCTCAGATTTTAATGCCATTTACGTTATTCGTCACAATGTAGGCTACATAACATAGCAGTTTTCATCAGACATGAGATAAGAGTTAATGTATATCTCTATATAGGCTTTCTTCCGTGATTTCACGTGTCTAAGAAAATGTTTAAAAATTATTAAAATTTAAAGTTGTATCTTTTGAATGTGACTATTTTTAGTAACATTAAAAATATTAATAAATGCTGTAAAAATATATCGTTCATTGTTAGTTCATGTTAGGTAATGCATTTACCAATGATAACAAATGAGACATTATTATAGTGTTACCAAAGCTTTTAATGATTTATAAGCATTTTATAACGATTAACCTTTCCATTATTATTATTATTATTATTATTATTATTATTATATTAAGTCCAAAATGTATTAATACATTATTAAAATGTAAAGTTGACTGGAATGACGAATTTGGGTAGGAAAAGGTGCACAAGCAACAGGGATGACTGCAAGCTTGAGAATACTGTCAAGCAAAGCTGATTCAAACACTTGGGAGAGCTTCACAAGGAGTGAACTGAAGCTGGAGTCAGTGCATCTAGAAGCACCACGCTCAGACATCTTCAGGAAAAGGGCTACCAAGCCACTTCTGAACCAGAGACAACATCAGAAGTGTCTTACCTGGGCTGTGGAGAAAAATAACTCAGTGGTCCAAAGTCCTCTTTTCAGATGAAAGTAAATTTTGCATTTCATTTGGAAATCAAGGTCCCAGAGTCTGGAGGAAGAGTGGAGAGGCGCAGAATCCATGTTGCTTGAAGTCCAGTGTGAAGTTTCCACAGTCAGTGATGATTTGGGCTGCCATGTCATCTGCTGGTGTTGGTCCACTGTGTTTTCCGAGTCCACAGTCAACACAGCCATCTACCAGGAAATTTTAGAGCACTTCCATGCTTCCTTCTGCTGACAAGCTTTATGGAGATGCTGATTTCATTTTCCAGCAGGACTTGGCACCTGCCCACACTGCCAAAGGTACCAAAAGCTGGTTCAATGACCATGGTGTTACTGTGCTTGATTGGCCAGCAAACTCACCTGACCTGAACCACATAGAGAATCTATGGAGTATTGTCAAGAGGAAGATGAGAGACACCAGACCCAACAATGCAGATAAGCTGAAGGCCACTGTCAAAGAAACCTGGGCTTCCATACCACCTCAGCAGTGCCACAAACTGATCACCTCCATGCCACGCCGAATTGAGGCAGTAATTAAAGCAAAAGGAGCCCCTACCAAGTACTGAGTACATATACAGTAAATTAACATACTTTCCAGAAGGCCAACAATTCACTAAAAATGTTTTTTTATTGATCTTATGATGTATTCTAATTTGTTGAGATAGTGAATTGGTGGGTTTTTGTTAAATGTGAGCCTAAATCATCACAATTAAAAGAACCAAAGACTTAAACTACTTCAGTCTGTGTGCATTGAATTTATTTAATACACGAGTTTCACAATTTGAGTTGAATTACTGAAATAAATTAACTTTTCCACGACATTCTAATTCATTGAGATGCACCTGTAGATTCTACAATAATTATGTGAAAGTATATTGATAGTACAGAACATTTCAACTGATTCTATGCATTATTTTTCATTCTGATACACAGAGAAACAGATCATGTAGCTCATCAGGATTAAGGTTATGACTCCATCTGCTGTTCATCCTTGGTATTACAGTCTTCACCTTTCACCAATTTATCAGTGATAGTTAAAAAAAAATGGCCCCTGAGCATGATACATTTTTGAAAGTAAGCATGTTTCCTCAGAATGACTCTTTCTCTGTAAGAATAAAGTTTGAAGAGTTTGGATAATGCATTTTAAAAATATAAGACAAATACGATTTCCTTTTTTACTGTTACTTTAAAAAATCGCCACGGAAATACCGTTCAAACTATCCAAAATCTTTCCGCAATTTAAGTTCCTCAATGTTTTGGCATCATGTAGACAAAGTTTGGTGTATGTAGTATAATTCTCCTCTGAGGAGTATGCATTAATTCAGAGCCATATTTTGGCATTATTCCACATAAAAATGTAATTAGCCGACTAAAACTAACCCCCCCATTTTTGACAAAAGGTGGCGCTATAGAGTGCCTCTTCCACGCCCGTTTATGAGCTTTTTTCAATGTCTAACTATCATTAATACTGATATGTGTGTTGAGTTTCATGGAATTCTAATCATGTTATCTGCCTCAAAATCACCGGAAAAGAATATTGAGGTTTGACACATTGCCATGGCAACAGTATTCTAGATATTAATATTCCCTTCACAGTTTTACATTGGCCGTGTTTTGACATTATTCTGATGAGGTTTGAAGCAAATTGAGTAAAAATAAAATGCTGAATTCAAAGCATTTTGAAAATGACACACTTCCTGCCATTTAGTAGTTGCCAGCCATCTATTTGTGTGAGCTCATCTAAAGTGAGGATTATTTATATCTTATAAAGCATTTACAAAGGAGAAAGCATTTAAACAAACACAACACAGAGGGATACAGAACACATAAATATTTTTTCAAGATGCAAGGTACACTTGATAAAAAAAATGAAAAATAAACCTCTGCGATTTCATTGAAAAAAATAATTTAAAGTAAATATTCAAGTGTACAGTTTCATTATTTGCATCTTGAAAAATATTTCAGCGTTCTCTATCCCTCTGTGTTGTGTTTGTTTATTTTTCTGTTAGGGAGATAACTGAGCCTTTAAATCTACTTTGTAATAGATATGCCTAATAAATAAAGAACAAGGCATTTATAGCTGTATTTATAAACTGCTTACTAGGGTTGCACGATACACCGGTGCTACGGTAGTATCGCGATACTAAAGCTTAAAAATACCCGCGGTGCCATCGCATTTTTTAAACGGTAGTATCGTCCATAAGGTAGTACCGTAAAAAAGATATGTAGTATGCACGGAAGCAACACTGTTTTAAATGTTCATTTGAACATGCATGCCAGCAGAAACATTACAAGTTGATTGCCAAATGTCTTTCTGCTGTGCTCTGTGTAGTATAGTCTGTGTATATGCTTTATATTGTATTGAGTGTTTCCCGACGCCTCAGTTCAGTTTGTAATGAGAAGTTGCACTTGCACGTCGTTGTTCATGCTGCAGTTTATCAGAAGAAAGGGTCTGATTCAGACCGTCTGATGTCATTTTAAAAAACAGCAGCTCAAGCATCACTTATTCAACATCATAATATCTTGCAAGAAAGTATTATCGCAGTTTTATTCATTTGACCACTTCTAAAACAGGTTTCGTTTCTGGAAGCATCTTTGCGATCACGAACGCAGTTCCATTCATTAACATAGCGGCTTTGCACTTGGTTTTATCAATCATTATATATATATTTTTATTCATTTATAATGTTATGTTTTAATATACATTCTGCTAACTTGGAAATTTCAAGATATGCGAGCAAAAAACTGCCAAAGGTACCAAAAGCTGGTTCAATGACCATGGTGTTACTGTGCTTGATTGGCCAGCAAACTCACCTGACCTGAACCACATAGAGAATCTATGGAGTATTGTCAAGAGGAAGATGAGAGACACCAGACCCAACAATGCAGATAAGCTGAAGGCCACTGTCAAAGAAACCTGGGCTTCCATACCACCTCAGCAGTGCCACAAACTGATCACCTCCATGCCACGCCGAATTGAGGCAGTAATTAAAGCAAAAGGAGCCCCTACCAAGTACTGAGTACATATACAGTAAATTAACATACTTTCCAGAAGGCCAACAATTCACTAAAAATGTTTTTTTTATTGATCTTATGATGTATTCTAATTTGTTGAGATAGTGAATGTCATTTTAAAAAACAGCAGCTCAAGCATCACTTATTCAACATCATAATATCTTGCAAGAAAGTATTATCGCAGTTTTATTCATTTGACCACTTCTAAAACAGGTTAAATAGTTCGTTTCTGGAAGCATCTTTGCGATCACGAACGCAGTTCCATTCATCAACATAGCGGCTTTGCACTTGGTTTTATCAATCATTATATATATATTTTTATTCATTTATAATGTTATGTTTTAATATACATTCTGCTAACTTGGAAATTTCAAGATATGCGAGCAAAAAATGCTCCTGACATTTCGGCAATATGACACGAGCAAGAGTGCTGTTTTTGTTTCGTTTCTGTGTTTGAACTTTGAATCCGAATCCGCGTTGTCTCTGAATCACTGATTCACTGAACCATTCATAAAAACAGTCATTTGATTCGCTTCTGAAGGATTCAGCCGTTTTGAAAGAATCGTTTGAATGACTCAGTGATTCAATCACGAACTTCTGCCACCTGCTGGCCGTTTGAAGTTTCTCATCTAAAAGTAGGCATATTACATTATTTCCAACATATTTCTATATTCAGAATTTAGTATTTAAAACATTAATCTCATAACTTTATTTATGCAATTATAAATACAGTCTAAATGTACAAATGCCACATCTAAATGTCACTTCATGCAGCTTCTGTATAGTGCTAAGATGAGTTTTGTTTAGATCATTTCATGATAACAATAGCCAGTCATTCATTCACATTAATTAAGTATTCAGAGAAAAATATTGTCTGTTTTCATTTACATCTATTTATTTATGAAATTGATTAATTTTATAGAATTTAATTTTAAATTAACACAATACTGCATGGTATCGTGATACTACTTGGTATCGTGATACTTCAGCTGGTATAGTATCGTAAGACATTTTTATGGTATCGTGACAACCCTACTGCTTACTAATGACTATTATTGTTGGGACAATGCTTAATAAAGGATGAACTAACTATTTACTAATGCTTACCTAATGATTCATAGTGTGCAGTTATTATGAAGTGTTACCAAGTGCTTTGTCATGTTGGTGGTGACACCTCTCTTGCAACATGTTTAGCTATCACAGATATTATACTTAACTTTTTTGGCTTCTGATCGCAATTGTAGCCAAACTTTGGAGCTCTTACTAGCGAGCAAGGTCCTGGCAGATCACTGTAGGTCTGGTCCTCACAGATGAAGAAAAAAAAAAGAGCATAGGAATCGATAGGCGGAATCGAAATTTTAATTTGACAACAAGTATCCGATTCCTGACCTTAAGTATCCGATTCTGGAATCGGAATCGATTTTCGATTCCCAACCCTACGTGTGCAGTGAGAAGATGTGTGCGTGCGCTCATCCGAAGTGCACAAATGCGCTTCTTCAGAACGCGCACAAATATTAAGCTCTTTCTGAAGTATTGTGTTTGAATGGACAAATTCACACAAAAATTATGTCAAAATGCCCGTCTTGGTAAGTATCCTATAGCAGACATAGCCGGTTGAATGTACTGTATCAGTGCATTCTCTTAAAGTGACAGCACTTTCTTAATATTAATCAAACAACAAGAAGGAAAATATAGCGATGGCGGGCCCAAGCCGGCAGTGCAAACGCCACCCCTGTGGCATCAAAAAACCGTGCCCAGCGGGCACATGCATTACAGTAACCCTCTGGCAGTCTGGTTTTAAGGGATATGGCAATTAAAGGGTTAATCCAAACCATCAACTCTGTGAAACACACACAGAACACAGTGGTGGCGCTAGGGCGGGTCTTAGCCCCATCACAAACTTGCTTAGCCCCGGCACAGCCCCCCCCAAGGATTTACAAATGATTTTCCTGTTTTTTAACTCTCGGTGTCACTCTCATTAACATTGAAAAATAAATATTAAAAACCTAAAAAATATGTGGCCTATAAACAATTGGTAATATGGGGAGGGGTCAAGCAACTCTTTGCAAGACGGTGAACGTCAGTCAATTCACTATAGAGAAAGTGAAAGTAAAAAAAACTGACGGCTAATGCTGCATTAATGGTGCATATTCTCTCTGAGACAACGAGAGACAAATCTATTTTAACATATGCTGATAATGGTATTTAACTGCCTTAAAAACATGAGAAGAAACGTAGTTCGCGTTAAACAGGTTGTTTTTGAAAATCGGTGCATGAAATAAAGCTGCTCTGAATTTTCATTGATGACTGCAGTGTTATAATTATAGGCCTATAATTCATTGTATAAATGAATAGACCTGTTTTAAAAAAAGTTTTTAAATATATTTTCAATGAGGAGTAAGTTAGCCTATTTTATTATTCTCACAGCGCATCATGCGGTGATGAGCTATGAAATTATTGCAGGGCAAATAATTTAATGTAATTTAATAATAAAAGTAATCTAATAATATAATAGGCCTAATAATAAGAATAATGTAACAGGCCTACATTAATTGGAAATGCTAAATTACTAATGACTATTAATGTTGGGACAATGCTTAATAAAGGATGAACTAACTATTTACTAATGCTTACCTAATGATTCATAGCATGCAATAGATCGTTAAAGATCGCGAACACGATTCAAACAAAAAATTACAAAGATTCGTCTGTTTCATTCCTCAACCTTTGACGTACAGCGTACGATCACATGTGATTTGAACATTTAAACCTGCGTTCGCGCTGTCACTGACCTGAAGAGAGCAGCTGTCATCTGTCTGGAATGAAACAGCCTCACAGTCTTTTCAACCACACAGTATCATTATTTCTGTGTTAGAAACATTCAAATCACAGAAGTACTGGGATAAATGTTTATAGTTCAGATATAAACTCTGACGTGTACGGTAGCGATTAAAATAGAGTAAATCACCTTTTGAAAGTAATTTGACACTTCAAATGTAGATTTATCGATTACATTGTTATGCCTGTAGGTGGCGAAAATGGGCTGTTAAAATGTATTTGTCTTTGAATCACACAAGACATTCGTTCAAGAACACTGATTCATCCAGTAATGAACCAAGTACATCTTGAGTGAGTCATTCATAAATTACATGTGATTTTGTTTAGTTGTCTAACGTGTTTTTCTTCAGAATCACGAGAGAAGCACAACTTCCATTGGGGAAAAAAAGAAAAAAGAAGAAAAAAAAATAATTTATCTAGAATCATGCAGTTATATTTTGCACACAAAGAGCTCTTAAAGAGTCCAGTTTTTATGTAGCTTGTTGATTTTTGTTCATGGTATTCAGCTCCGATAAATGGTTTGCAAAAAAGAGACACAGGATAAATGTTTGATATCATTATTTAATCACATTGGAATCTAAACTGGGAATCGAAAATAATCGGAATCGATAAGCAGAATCGGAATCGATAAAATTCAAACGATACCCAACCCTATGCACGCGCGAGCTCGCGTCTTCTGGCTCTTAAATGTTTAAACTGGCAAGGCTTAAATGAGTTTAGTTTAAACACAGATATCAACGTCTGCTGTTCAGGTCTCACCTGTGCATGCGCGCTATCAGCACGATGACGGAATAAATGACTGCTCATATTCCAGCATACGGCACTCACTGCTGTTGTAATGTATTGGGAAGCCAGAATGCGCATCCATCAACAGAAACATACATTAGCCGAACCCTGTTTGTTTTACATATTGTTATTTATAACAGACCATATTACAGATGAGTTGTCAGATTTAGGTTGTCCTAGTGCGTGCCGGACCGTGTGTGAAGAACCGTATGATTCGATTTTTTACAGAGAATGTAAATTTAAGTTTACTGCATATTCGACAGGTTTGGGTACCAGTACAAGCAAAGAAGCAAAGGAATATTTTGCTGACATGGAGAGACATCGAATTATGTTCAAGTACAATGGCACTGAAGATGATGCAGCCATCACACTGGTCAGTTGGTCACTACTGGTCTTGTTTGTACTACGTTTGGTGCAACATTACTTTTATTCAGATATTAACTGCATATTACTTTGACATATTTGGTAACATTGTGTGTGAACTCTGCTCAGGCCTTCAGTAAAAAGAAAACGGATGACAGGAAAGAGTGGCTGACTAATTTCATGGAGGACAGACGGCAGAGGAGGATGCATGGGCTGCCTGAGGTACAGCTCTCAATTACACAAAAATGAAAGAGAAATGTTTCTTATAGGTCTGAGCGATATGACAATATTATCGTATATCAATGATGTCTCGTAAGTATCATGATGTCGATGTCAACAGTCAGGTAACAGAAGATTATTGTCATTATCGGAGAAAAAAAGACAAATGGTAAACCTAGTAAGTTGCCAAATATTTTATATAGCCCCATAGTTACTGCACAGGGCTGCGTTTCCCAAAAGCATCGTAAGCTTAAGTACATCGTAGACCCATTGAAATCAATGGAACTATGATCAATTTAGGCTTACGATGCTTTTGGGAAAGGCAGCCCAGGTATTTTTGCATGCAAGAATTAAATATTTTTTATAGTAGGATGGTTTGGAATCGAAAAGCTATTCCAGTTTTGGAAATCAGATGCGTAAGGTCAGGAATAGAATTGATGCCAAGCTATATCTCTGCAATGCTTTGGCATATTGACACCAAACTTTGTGTGTGCCATTGTCAACTCACACAGAACACACCACATTGATTTGCCACCTACTGGTCAAACATGATAAGCCAATATGAATACCTTTACATTTCTGTGTGTATATGATATGACTAGTTTTACTCAAATGAAACGGTGAAACGCTGATGAAGTGACTCTCAGATCAGTTCTGGAGATGATGTTTGTGTGTTTATGTCCTCATTGAGACGGCAGACGCTGAGATCGCCGCGAGCGTCACGCGCGCTTCAGTGTGTGTGTTTGTGTGTATGTGTGTGTGTGGTAAAGCAAAACGCGCGTCTCTGCCATTCATTCATACAGAGATATGGTCGCATAATATGAGTTAATGCTTATTAGATCACGTAAATCAGTGGAAAATGAATAGAAATGATGATTCTGTGTAAAGAAACATCAAGTAAACATATAAAAACCCTGGCAAAGCTATATTATCAGGGCATGTGAGCAGCGCAGAGCGGAGAGCAGATCAGTGAAGGAGATGTTACCAGCATTGTCCAGTACAGATGTACTACAGCATGCCACAGCACAGCAGCGCTACTGCAAACAGGAACAAGTATACTACATAGAAACTTCCTGTCGGTGCGTTATTTGAGCGGACTATGCTTTTCCGGTGAGCATGAGCGGTAACTGAGCAGAATGCACATTGATAGAGCGGAATATTGAACGGAGCGTCACACTGCAGTGATGACGGCTGCAAACCTGAACACTGAGGCGGTGCGGCGCGGCATATATTTTCAGCTGCCGAAAAATCAGTGCATCCCATGTAAAATGGACTAAACGATTCTTCGAGGCACATAATTTGCCTCGAGGATTTTTTGTATTCGAATTACTCGAGTTACTCGATGAATCGTTTCAGCCCTAAACTGAACTAAATGATTTGTATTACTATATAAAAAAATAAAAATCAAAACGACGGTGAGGGACAGTGCCGCGGTGGGCAAGTGACGTAACCGGTGTTGTGACTTAAGTCAAGTCAAGTCAAGTCACCTTTATTTATATAGCGCTTTTAACAATACAAATTGACTTAACACCGGTATCACCGCCAACACCGTCTATCGCAGCAAGCCTACTAAATATGCATTTATCATTCTTTACAATCACAGCCAGAATGTCCAATTTCACCATGATTAACTTAAAATTGGGCTCTCTTATTTTTCCTCACAAAACGAAATTCATTTCAAACACAAATTTTTATAAGAACAGAGTGGAAATTATTAGCAACATCAACATAACAGCAAAGCTATTGTTTTCTGTTAGTTTAAGCACAAACAAAGAAAAGTAAAACCAATCTTTGGCAATAATTCAGGCCAAACTAAACATGGTGTGCGTTTATGGTGCATGTCGGCAATGTTGTCTCAGAGGGGGCGGGGCCTGGTGGAGGTGGGGCTTGGCTAGACGATATTATCGGATATCGCCATATTTTTAAGACGATTATTGATACGATTTTTTTTTACATATTGCCCAGCGCTAGTGTCTTACTGTGAACATATCACTTTTAAAAACAGAAATAGTGAATCTAAGCATTGTCCTGCATCTTGGGTACTGTTTGAATGCCCCCATTAAATCTGGATGGATTTCTAGCTGTGAATGAATCACTGCATAATCTAAATAAGGGTCCTGGAGGGACGGTGTCCTGCAGTTTAGTTCCATCCCTAAACAAACACACCAGCCTATAATTTAACTTGTAAACTACCCATAAACTACTTGTTAAAATGACTCTAACACTAGTGTTCTCTATTCTTTTTTTTGTTCTATCTATTTGTTTTCTTTTTATTTATTATAAAACATGACCCTCTAACACTAGCATTCTCTATTATTTTCCTATTCTATCTACTTGTTTATTTATTATGCAAAAAATAAAAAATAAATCTTTCTATGTGTATTGTATTAGACTAACAAAGACTTGTCACAGCACTTACATATTATTGCTCTTTTGTTGGTTTAATTGCTTGTGATGCTTTGGATAAAAGCGTCTGCTGAATGACTAAATGTAAATGTACATTTTCAGGAAATTCTGAAGAAATTCTAAAATCTGCAGGACAGTGACCTTTCAGTACTGAAGATGTCCATCACTGCTCTGAAAAGATATTAGCATTGTTATTTCAGGAAACTGAAAAATGGATGTTACATTAATTGCATTAATTATTCTTAATGTGTAAAATAACAAATGTTAATCACAGAAATTAACTTAATCTTCAAGTGTCAAGACTGTTTGAGGTTCTTTTAAACTTAGCTAGACCAACATTCACAGTTTGTCTTAACCAACATTTATTTCCTTTAAACTGAACTTTTTTTTTCTTTTCTTTTTTTCTTCTTCTTACTGTCAAGTACGAGTGACTACTTTTAGGAAATTAATAATTGTCTGATCATTCATTGCGCACGTCCTTGTTGTCTCATCACAGCAATTCCTATATGGCACATCAACACGACACCTGTCCTACAATGACTTCATCAATAAAGAACTCATCCTCTTCTCCAATTCTGACAATGAGCGTTCGATTCCATCGCTTGTTGATGGTGTGTATCTTTAGTTACGTTTTTACATGTTAAAACATGTTGAACTGGGTTTCTCTTCTTACCTTGAATGATATATTTTTTTTGCTGTCCTGATTCTATATGACTGAAGTGATATTGATGTAGATTGGCTGCTTGTCTGTGGTTTAACTGGGCTTCTGAACTTAATGTCTGCTTTCATCTGCTGTATGCAGGTCTGAAGCCGGGTGCGAGGAAGGTGTTGTTCACCTGTCTGAAGAGGAATGATAAAAGGGAAGTCAAGGTGGCCCAGCTGGCTGGATCCGTGGCTGAGATGTCTGCATACCATCACGGCGAAGTTTGTAGCAAACTTTTCTTTGCCTTGCTGCTTTTATTTATTCTTGGTACTAACTGATGTAGCGATTTACAGTGGTTTTCTTGATGCATTGATTAACAAGAAATCATATGCAACAGTCTTGAATCAAAAACCATGATTCGATTTATTTATTTGAAAATATTCAATTATAATAACACTCATTTATTGAAAAATAAAATATTTGAAATTGAACAGAATGAAAGATATGTGACAAGAAATGTTATCTTGTCTGCAGCAAGCCCTGATGATGACTATTGTGAATTTGGCCCAGAACTTTGTGGGCAGCAACAATATCAACATCCTTCAGCCTCTCGGTCAGTTTGGTACCCGTATCAACGGCGGTAAAGATGCTGCCAGCCCTCGTTACATCTTCACTATGCTTAGGTAAGGTTTTAATTGTTTTGACATATACTGGTGCCATACCTCCAAACAACGTGCAGTTTGAAGGTTATAAAAAATCAAAAACATTGCATGAATCTGTGTAGGCTATTCTATACATTATGTGCAAAAAAAGTTTAAAATATAGACATTACATTCTAAACCAAAAAATAATTTGCTGATTTTTTACCGTTTTAAAGCTAAAGTTAACAGCTCTCGTCCCCACCCTGCTCGTCACATTATATTTAATGTCTAACAAGATAAATTATAGCAAAATGTGTTTTAGTCATAATTACTGTGCTCCTATTTTGTTGTGCTGGTGTAGGGATGGGACAATAAATTGATATGGCGATATAATGCGATCCTTCTCCATGCGATACGAGCATCAATATCTGGTGCCAAATATCGATATTTTCATTAATACATAAAGCGCTCTAAATAGATTTCCCTGTTCACAGTGTCTAAAAATGCGTGGAAATCGCAGCAGCGCCATTTCCACCTTCTTTCCAAAGCGCTCTGAGCAACCATGAACCGCGTTCTCTGTGAAGATGGTGAAGCATCTCGGCATGGATTAAAGAACATCACCTACAGCTCAACCTGGCAAAGACTGAGCTTCTTGTTGTCCCTGCCACTCCGACTCTACAGCATGACTTCTCGATTCAGTTAGGCACATCAATAATTACCCCATCAACTTCGGTCAGAAATCTTGGTGTAATCTTTGATGACCAGCTGACCTTCAAAGAGCACATTGCAAAGACTGCTCGATCTTGCAGGTTTGCGCTACACAACATCAGAAAAATCAGGCCCTTTCTGACAGAGCATGCTGCACAACTTCTTGCCCAGGCCCTTGTCGTTTCTAGGCTGGACTACTGCAATGCTCTTCTGGCTGGACTTCCATCAAACACAATCAAACCTCTACAAATGATTCAGAATGCAGCGGCACGACTGGTCTTCTACGAGCCCAAAAGAACCCATGTTACACCTCTCTTCATCTCATTGCACTGGCTACCAGTGGCAGCTCGCATCAAGTTCAAGACACTGATGCTTGCATACAGAACGACCACATGCTCAGCACCCTCCTACTTCCACTCACTATTACGAATCTACATCCCCAGAAGTCTGAGATCTGCTAGTGAGCGACGCCTTGTGGTACCATCACAGAAAGGCTCAAAATCATTCTCCAGAACATTCTCATTCACCATTCCTGGATGGTGGAATAATCTTCCCACCCCTATCCGGAATGCTGGATCCCTGTCAATCTTCAAGCAACAACTGAAAACTCATCTCTTTCGGCACTACTTGACTTCATCCTAAACTTGTTCTAAAAAAAAAAAAAAAGTTCCCTTTATCTTTCTCTCCTTCCCTTGCTAGCTTGTACTTATTTGAACAATGACTGAGACTTGGTGTTACGAGCACTTCCTCTGTCTGATTGCCTCTTCAAGATGAATCGTTTTATGTATTCCCCAATTGTAAGTCGCTTTGGATAAAAGTGTCTGCCAAATGACTAAATTTAAATGTAAATGTAAGCACGAGGAACTGAAGGATAAACAGATTTCCAGCCACTGTATTAGCTCTACTGCTATATTATATGGAGATGAGAACTAAAAAAACTGCCCCGGAAGTGCCAGAACGGCTATCAGCGTGAACCATAGGCACCGATCATTTTATTATTGCAGAGCGCATATTCAGTTCACGAGTAGCCTATAACCTCACCGTTCGGATCGCAGGTGGATTTACCTCACTATAAGAGTGAGAGAGAGCGCCGCCGGTGCGTCCAGTTTTATGTGAACAAAACTGGATGCTCTCATTCTCCCTCCCTTCTCTCTCAGATATTACAAGTGCACGTTATGCAGTGTGAGGGCAGTGGGCACCTACCGGTAGAAACATAAATCTGCACCTATGGCATGGACGGCAAAACAAAACCTTGTCAGAGCCGTAATGCAGCGCAGGCGTGTATGTGCTTGTCGCGCGTCTACATTTGAAATAACGAACCTGAGCGCGCAAAAGACGCGATGCGAACGGCTATTTTTTCCATGGATGCCATGTGTGCAGGGCTCCGTTTTTATGATGAGAGGAGAGGAAAAGTTGAGAAAGCATTCCAGGTACCAGGTTGAAATGTACCAGGTATATATATATATATATATATATATATATATATATATACAGGTGCTGGTCATATAATTAGAATATCATCAAAAAGTTGATTTATTTCACTAATTCCATTCAAAAAGTGAAACTTGTATAATGTATACATTCATTCCACACAGACTGATATATTTCAAGTGTTTATTTCTTTTAATTTTGATGATTATAAGTGACAACTAATGAAAACCCCAAATTCAGTATCTCAGAAAATTAGAATATTGTGAAAAGGTTCAATATTGAAGACAACTGATGCCACACTTTAATCAGCTAATTAACTCAAAACACCTGCAAAGGCCTTTAAATGGTCTCTGTCTAGTTCTGTAGGCTACACAATCATGGGGAAGACTGCTGACTTGACAGTTGTCCAAAAGACGACCATTGACACGTTGCACAAGGAGGGCAAGACACAAAAGGTCATTGCAAAATAGGCTGGCTGTTCACAGAGCTCTGTGTCCAAGCACATTAATAGAGAGGCGAAGGGAAGGAAAAGATGTGGTAGAAAAAAGTGTACAAGCAATAGGGATAACCGCACCCTGGAGAGCATTGTGAAACAAAAACCCATTCAAAAATGTGGGGGAGATTCACAAAGAGTAGACTGCAGCTGGAGTCAGTGCTTCAAGAACCACTACGCACAGACGTATGCAAGACATGGGTTTCAGCTGTCGCATTCCTTGTGTCAAGCCACTCTTGAACAACAGACAGCGTCAGAAGCGTCTCGCCTGGGCTAAAGACAAAAAGGACTGGACTGCTGCTGAGTGGTCCAAAGTTATGTTCTCTGATGAAAGTAAATTTTGCATTTCCTTTGGAAATTAGGGTCCCAGAGTCTGGAGGAAGAGAGGAGAGGCACAGAATCCACGTTGCTTGAGGTCCAGTGTAAAGTTTCCACAGTCAGTGATGGTTTGGGGTGCCATGTCATCTGCTGGTGTTGGTCCACTGTGTTTTCTGAGGTCCAAGGTCAACACAGCTGTATACCAGGAAGTTTTAGAGCACTTCATGCTTCCTGCTGCAGACCAACTTTATGGAGATGCAGATTTCATTTTCCAACAGGACTCGGCACCTGCACACAGTGCCAAAAACTACCAGTACCTGGTTTAAGGACCATGGTCTCCCTGTTCTTAATTGGCCAGCAAACTCGCCTGACCTTAACCCTATAGAAAATCTATGGGGTATTGTGAAGAGGAAGATGCGATATGCCAGACCCAACAATGCAGAAGAGCTGAAGGCCACTATCAGAGCAACCTGGGCTCTCATAACACCTGAGCAGTGCCACAGACTGATCGACTACATGCCACGCCGCATTGCTGCAGTAATTCAGGCAAAAGGAGCCCCAACTAAGTATTGCTCATACTTTTCATGTTCATACTTTTCAGTTGGCCAAGATTTCTAAAAATCCTTTCTTTGTATTGGTCTTAAGTAATATTCTAATTTTCTGAGATACTGAATTTGGGATTTTCATTAGTTGTCACTTATAATCATCAAAATGAAAAGAAATAAACACTTGAAATATATCAGTCTGTGTGGAATGAATGTATACATTATACAAGTTTCACCTTTTGAATGGAATTAGTGAAATAAATCAACTTTTTGATGATATTCTAATTATATGACCAGCACCTGTATATATATATATATTAGTGCTGTCAATCGATTAAAAAAATTTATCGCGTTAATCACAGTCATGGACTGTGATTTATCATGATTAATCACAAATTTAAAATACTAGGATTTACCTGTAAATGTGTTGAAATAAAGAAATGCATGACAAACTAGTTTAAGGAAACATAACCTTTCACACCTCCGACAGGTATGAGACATAATCCTTATTATTCTTTTGTTTTTATTCAGCCATTATCAGCCTTTATACAGGCAATAAAATGTTTACCAAGCCACATCACTTCAATCCCAGGATACATTTACCCAACTATTATCAAAAGTATTTCTAAATAAATACAACAAAACATTTTCTTGCGACCTTACGTGAAGTATTATGACAAAATGCATTATGAAGAAGAACTGGACCTGCTCTGCAGGTGCATAAGAGCTTACATTAGCATCATGCTCCATAAGACAATTTATGTGATTAATAGTACACTTTTACTCAGAACTCACTTCAAACCACCATCGAGTGTTTGTAATAACTTCCTTTTGCGATCACATGTGGAATTTGGTTGTTCACTGTTGTTAAAATATGCTTTTTATAGCCTTTTATATCGCTGCAAAAATTAGCATTTCAGATGTAAGTTACATATTCATCTCAAGAAAATCACATAGAAACCATATCCTATCGTAATCGTGTGTTTATTATTTTATATAATGTATAGTGGCTGTTGTCATGTTTATTTCTGCTGTGTTGTATGCTCTGGCTGAAACTCACGTTGTTTGTGATGTTACAAGCGCCTCTCCATTCCGAAGTTGCCAGGTGTACATTCCAAGTATGATACACATTAGTAAAATGATCTATTTTAGTTTTTATTTGTCTATATACACTTTGGGTGGCCGCGGTAGATTATAAAAGTACGTTAGCCCAAAAAACCGCAACCCTCGGCTCTGTAATTTTTCCTGCGACTGTATTTTCAAAATAGCCCAGAACGTCTCGGTTACGTATGTAACCCTCGTTCCCTGAAGGAGGGAACGGAGACGTCACGTCGGGTGACCGACGAATTGGGATCTCGCTTAGAGAGACCAATCCACTACGAGTGTATCTAAACGAGCCAATGCACATTGGCATGCGATTATTGCATCCAGCTGCTGCTGATCACAGCGTGAGTATAAGTAGGCAGCAGGTGCAGCGCATATTCAGGTTTTCGCTGAGGAGCCGAGCCGGTGACCCGGCCGCTCAGCGGTGGTACAGTAGCCGTGGCGACGGGACGTGACGTCTCCGTTCCCTCCTTCAGGGAACGAGGGTTACATACGTAACCGAGACGTTCCCTATCAGTCGGTCACTCCGAGTCACGTCGGGTGACCGACGAATTGGGATCCCTACCAAAAGGCCACGGATACTGCCCCTTCCAGTGCCCTGTGGAAGCCTCCTGCCTAGGGCGCAGGTCAGAGCTTCACAAGAAGACCAGCTACTGTTGCTATGGCACTACCCACTCAGTAAGACTGGATAACACTGGGAAACGTACCCGTTCCACTTGGAACAGGAACGCTGCGGAAGCCCAACCTTCCCGAAGGAGGTTCAGAAGCACTTACGCATATGAACAACCGATTAGGTGCATATGGAAGATTAGAGGTGATTGTAGCCTCTTAGCAGAATGTCTGCCGGGGAACACGGGCTCTGAGGCTATACCGTGGACTTTACACATATGGGATCCAATTAGGTCTCACATATGGACCCCAGCCCTCTACCGGTTCTCACGGATTCACCAAGTGAGGGCCTGGCGCCGGACGCTCCGCCACGTCTGGCTGCCGAGGGGACGGAGGAGCTCTACAGGGTCTACAGTATGGACTCTCTGGAGTAGTTTCAGCAAGCCGACCCGAAACCGGAGCCTCTCAGTGCTTCTACCCGTTTGAGGTGAGAACACAGGAGGAGACCGGTTCCACACGAAGGCTATAGAACCTAGCGAACGTGTTAGGGGTCGCCCAACCCGCAGCTCTACAGATATCTGCCAGCGAGGCGCCACGAGCCAACGCCCAGGAAGAAGCAACACTTCTAGTAGAGTGGGCTCTCAACCTGAACGGGCAAGGCACACCCCATGCCTGATAAGCCAGGGTGATGGCATCCACTATCCAGTGGGCCATCCTCTGCTTGGAGACGGCATTCCCCTTCTGCCGGCCTCCGTGACAGATAAAGAGCTGGTCTGAGGTCCTGAAGCTTTGCGTCCTGTCAACGTAGCATCTCACTGCTCGGACGGGACAAAGCAAAGCTAGGGCTGGGTCTGCCTCCTCCGAGGGCAGCGCTTGCAGGCTCACCACCTGGTCCCTGAAGGGAGTGGTGGGAACCTTGGGCACATAGCCGGGCCGGGGCCTCAGGATTACCTGGGAGTCAGCCGGTCCAAACTCTAGGCACGAATCGTCGACCGAAAATGCGTGCAGGTCCCCTACCCTCTTGATGGAGGCCAATGCGAGCAGGAGCAGAGTCTTCATTGAAAGAAACTTCAGCTCGACTGTTTGCAAAGGCTCAAATGGGTCCTGCTGTAGTGCTGTGAGCACTAGAGACAGGTCCCAAGAAGGTATAGAGGGGGGCCGCGGAGGATTTAATCTTCTCGCCCCCCTAAGGAACCTGATGACCAGGTCATGCTTCCCCAGCGACTTCCCGTTCACGGGGTCATGGTTAGCAGCAATTGCAGCCACATAGACTTTAAGGGTGGAGGGAGACAGCCTTCGCTCCAGCCCTTGCTGCAGAAAGGACAGCACGACTCTGATCGGGCACTTCTGGGGGTCTTCTCGGTGAGAAGAGCACCACTCGACGAACAGGTTCCACTTCAAAGCGTAAGCATGTCTCGTAGACGGCGCTCTCGCCGAAGTGATGGTGTCAACTACCCCTTGGGGTAGGTCACCTAGAACCTCCGCGTCCCGTCCAGGGACCAGACATGAAGTTTCCAGAGGTCTGGACGCGGGTGCCACAAGGTGCCCCGTCTCTGAGTCAGTAGATCCTTCCTCAGAGGAATCTGCCAAGGAGGGGCTGTCACGAGGAGCATCAGTTCTGGGAACCAAGTCCGAGTGGGCCAATACGGCGCCACGAGCAAGACCTGCTCCTCGTCCTCCCTGATCTTGCACAGTGTCTGTGCGAGAAGGCTCACTGGGGGGAACGCATACTTGCGAAGGCCCCGCGGCCAGCTGTGTGCCAGTGCATCCGTGCCGAGTGTGCCCTCGGTCAGCGAGAAAAACAACTGGCAATGAGAGGTTTCTAGGGACGCAAACGGGTCTACCTGAGCTGGCCCGAAACGTCTCCACATCAGCTGGACCGTATGGGGGTGGAGTCTCCACTCTCCGGGGAGCGCAGCTCGTGACAGCTCGTCGGCTGCCCGGTTGAGCAAGCCCGGAATGTGAATGGCACGAAGCGACCTCAGATGCTTCTGACTCCAGAGGAGGAGGTGGCGGGCGAGTTGCGACATGCGACGGGAGCGTAGACCACCTTGTCGGTTGATGTACGCAACGGTCGCAGTGTTGTCCGTGCAGACCAGTACGTGTTCGCCTCGTAGGCGGCTCCTGAGGCGGATCAAGGCCAGGCGTACTGCCAGCAACTCTAGGCAATTGATGTGCCAGTGCAGTTGGGGGCCCGTCCAAACCCCCGACACTGCAAGCCCGTTGAACGTGGCACCCCAGCCAGTGGTGGAGGCATCCGTGTAAACCACAGCATGCCTGGAGACCTGTTCCAGGGGCACTCCTGCCCAAAGGAACGAAAGGTCCAACCACGGGGTGAGGGTTTGGCGGCAGGCCGGTGTGACTTGGACCCGGTGAGTGCCGTGTTGCCACGCCCACCTCGGGATTCGGCCATGAAGCCAATGTTGAAGCGGTCTCATATGAAGCAGCCCCAACGGCGTAACTGCCGCCGTAGCTGCCATATGCCCCAGGAGCCTCTGAAATTGTTTCAGTGGGACCGCTGTCCTGCTCTTGAACGTATTCAAGCAGTTCAACACCGACTGAGCACGTTCCTGCGTGAGGCGTGCTGTCTGACTGACCGAATCCAACTCCATACCGAGAAAAGAGATCCTCTGCGTCGGGGAGAGTTTGCTCTTTTCCCAGTTGACCCGAAGGCCCAACTGGCTGAGGTGTGAAAGCACCCAGTCCCTGTGTTCGCACAACTGGTCCTGAGACTGAGCCAGTATGAGCCAGTCGTCGAGGTAGTTGAGAATGCGAACACCCTGTTCTCTCATGGGAACAAGGGCTGCCTCCGCAACTTTCGTGAAGACACGGGGCGACAGGGACAGCCCGAAGGGCAGGACCTTGTACTGATATGCCCGTCCTTCGAACGCAAACCGCAGGAATGGCCTGTGGCGCGGAAGGATCGACACATGGAAGTACGCGTCCTTCAGGTCGATCGCTGCAAACCAATCTTGGGGACGGATGCATCCGAAGATACGTTTCTGCGTGAGCATCTTGAACGGAAGCTTGTGAAGGGCCCGGTTCAGGACGCGCAGATCCAAGATCGGTCTCAACCCACCGCCTTTTTTGGGTACAATGAAGTAGGGGCTGTAGAACCCTGTCCTCATATCGGCTGGAGGGACCGGCTCTATCGCATCCTTCGCCAGGAGGACTGCGATCTCTGCGCGCAAGACAGGAGCATCTACCGCCTTCACTGAAGTGAAGTGGATGCCCCTGAACTTGGGAGGACGCCGGGCGAACTGAATCGCATAGCCGAGTATAATGGTCCGACGGAGCCAACAAGACGGACTGGGAAGCGCTAACCAGGCTCCCAGAAACTGTACAAGTGGCACCAACGGAACCACCGACGTACCCGCGGTGGGGCAGCGAGGGGGAACGCAGGGACCCTGTTCGGGCGTCTCGATGCCGGTCCGAAACAGGGTCAGAGTGTGCGCAACACTTACCCGCGTCCTGGCAGAGGGTGCGTGAGTAGTACATTTGATCGCACTCTCGAACCGCCCACAGCTGCTCACTGGCGAGAGAGGAGGGTGAGTGTGACTCAAGACTGGCTCGTCCACAACTCCCCAGCCCCTCTGGGGACCCAGAGATAGAGGAAACTGCTCTTTTGTTGAGTTTTTGGGTACCACTGACCGTGAGGCCAGTGGCGGGGAAAAAAGAAACAAAAGATTCTCCACCCGGCCCTCCTCCGGGGGAGGGAGTGGTGCGTTCACCATCTCCCGAAGAGCATCCTCCTCCATCTCCGGGTCGCCCGTCTCAGGGCCTCTTGCTCTTACGCTTGCCACCAGGTTTGGCGGGGGCCTGGACGGGCGGGGCGGCTGCCCTGCGACCGGCTCCACGGCGCTGCTTTGCTGGAGGCTGCTGCGATTGCTGTGCGGGAGCGGGGGCGGCGGCAGGGGGCCGCCCTCGGCGACGAGTAGACCGCCCCCTTGCAGGAAACGGAGTCTGGTCCGCAACTCCGCGACGGTCATTTTCCCGCACTGGGAGCATGACTCGTCCACGAAAGCCGCCTCAGCGTGCTTAATGCCCAGACACGAGAGGCAGCGATCGTGACCATCACCCGGCGCCAGGTAACGACCGCATCCAGAAACGCACGGGTGGAAGGACATCTTTAAAAAGACGCGTCTTTGAAAAGACGTTCCACCCGCGAATGCTCTTTTAGAGAAATTGCTCTCTTAGTGTGCTGAAGCGCACAGGGGAGATGGCCGCTTGCAACACAATCAGAGGTAGTGCAATCTGATGTGTGCAGTCCACTCGAAGGAAAAAAAAGACCACCGCCGCTGAAGCGCCGTAACACCAGCACGAGAGTCCTCTGGAAGAGCGTGCTTGCTTGCAGACACCGTAGTAGACAGGCTTGTCAGGAGCAGAACGATGAACCGCTCGGCTCCGAAGCGAAAAGCTGAATATGCGCTGCACCTGCTGCCTACTTATACTCACGCTGTGATCAGCAGCAGCTGGATGCAATAATCGCATGCCAATGTGCATTGGCTCGTTTAGATACACTCGTAGTGGATTGGTCTCTCTAAGCGAGATCCCAATTCGTCGGTCACCCGACGTGACTCGGAGTGACCGACTGATAGGGAACTAGGGTTGTCACGGTACCAAAATTTCAGTATTCGGTACCAATACCAGTGAAAATCCACGGTTCTCGGTACCAATTTCGGTACCAAAGCAAAACACAAAAATATGCTAATTAAAAAACACATTTTTATTAATAAAGTTAAACAAAAATAAACTGCAGAAAAACCAATGCCATTTTTTATGCTTATTTAAAATTCTTTCAAGTTTTTCCACAATTAATAAAAGTATGAAAAAAAGTTCCACTCAAAAGTTTGTCATATTTCTGCTGCTGCTGAAAAACAACTGTAAACTGTCTGTTTTAGGGTTTGCTGGTGCTTCATGATCTTCCTGCAGCTGTAAAAGGAAAATATAATATTAGTAAAGCAGTGGGCTGAGTCTGACCTAATGCAACATTAGATCATTGACTCCAGCTAAAATATAACATTTCAGTAAATAACAAACCTCAGCTTTTATAATAAATTTAGATAAGATTATATATTTTAAGACAAGTGCATATCAAATAGAAGGAAACTGTAGTATTAAAAACACTTTACAATAAGATACCATTTTTTAGATAGCATGACCTATCAAATAAACAATAGTTATATATTGCAATTATTCTTCTTAGGGTTCATTTCAAAATTTACAAATACATAAAATCAATCAAAGTTCAATCTGTTAAAATTATTTAATGCACAATGAACAATGATCATGTGTTTGTATTAAATAACATTCACAAACATTAATTAATGTTGTAAAAATATATTGTTCACTCACTGTAAGTTGATGTTAGATAATAACATGAAGTCATTGTAAAGTCTATACTTGAGATAACATTTGACTGTACTTTCATTTAATACAAACTGTGTACATATTTAGTTTTAAAGGGCTTTTAAAACTGCTAGTTATCCAGCCAAGAATAACAACAACTAGCAAAAAAAAGAAAAAACAGGCCAGAACTGTTTTCTGACGGACAGATATGACATAAACACTATTAACTGTTTGTACATTCATTCAAGCCTCTGGTGTGTAACAATAGTAAATACCATCATGTCCTCCTGTTGTTTTTACCCTAATAAAAGATATAGGCACATTAAGTAGTTAATAAAGAAACTTCATTCTAATGCTCATTATATTAGCGTTAGCCGCGCTTATGCAGAGGCTTAACTCTGCTATAACGGCAGTTTATTTTAATCCGACATTCAAATTCAAATATAGAATAATATTCATAACAGAATATCTAAATATTAAATATTAAATAGAACTTACCTGCTTGAACTCTTTCAGTTGATCTGGGTGTCAGTCTTTAAAGTGTTGTTAGTTTGATGCATTTCCTCCTTTGGATGTCGCACGTCTCTGTGCTTTTATGAAGCGAGCGCATCTGCGCAGCTTTCAGATCACACAGCAAGAACCGGGTTGACCCGGGTACTCGGTACCACCGGGACTTAAAGACACCTGGTACCGTGACGTTTTCATTTTTTTAGTACCGACTTGGTACCGAAGTACCGGGTCTTTTGACAACACTACCCAGAACACTTGTGCCACAGCCGCTACCCTGGCAACACTGTTTGCTGTACCCTCATCACACACTGATAGATAACCTTCCGCGTTGCGATGACGGGAAGAAGTTGGGGTCAAACCTTATCAAACGATTAATTTGCGTTAAAAAAATATTAACGCGTTAAAATTTTTAGATTAATCACATGCGTTAACGCGTTAAAGTTGACACCCCTAATATATATATATATATATATATATATATATATATATATATATAAAGTTGATAAGCAGTTAAATGTGTTGGTTTACACACAGAGAAAAGTGTAAGCTTTTAATAAGTCCAAGAATAAAATTATTAATTTACTTAACATGTTAAAATTGATTTACAGAACTTTTTTTTGCTGTTTTCTAACAGTTTGGACTTCAATAAAGAAGTGAAACTTGCACTTAATCTTTTCACAGGCATTTTGATTTCATAGTTAGACAGATATCGTGATGTATCATTATATGATTGTCTAGCAATATATCTATTATCGCAGAATCGCTGTATCATGATATTATCGTTATTGTGAGCCATGTATCGTGATTGTATCGTGAGGTACCCTGCGATTCCCACCCCTATGCTGGTGTGCTTCAAGAAGACTCGCTTACTGTCACGACAAGCCTTTATGCAAAATGGAAATAGTCATGTGACATAACATGTAGATAAGGATAAGGCTGTTAAATGTTATGTGTTGAGTCTCATACAGATAAAACAACACATTTATCTGTCAAAGCGCCTTGCAGGGCAAGCTGTGTCAAACAACAGGTGCATCTCAATAAATTAGAATGTCATGGAAAATTTCATTTATTTCAGTAATTCAACTCAAATTGTGAAACTCGTGTATTAAATAAATTCAATGCACACAGACTGAAGTAGTTTAAGTCTTTGGTTCTTTTAATTGTGATGATTTAGGCTCACATTTAACAAAAACCCACCAGTTCTATCTCAACGAATTAGAATACTTCATAAGACCAATAAAAATAACATTTTTAGTGAATTGTTGGCCTCCTGGAAAGTATGTTCATTTACTGTAAATGTACTCAATACTTGGTAGGGGCTCCTTTTGCTTTAATTACTGCCTCAATTCGGCGTGGCATGGAGGTGATCAGTTTGTGGCACTGCTGAGGTGGTATGGAAGCCCAGGTTTCTTTGACAGTGGCCTTCAGCTCATCTGCATTTTTTGGTCTCTTGTTTCTCATTTTCCTCTTGACAATACCCCATAGATTCTCTATGGGGTTCAGGTCTGGTGAGTTTGCTGGCCAGTCAAGCACACCAACACCATGGTCATTTAACCAACTTTTGGTGCTTTTGGCAGTGTGGGCAGGTGCCAAATCCTGCTGAAAAATGAAATCAGCATCTTTAAAAAGCTGGTCAGCAGAAGGAAGCATGAAGTGCTCCAAAATTTATTGGTAAATGGGTGCAGTGATGTTGGTTTTCAAAAAACACAATGGACCAACACCAGCCGATGACATTGCACCCCAAATCATCACAGACTGTGGAAACTTAACACTGGACTTCATGCAACTTGGGCTATGAGCTTCTCCACCCTTCCTCCAGACTCTAAGACCTTGGTTTCCAAATGAAATACAAGACTTGCTCTCATTTTGCTTGACAATCCTCATAAGGCTGCGGTTCTCTCGGTTGGTTGTGCATCTTTTTCTTCCACACTTTTTCCTTCCACACTGTTAACATGCTTGGATACAGCACTCTGTGAACAGCCAGCTTCTTTGGCAATGAATGTTTGTGGCTTACCCTCCTTGTGAAGGGTGTCAATGATTGTCTTCTGGACAACTGTCAGATCAGCAGTCTTCCCCATGATTGTGTAGCCTAGTGAACCAAACTGAGAGACCATTTTGAAGGCTCAGGAAACCTTTGCAGGTGTTTTGAGTTGATTAGCTGATTGGCATATTCTAATTTGTTGAGATTTTGAGTTTTTGTTAAATATGAGCCTAAATCATCACAATTAAAATAACCAAAGACATAAACTACTTCAGTCTGTGTGCATTGAATGTATTTAATACACGAGTTTCACAATTTGAGTTGAATTACTGAAATAAATGAACTTTTCCACGACATTCTAATTTATTGAGATGCACCTGTATATTCTTTTGTTTAAATTGTGTAATATGAAGCATTATCATGTTTACGGCAACTTCGTATGCTATGTATGCCACTCCGCTATGTTTCAGATGCATTGTCTCCATTAGTTGTCAATTATGTTCATTATCGATTTATTTTATTGATTAGTTGTGGTAGCCCTAATGCTTTTATTGACATTTTAATACATATGGTTTAATTTCATTCATTCTTCTATCACATAGTTTGACATGAATTCTAATCACTATATTTTGCTTTATAACTGTCTTTATCTAAAAGAAATCAGTTTTTATCTTTTCTTACAGTCCCTTGGCCAAACTGCTGTTTCCTGCTGTGGATTCTAGCCTGCTGAAGTTTCTGTATGATGACAACCAGAAGGTGGAGCCAGAGTGGTACATACCCATAATTCCCATGGTACTGGTGAACGGAGCTGAGGGTATCGGGACTGGTTGGGCCTGCAAGATCCCCAACTATGACCCACGAGAGATTGTCAACAACATTAACCGTATGCTCAACCACCAGGACCCTCTTCCCATGGTAAGACCTCATCCTTGCTCTTGTCCTGACCACTGCATGGTACATTTCCAGGCATGTGACGGAAAAACATTTTTATAACATGATATCTGCAGCAACTTTAATGTTGATATCCACCTTATTTTTGGATACTTGTTTTCAGATTTTTAACTTGAATGTGCTAGGCTTAACCTGTTAGCCTGCACCAGGACGCCGGCGCACTGAACGCTCTTTGTTTGCATATGTCATTGTTTGTGAATAGATTAAATGAAACGGGACAAAGTTAATCTTGACAAACTATATATCATTCTGAAGGTCTAAGCCTCAAGCATCGAAGAAAGATCGCTGTTTTTCGATAGAAAGCTTATAAGGAATATATTTGCTAAATTTGTGTAAGCAGTACACATCAAAACATTTATAAAAAAATGCAGTACATACCAGATTCATCCTGATGAGACACAAACGTGTGTGACGGTATCTGTATGATTACATCTGTATGGCTGATAATCAGCGTGTAATTGCTGACTGTTGACGGCTATCAGTGTGAATGCAGTCTATATAAAAGGCCATTATAATGTGATTATTGACTATATGGGTGGCCATCTGTATGATTACCATCTGTATGAATGATCGTCAGCATGTGATTACTGATGTATGAGCACCTATCTGTATGTCAGGAAATGTGTATGTAGGCTACTTGACATTCAAAGTTATTACTATAATTCAATCACTCAAAAATTATTCTTATTGTATTTTTCTAGTGCTCAAATAAATCACTTATACGATGTCTAAGATTCGGTCTACTGTTTTATAATTGAAAAACTATGCAGGAGTTTTTTATAATGACTAAATAGCTTGTAGAACTCTTCAATACATTTGGTAAATATTTTTCCTCAAACGGGGGTGGGGGACTAGAAAAATCTCAGAAAAATGGTTGCAGGCATGGGCGACATTTGACTCTCAAGTCAGGGGGGGCAAAATAAAGAAAAGAAAAATAAATATGTTTCGAATGTATGCTGCAGGGATTGAAATTAACTTTTTCACTCACCAGCCAATTTGGCTACTAAATTTTTAAGTTACCGGCCATTCATAACTTCTACTAGCCAAAATAAATAAATAAATAAAAATTATAAAAAAATAAAACCTTGAGGCTGTCTACACTGGATGTGACAAAGCAACTGTTTCAAATCATTTTGTGTCAGTACTACAGGTGTGCGATATTGACAAAAAATAATATCTCAATATTTTCTGGGATTTTATTGATAAAGATAATTAGCTAAACGATATTTTGCTGAGTGTGTTATTGTGCTGTTATCTGAAGGACCGTGGACAGCTGACTCCTAAAGTTTTTGATAATCTTCATATTCTGTGTGGTCACTTCACAGCAGTGATAGAAATTAATCTTTTCCAATAAGTTTAAATTGATTTTATGGGCATTTTTACCCTTATAAAGCCTTTTTTTTTTAGATTGTTGACATTTAGACTGTTACTAAACAAATTAAATCAGTATCAACAAAATTCATCTTTGCAGAAGTTGCATATGAAGTGGCATTTAGATGTATGTACACAGTTTAATGCAGCTTAAAGGGACATGGAATGCTTTAACTTGCAGTTACAAATGCATAAATAATGTTTTGATATTTTAAACATGAAATGTTGAATACTGATATTTTAAATTATTTTAAAAATGAAAAGGGACTTTAAATGTGAAACTAAACCCGCCAGTAGGTGGCATCAAGTCACTGAGTCACCTTTAATAAGTGAGTCACTGCAATTGAACCGAATCATTTAAACAGTTGATTCATTCAGGAACGAAACATATCGTCATGTTGCTCAGAGACGCAAAACAGTGCTTTGTCTGTGTTTGAAATTATTTTTGTGGCGAAATAGAGCAAATAGGCAATATGGTGTCTAAAACGTAAGTCTGTTCATATTAACTTATTGTTTATTGAACTGTTGTATAAAATCAATATCACGTAACGTAACCATGCTGATTTTTAAAGAAAAAACGGCAGTCGAGCCAGACGTCATCACGTAGTCGCGTATGCGTGCACTGTGTAGGTGTGTTTTGTTTGGTTTTTTCAGTATACTCAGGGACGGATTATGACGCAGCGGTGCCCTAGGCACAGACTGAATAAATGCCCCCCCTCAGTTACCCCCCCCCCCCCAAAAAAAAATGTTAACTATATCATGAGATGTCTCGATTCTCAATAAGTAAATGGATTTTGGACCTTTATGTCTCACAGACGCACACCCATTACAGACACGAACACACGCAGAGACACCGAAAGAAACTTGTTGTCAGTGCTGTGGCTGCCCCACGAATTTATCAATAAAATAGTTTCGCAGTTGAAAAGCTACATGACATTTCTCAGTAGCGAGGTTCTTGAGGCAGTTCAACTTAAAGATTTGTTATTAGACGCTGCTGCTGAACATTGTTGAGAGACGCACATATGCTGGTATTCACACGCGCTTAATCTCTCTCTCTTTAATAAGTGTGTTAGACTACATTAATAACTGCATTAGCCTGCATATCAATGGCTCAAGCCCCTGTTATTAGCTCTAAAATTACGTTTTGGAAATTGCAATGGAAGGTTTATGAGGTGCGCAAGAAATTAGTTCAACACACATTAAGAGATTTCAGGATGGAAACATGACAAATGTCTTGAAATAAATCATTGTCTTGATATGTGGTTGTGACTCCAAGCCGTTAAAATTATTACAGAAATAATGCACTGTTAATAAAGCATCTGTTACGGGGCTGACGAGACGTGAGACATGCGGATCCATATGCAAGCTTTTAATATGAGACATGGTCAAAACACAGGCAGGGTCGGACAGTGGCAAACAGGTATAACACAGACAAGGCAGAGAATAGTCCTAAGGCAAGCGTGGGTCAACGATCGGCGAACAATATCCAGAGGGCTAGGCAGAGAGAATAATCCAGGAGAACGGGCAGGAATCAGAACACAGGAAATCTAACTAGGAAACACTGGGAACGCTTTGTAATGCAGCTAGGCTAAACAATACTCGGCAGAGAGCAAGAGAAAGTCCAGAGCTTATGTAGTGTGTGTGATTGGGTGATGGTGATTGTGAGATGGTTATCAGGTGCAAGCGTGATCAGTGTGAACAGCTGTGTCAATGCAGTGGGTGATGGGAAATGTAGTTTCTGAGTGATCTGTAACTGTCTGTGTGGTGTGAAAGTCAATGTGATGGGTTAGTGACCTCTTGTGGTAAATGACCAGAAGTTCATGGCCTGGATTTGTGACAGCATCACTCATCATAGTTCATCGCGATCTCACAAAGTTCTATAATCAAGCTCTCTGAACTACACAATGATTCTACAATGAATTTACATCGCATCTGCACTTAGTTAGGCTAGTCATCATGAGATGATTCACGAGCCGAGCGTGCAAAACTCCACGCTTTCAGCTGTGAGTGAATTCTGAAAAATGACAACGTTTCTGATTGGCCATTGCGTTGAAGAAATCAACAGATATGTCTTTGATTGGATACATTGCTCAACGCTGCAAAAACACTTTGGATAATTTTCCAGATCTTTTAATTGTGTTTGCTTTCGTTTGAGGGTATTTAGCGCCGTCTAGTACCCCGTACAACCACGCCTGGGCTGACATCAGAGATTCCATGACTGACAATATCAGGGGGGGGGCAACTGCCCCCCCTAATGTCGCCCATGGTTGCAGGAATCTCATTTTTCATGGTATCTTCTTCAGATTTGAAATATAAACTCATGAGACATGTGACTTTCAACCCATTACTTTTCTGGATTGCTCCAGGACTGATTTCATGTATTTTTAGATGAAATTAAAAAGAAATCAGTGTGGTACAATTTTTTTCAAGGCACTTCAGTGTCTATAACTTTTTATATTTTTGAGCATTATCAACTCTGGATGATGGATAGTAAAGCCCAAATGGTCTTCTTTCCAAAGACACCAAAATTGTGTGTGTGGCACACTGAAGTCAGGAACTATTACCATTTTAAGTTAGTTAGTCATTTTCAGCTGTGATTCCCAATATGGGGGTGCTGGCTAACAGGTTAAGGTGTCCACTGCTTTTTGTTATTTTAACTGTTCAAAAACAGTATGTTATTCTTGTTAATATTGCAAACTTTAAAAACTTTAGGGTTTATGTACATTTCAGGGTTTGTGATGTCACCAAATCTCATTGTAGTCCCTACCATCTTGATCCTTTCAAGATGGCGCCGCTGTGTTCGGATGCCGTCCAGGTCGCTCCACTTAGATTGTGCTTTTATTTACTTTTTTACTTACTTTTGCTTTCTCTTTTTACACACATAACGTCTGCACTGATCACTTACGACAAATTAACACTTTTGGACATTGGACACCGCTACACTAACCTGTTTCAGGACACTTTATCCCCGAATCCATCATAGCCTCTTGAGATTCTTCGGAAAGTGGAGGAGAACAATGGCCACAGGCGAAGGATCAAGAAACACCGTGGAAAACGCGCTGGTATTCGCAACAGACTGAGGAAAAGGGCTCAAAGTCCTCCTTTACCGAACATTCTGCTCACTAATGTCCAATCCTTGGAGAATAAAATGGATGATCTTAGAGCCAGGATAAGTTTCTAACGGGACATAATCAAATCAAATCACATTTATTGTCACATCATCACAGCACATGTGCCTTGATGAGTGAAATTCTTGAGAGCGTGCTCCAGACAGTGCAGAAACAATTAACATATAGACAGTACCATTACATACTTACAGACTTATACAGATGACAATGTGCAATATACACATACATATACTCAGTTCACACAGTGTACTATTAGACATACTTACAGTTATCAATACACATTATACACCGTATGTACACATTCTACATTATGTACACATATATGTACACACATACAGTATGTACACATATATACATGCACAGTAATGTGCAACGGTGCAGTAGATTGTACATAAGCTGGATACGCAAATGTCATGTATGTGCATTGGATGGTATCCAGTGGTAGCAGATAGTTTGTTGTATTTGTGCAGTGTGTACGTGTAGTCCAGATTTAACTGTGGAGTTAAAGTGCAGTGCGTGGCATATCGTAAAGTGGGAGTGTGCTGTAAGGTGTATTAGTTCTGGCTGTTCATTAGCCTGATAGCCTGAGGGAAAAAGCTATCCCTCAGTCGGCTAGTGCGGGATCGGATGCTGCGGAGATGTCTTCCTGAGGGCAGCAGAGAGAACAGTCTGTGGGACGGGTGGCTGGATTCCTTGATGATCCTCCGGGCTTTCCTTATACACCGCCTGGTGTAGATGTCCTGGAGGGAGGGAAGCTCACCTCCAACAATGTGGCGGGCAGTTCGCACAACCATTTGCAGAGCTTTGCGGTTGCCAGCGGTGCTGTTTCCAAACCAGGCGGTGATGCAGCCGGTCAGGATGCTCTCCACAGTGCAGGTGTAGAATGATCTGAGGATGCTGGGGCTCATTCCAAACTTCCTCAGCTGTCTCAGGAAGAAGAGGCGTTGATGTGACTTCTTCAGCACTGCATCTGTGTGAGCGGACCATGTGAGATCCTCGGTGATGTGAACACCGTGGAACTTAAAACTGTTTACCCGCTCCACAGGTGTCTTGTCGATGGTGATGGGTGTGTGTTCTCTGCTCTGTCTCCTGAAATCCACCACCAGCTCCTTGGTCTTGTCAATGTTGAGTGAGAGGTGGTTCTCCTGACACCATTTAGTCAGGGTACTCACCTCCGCTCTGTAGGCCGTCTCATCATTGTCAGTGATCAGGCCTATCACCTTTGTGTTGTCAGCGAATTTGACGATGACGTTGGAGCTGTGTGTGGCTGTACAGTCATGTGTGTACAGGGAGTACAGGAGTGGGCTGAGAACGCAGCCCTGTGGAGCACCAGTGTTGAGGGTCAGCGGAGATGAAGTGTTGTTGCCCATTCTGACCACCTGACTTCTACCTGTCAGAAAGTCCAGGATCCAGCTGCACAGAGATCTGTTTAGTCCTAGATTCTGGAGTTTCGCAACCAGTGTGGCAGGCACTATGGTATTGAATGCGGAGCTATAGTCCACAAAAAGCATCCTCACATAGGCATTCTTGTTTTCCAGGTGGGAGAGAGCAGTATGCAGGGTGAAGGCAATAGCATCGTCTGTGAAACGGTTGCTGCGATATGCAAATTGCAGCGGATCCAGTGAGGCAGGCAGCACAGAGCAGATGTAGTCTCTGATGAGTTTCTCAAAACACTTGCTGAAGATGGGTGTTAGAGCAACGGGCCTCCAGTCATTCAAGCATGTGATTTTATTTTTCTTTGGTATGGGCACAATGGTGGATTTTTTTGAAGCATGAGGGAACCACAGACAGAGAGAGGGAGAGGTTGAAAATGTCTGTGAAAACTCCGGCTAGCTGGAATGCACACGGCCTGGGATGCCATCAGGACCCACAGCCTTGTGGATATTCACCCGTTTGAAGGATCGGGTTACATCAGCGACAGAAATGGAAAATGCACTTGCCTCTTCTGCAACAGCCGCGGGAGCGCTCTCTGTGTGGGCGGGGTTGTGAGCCTCGAAACGAGCATAAAAGAGATTAAGCTCGTCCAGTAGAGAGGCGGCAATGTTCACTGTCGCTGGTTTATTCCCTTTACAATCCGTGATGTTATTGATGCCCTGCCACATGCTTCTTGCGTTGTTGGTGTTGAATTGTTCTTCAACTTTGTTTTTATACTGTCGTTTGGCGGCTTTGATGGATTTCCTGAGATCGTAACAGGCTTGTATTCGATCGACAAAGTTCCCGGATTTCAAGGCAGATGTCCGCGCTGACAAGGCTGCTCGAACATCGCTGTTAATCCACGGTTTTTGGTTGGGGTAGATACGAATTGTTTTGGTCAGAACCACGTCCTCTACGCACTTCCGTATGAAACATGTTACAGAATCTGAGTAAGCCTCTATGTCGTCATCAGACGCTGCCCGGAACATGTCCCAGTCCACGTGATCAAAACAGTCCTGCAGTTTAGTGTCCGATTGGTCCGACCAGCATTGAATTGTCCCGAGGGCGGGTGCTTTTCGTTTCAGTTTCTGCCTATAAGCATGCAGGAGCAGAACGGAAGAATGATCTGATTTGCCGAAAGGTGGGCGGGGGAGCGATTTGTAGGCATTCCGGAAAGGAGAGTAGCAGTGGTCCAGTACACGATCACCACGCGTGTTGATGGTGATGTGTTGAAAGTATTTTGGAGCTATTGTTCTGAAGTTGGCTTTGTTAAAGTCCCCTGTAACAATAAACGCTGCCTCTGGGTATGCGATTTCCTGCTTGCTTATATTCCCAAACAGTTCCTTGAGTGCCTGGTCTGTGTTGGCTTGAGGGGGAATGTATACAGCTGTGATTATGATCGCTGTAAATTCCCTCGGTAGCCAGAATGGTCGACACAGAAGCATATGAAATTCCAGATCAGGGGAGCAGAAGGATTTAATAGAGTGTAGATTCCTTTCATCACACCACGAGTTGTTGATAAAGAAACAAACGCCCCCACCTCTGCTTTTCCCTGTGAGCTCATTTGTTCTGTCCGAGCGGTGCACGGATAACCCCGTAAGCTCAATGGCTGAGTCTGGAACCACTGCAGACATCCATGTTTCTGTGAGGCAAATAATGCAGCAGTCCCATGTTTCTTAATGGTATGAGATGCGCAATTCGCAGAGTTTGTTGTCCAGTGACTGAACATTAGCCAACAAAATGGTTGGGAGTGGAGGTCGGAGGGGACGAAGTCTGAGTCTGACAAGACTCACGCCCTCGGTTCCAGACACTGCTGTAATGCCGTCTGACAACTTTTCTGTTTTACGGATGGACAGAACAGCCGAGGCTGGTAAATCCAAAGGTGGAGGAGTGTGTTTCATGATTAACAAGGAATGGTGTGACCCCAGGAATATCTCCTCTCTGTCGCGTTCCTGCTCGCCTCATCTGGAACATCTATCCATTATCTGCCGCCCATTCTATCTGCCCCGTGAGTTTTCTTTGATCATCGTTACTGCTGTTTACATTCCACCACAGGCAGACAACGGCTTGGCTTTGTCTAAGCTTCATGTCTAAGCTAATGTAGCTCAGCGGCTACATTAACAAACATCCTGACGCTGCCCTTATCATCGCGGGGGACTTTAACAAAGCCAACCTCAGGCAGATCATGCCGAACTTTTATCAACATGTATCCTGTCCAACTAGAGGACCGAATACACTGGATCATTGCTACCTTCATTTTAAAAATGCCTACAAAGGCCGCTCACTACTGGCTTTTGGCAAATCGGACCATGCCACAATTTTCCTCACACCGGAATATAAACAAAGGCTCGCTCAGGAACCCCTGGTGCAGAGAGTAGTGACGCGCTGGTCCTCCCACTCAGAAGCTATGCTACAGGCGGCTCTTGATGACGTCGACTGGGACGTGTTCCGGGCGAGTTCATCTGACGTCAGTGAGTTCACGGATGTAGCATTAAGCTTTGTAAACACGCTAACCGAGCAAGCTACAGAAACGATAACTGTAAAGACCTTCCCAAATCAGAAACCGTGGGTGGACAGACCAATCCGTGATGCGGTTAACAAACGCACTGCCGCATACAATGCCGGTCTTTTGTCAAGGAACATGAGCGAGTACAAAGCATCGTGCTATTTTCTCCGACGTGCAGTTAGAGTCGCCAAACTACGATACAGGGAGAGAATTGAGTCTCATTTTCAGCTCAATGACTCTCGGCGCATGTGGCAGGGACTAAGGACCATCTGTGCCTTTGGAAACAAATCTCCACAGAGGTGAGAGCAGATCTGTTGCTGGCCGATGAGTTAAACACCTTCTACGGCCGCTTTGAATGCAATGGCGGCAGCGCGACTCTGCCGATCAGCGTGTCAGGAAGCAGCAGGCAGAGCAGCAATAATCATGTGATCACCGTGTCGGAGGACGAGGTTCGAAGGCCCCTTAAGAGAGTGAACGTCAGGAAAGCGGCCGGACCTGACGGGATTACTGGCCGTGTTCGGAGGTCCTGCGCTGATCAGCTTGCTGGTTTGTTCACTTCTATCTTTAATGAGTCCCTTGCTACCTATGTGGTTCCCACCTCCTTTAAAAAAATCTGTCATCATCCCTGTGCCTAAGAACAATAAAACAGGGTTCCTACGGGGTTTGGAAAAGTATGGAATTTGATTTAAGTATTTTCCAGGTCTGGAAAAGTATGGAAAAAAGAACGCAGAGTATGGAAAAATATTTGTGTTTCCAGACTTTTGCCCCTATTTAGTGTTTTTTATAATAGAAAATTAAAGGTTAGTTCACCCAAAAATGAAAATTAGCCTGCGTTTTACTCACCCTCAAGGCATCCTAGGTGTATATGACTTTCTTCTTTTAGACGAATCCAGTCGGAGTTATATTAAAAATTGTCCTGGCCCCTCCAATCCTTACAATGGGGGTAAGCGGGTGTTTGTTCTCAACAGTCCAGAAGACATGAAATAAAGTGCACACATCCATAATAAAACATGCCTCACACGGCTCCGGGGGGATGAATAAAGGCCTCCTGTAGCGAATCCATGCGTTTTTGTAAGATAAATATCCATATTTCAAATGTAATAAACACTTTTTTTCTCACTTCCGCTTACACATGCTTACCCCCATTGTAAGGCTTGGAGGGGCCAGGACAATTTTTTTATATAACTCCAACTGGATTCGTTTGAAAGAAGAAAGTCATATACACCTAGGATGCTTTGAGGGTGAGTAAAACACAGGCTAATTTTCATTTTTGGGTGAACTAACCCTTTAAGAATTTAATGAAAATAAATTTATCGTGAAGTGGTTTTTATTTAGAAGTGAATTTATTTAGAAGTGGTTTCATGGCAGCTGTTTAGTGATTCTTTAGTGATCGCCAAATATGACTGAATGAATTCAAGGTGCACTTTTTGATTATGCAAAATTCAGGTTATAAGCATTATGGGTTTATCACACTATGTTCTTAGCACTGTATTACATAACCTCAAGGACCTTTGCAAAAATAAACAGACTTTTATGTGCGTACAAGAAACCATAAAATTTAGCATATCCGTCTTATTCCTAAACGCAGAAGTAAGGGTGAATCCCATTTCTCTGTCTTACCCCTTACCCTTACCCCTTCCCCTTAGTTTTGCGCGTTCACGTGAGAGTAAGGGCTATCCCAATTCTCGCTTTGATCGAGGGGTAGGGCTAAGGGGAAGTGGTAGATACCCCTTAAAACCAAGCATTTTCGCGAGCTTACTTGAAACCAAGGAGTACCCAGAACACACTGCGCAACCGGCAACAATGTCGGCCAGATCATCCAGAGAGTCCCATTTTCGGCTTAAATAATTGATTAAAAAATTACGACAGTCTTGTTTTGTGCTCTACACAGTCCTGTACATATATATTTGCAACCATGTTCTTAATCAAAAAATCGCTAGTTTGCTACGCTAACGTTACATCGCTGATTTGCACAACAATCGCAAAAACATCACTAATAAAACCCACGCAATCAACATACACACACTTGCAGACGGCATCTTGGAAGTTTGTGATCAACACTTGTCGCCTCAGGTGACGTAGCAGCCAACTAGCGACGATGTACGATGACGTAACCGTAACCAAGTGGTGTCTCATTTCATAGGGGTATGTTTTCACCCCTAGCGCTTACCACTCTGTTTCGAGGGACAAGGGTTAGGGGTAAGACGAAGGGGAAGGGGAAGGGGAAGGGGTAAGACAGAGAAATGGGATTCACCCTAAGGATGAGGTCTATGGATGAGAATTCCGGTTCATTAGCCGCTATAGGTAAATAACAAGAAGAATAACAATGCGCAGTAAACGGTAAATATGTTTGCATTACAAACTAGAGGTCTGCGCAGGACTGTTTTTTAAGTCCCGCTCCCGCAAGGTTATATCCCGCACCCACCCGATCCCGCTATATATTCACTCTGTTCACCCGCTGTCTGCTTTGAATAATTTTCTTCCCGACCCGACCGTTCCCGCTAAATTTAGATCTGGGCCCGTATTTATCAAGCTTCTCAAAGTGCCATTTTGGTCTTAAGTGCTGAGAATTCATGAAATTTACTCCTACTTTCAAACTTAAGTATAAAAGCAAGTTATCAAATTTCTTAAAGCTAAGAATCACTCTTACTCTCCCAGTTATTTAAGACAGCTGAAGTGGTCTCTCAAGTGGTTAGGAGTTGCCAATAGGGGCTTGTGATGGCGCTGAGGAGACAGAGATTGTGCGCGAATCTTTCAGGAGAGGAGGAATGTCTTTGAAATGTTTGGCGACGAGCAGTTAATCAAACAAGTTACATTTCCTCAGTTATTCAAAACGAGCAAAGAACATTTACATTACCAAA
Organism: Aspiorhynchus laticeps; assembly: GCA_023376895.1. NCBI lineage: Eukaryota > Metazoa > Chordata > Actinopteri > Cypriniformes > Cyprinidae > Aspiorhynchus > Aspiorhynchus laticeps. The sequence goes on from CM041793.1 coordinate 61,942,157, forward strand.
CAACATCATAACTGACTTCAGTCTAGCGCGAGTATTATGCGATCTACACTGTATGATGAATAAATCTCTTACCCCTTATTTACACGGCACGCGTCTGCAGCGCGTAACAGCTCCACAGCCACCGGAGCTGATCAGCTGTGCCGTGGCAAGTTTCTGAAGCCGCACTCCGCGCTGCATCACTAAAGATTAAAGTCTATGTGACGAGTGGTGCGGGGCAGAGAGCCGTGGGAACGGAGCGAGGCCGGTGGAGTTAATGGTAATGAGCGACACCTGCGCCACTCACCGGTCTCGAGTCCCACGGAGGAGCTCCGGAAGGATAAAAGGAGGAGTGACGACAGAGGAAGACGAGAGAGGACCAGGCCTGGATTTTAATTTGTGTGTTGTGTGCGGCAGTCGTCCGTGAGGGGCTGCCGCTTTACTTTTGTGTTTGTTTATTTTTATTAAAGTCTGTTTGAATGTTCGCCGGTTCCCGCCTCCTTCTTCCCGATCTACGAACTTTGTTACATTGGTGCCGAAACCCGGGAGGAAGGAGGGACATGCTGTCAGAAGAAGCCCTCGCTGCTGAGGGGGATCGCGGTGCTGAGGAGGTCGGGCAGCACGGAGAAGCGGAGACCGCCAGTGGCTGCCCGAGGCGGTGGTGCTGGAACGATAGAAGATCAGGTGGGACGGAAGGCTCGCTGCCGTGCTGCTGGGTGAAGGAGGGGTGGCTGCCGTCCAAGAGGGAGCGGAGGAGTCGGCGCCGTTCGCCAAGAGGCCGGAGCCTGCTGCCATCCGCCATGTCTGGGGAGGAGCAGGGAACGGGGGACTCACTGCCGGCTACCCTCGACCGGAGGAGCCATCGCCGTCCGCCAGGAGGCGGAGGAGCGTTAGGCCGTCCACCAAAGATGTCCAGTACCATCGCATGGCACCGCGAGTGAGAGCCTCTCAGCTGGTTGAGGACCGAGCGGCAGCGTGTCCGGGAACCGGATCGAGATTTTTTTTATTTTTTTTTCCTCTCTCCCCTCTCTCGTCTCTGTCTCTCCTCATCCTTCCGTCTCCTTTTCTCTCGCCTCGTCTGTCCTTACCCCCAGGTACGCCGCGGCCGCCCTGACGGGCCCCCCTGGGAGGGGGGTGGGGGAGTAGAGCGCAGTCTCGAGGGTACCCCCCGGCCTGCGAGGGGCGATGGGGGTATGTGACGAGTGGTGCGGGGCAGAGAGCCGTGGGAACGGAGCGAGGCCGGTGGAGTTAATGGTAATGAGCGACACCTGCGCCACTCACCAGTCTCGAGTCCCACGGAGGAGCTCCGGAAGGATAAAAGGAGGAGTGACGACAGAGGAAGACGAGAGAGGACCAGGCCTGGATTTTAATTTGTGTGTTGTGTGCGGCAGTCGTCCGTGAGGGGCTGCCGCTTTACTTTTGTGTTTGTTTATTTTTATTAAAGTCTGTTTGAATGTTCGCCGGTTCCCGCCTCCTTCTTCCCGATCTACGAACTTTGTTACAGTCTATTTTTGACGGATAATAATAATAATAATAATCGTCTCGCTGTCGTCAAAGGCATCAGCAACAGTCGATACACAATACTGTCATCTATCGGCACCCTAAATTAAGTTGTGATGATGCTTCGTTTCCTTGCCATAATGTGTTCTCTTGAAAAGTCTTCATTGTCAAATGTGTGTTGAATGTAAACTCCTATTAGGAATTTAACCAGTCAATGTGAATTTATCTGAGAATATTCTTAATGAAGGAAATCTATTCAGTGATTGGTCCATGCGTATGTCGTCATCCAAAATCCCGTTTGTGGCACAGCAAAGTGTCGTGAATCATCTCTAAGACTGACACTTAAGATTTAGTCCTACACTTCGCTTAAATTACGAATGAGATGATTGATAACTAACTTTTAATTGCAGCTTTGAGCCAAGAATTTTTTTCCACTTAAGTCAATTCTTAGCAGTGTTCTTGAGAGTAATTCTTAGAGGCTTGATAAATACGGGCCCTGGTTTCCAGAATCACACATTTAAATTCCCTCTACTGAAAGAAAGAGAGATAGGCTAACAAATAAAAGTGTAGTCTGCACAAAATTATATTTGTTATTTTATTCGTCTTGTCAAGAGTCTTTTATTGACATTTGCTGCCAACACAGTAGGAAAAAAAGTATCAGAGAAAATAAATATGTACAAAAATTGTATTCCTTATTTTTAATCATCTTGTCAGGATAGGAACAAGTGTCGCAGGGGATTTTTTTTTTAGGTTGTACAAAAATGTCCTATTATAATTTTATTTGTCTTGTCAAAATACTAAATCTGTTTAACATCTTGCTGTAAACACAGTAGTTTAGAAGTTTGACCGATTAATACAATCAGTTAAACGGTTTAAAGTCACTTATTTATTAGTTTTTTTTTCAGTAATTTATCAACATATTTTAAAAGGTTTGCTGCATGCTTAAAATAAGCTACGCGTACAAAACAAAATACGTTTTTAGAGAGAGAGAAAAAAAGAACACAAGTCACCTATAAGTCGCATTTTATTAATTCATTCAGAAATAGGCAGATGCTAATTACAAACATTATAATAAACACTGTAAACCTAACTAGGCTATTTTAGTTCCTCTCACTCCACAACAAATCCTTTCAATTAACAGTAGGCTATTTAGAAAAGAACAGGAATTAAAAATGTAAGAAGCTATAGCTATATAAACGACAAACCAAAACGAATTAATTTAGGCTAAAACGAAACTGAAACCAATGTTGGGTCTCTCGTTTGACACAAAATCAAATGTTTCTGTATTCGCGATGTATTTGAATGCCAAAATATTATTTACCTTTTATGTAGGCCTTGTTCCAATATCCACGTAAAACAAAATGTTTAGCATGACTTCACGGCGGTACGGTGATAACGCTTAACGGCACAGATTTTACTACATATTTAAACTGAGCAGTGTGTTTTTTTCCATATGTTTGACTGATAGTTTTTTATAATGATAATTAATGAACAGGCTGCATTGTCAAGGTAGAAAGCTTAACTGTGTGCACGCATGCGGCGCTGGAGCAATCACTTGATTTTTTTCCCCTTATAACAGTGGAAGCAACTACTCCTTTTAGTCATGAAGATAATTGGAATTGTAAAAGGTTTGCTTTTATTTGTGTACATTTACAATAAAAACTAATATTTGCACTTTTGTAAAATAAGCCTAAAAATATAGCATGCCGCGTTGTGCCGTCTGCTTTCCTTTCGTGCAGCACAAAAATGAACCGAAACTCTGCATAGGCTACGTGTTGCACAGTTTTTCTTTCGTTTTCTTAAATTATTATTTAAGTGAAAATATATTTAACGTATAGGCCTATTTATTCGTTATAATAGTATATATATATATATATATATATACACACACACATTAGAGCCGAGCTTTATTCTGTTTTTCTCCGCTCGCAGAAGCACTGCAGGTGCGTGATGTGATGTGATATGGTCATGTGAATCCTCATGTTCTGTTGTTTGCTGCTTTTTGCCCATGTAAAATTAATCCCCGGAAAACAAATGTTAGTATTTTTAATGGGTCACAGACACTTATTCTTTCTGTCAGTTAACGGTTAATAATCGGTTAACGAGCGTCGGTTGTCGGTTAGGAAAAATAACCGAAATGAACATCCCTAAAATAAATTCGACATCTGTCATTTAGAATGATAGGCTAAACAAAATATAAACAAAACCGAGTTGAACGTTCTTCAAGGACAGTGCATCCACACTTTGTTCTACATTTACATTTACATTTAGTCATTTGGCAGATGCTTTTATCCAAAGCAACTTACAATTGGGACTTACAATTACTTATACAGTTAACTGTTCTATCTTTATTCTGCTCTGTTACTCATAGACAACCTGCCTGTTCTGTCTGCGGGCCGTATATTCACCACTGGTAGGCTAGCCTGCTCTGAGCATCGTTATGCGCATGCTGTTCACAGACCTCACAAATAAAATGAAGCACTGGTTCATGCATGCAGCGCGTGCATAACAGTCGAGTGCAGGCTATACCAGTGCTTGAATAAAGTGCACATATGCTGTTCTGAAAGGACGTCGGGAATGGGATATTGTAAGACCGCCCGCTCCCGTTCAAATTGCACCAGAGTTACCGACCGCTGCTGCGTTTTATTCGGGAATTTAATCCGCGTCGCAAGAAATCTGGTCGGGTCCCACGGGACAGTCGCGGGAATGCAGACCTCTATTACAAACTAGAGTGTTCATAATTAAGATAATACACTAAAATAATATGGTAAGACGCACCAATTTTCAATATCAAGCAGCAAAACCATGACTTTTGTACAGCTAAAAATAGCAAAACCCATAAAATTTACAAATGGCCATGCCCATTTTTACATGAAGAATAAGGTGGATAGGACAATGCACACTGAGCATTGTCCTATCCACCTGTTGTGCCATCAGCCCATTTCGTGGTGTGGTTTCTTGGCCGCCACAGACTGCATTAAAGAGACCTAAGGCCTTAAAATATGGCATACTGCCCCAATGAAAATCTTAAACACTTTTTTTATAGTACCAGTCTTTTTTTATAGACCCTTGAACAGGGCCAATTTTATGCCATCAGCTCATTTCGTGTCATGGTTTCTCCACCACCACAGAGGATGTGTTAAATTGGACATTAGGCCTTGATATTAGAGGTACTACCGTAAGAAAAGCAAAATTTTGAGCAGGTAGATCTCTACCTGTTTCTTGTGTGCATGTAAAAGTCTGTATATTTTATTTATTTAATATTTTTTTATTTTAGGGACTCTGTATGTTGTAACTTTGAGAAAAACAATGTCAAAAACAGTGAGAAAATAAAAATATTTACAGATGACTGTACTATATACCAAATATAAAGCTGAAAATAATTCTCTATGAACCATTTTATGTTAAATGTCTACCGAGAGGTTTGGAAATTTGAGTCTGGAAAAGTATGGAATTTTGAAATGGAAAATGTGTAGGAACCCTGATAAACCCTCTTGCCTGAAAGACTATTGTCCAGTTGCCCTCACATCAATAGTCATGAAGGTTTTTGAGAGACTTGTAAAGAGCCACATTTGCTCCTCCATCCCTGTTACCTTGGACCCTCTTCAGTTTGCCCATCACCCCAATAGATCTACTGATGATGCCATCTCTCACATACTCCACTCCTCCCTCACACACATTGACAGCAGCAATGGGAACTATGCAAGGCTGCTATTCATTGACTATAGCTCAGCTTTCAATACTATATTGAAACTCGTCCTTCCGCCCTAGCCCACGTCAAGTTGGCGTGGGAGTTCGGCGGGATCGCCGCGAGTCCGCTGACCGCGAACCCTCATGCCCGCCGATCGCGGGAGATATTCGCCGCCGGCGGTGGCTATCCCAAGCCCACCGGCTGGTTGCCTAGTTCCCGGGTTGCTGCTCCCCCAAGCCCGCCGTTCGTGGGAGATCAGACTGCTGGATCGCGGCTGACTCAAGCCCGCCGGATCACCGCTGACTCATGCCCGCCGGCCGTCGCTAACCCTAGCCCCGTGGATCGAGTCCACACGTCATGGCCAGGAGTGCTGTGTTTGTCTTGTTGTGCCCACAGGAACATTTTAACTTACCTTGTGTTGTCATGTCTTGTCCATGGAGACTCGTCGAGGGCAGGCGGCTCCTCTAGTCATGGCCGAGGAGGCCATTCCCAGCCGCCTGCCCCCCCGTCGCCGAAGTGGAAGCGGTTGCTGAGGGGACCCTGTGAGGGCCCCTGACTCCTTGTCTTGCACAAAGGAAGCCTCAGCTTCCGAGCTAGCCCAGGAGGGCTTCCTGTTCCTGTGGGTTGACCTGTCCTTGGTTGCTCCCAGCTCTGCCATGGCCGCCAGAGCTCCCTGCACCGCCATGGCCTCCTGAGCTCCCTGCACCACCATGGCCTCCAGAGCTCCCTGCTCCGCCATGCCCTCCGTCTGTGTGTTCCGCTCTGGAGATCCCCGTCCTTTGTTCCTGTCCGTGTCTGTCCTGAGGGGCCTCCAGAGTGCCCACCCCCCCTCCACGGTGGAACTGTTACGGCGTGGGACATGCCTTCCGGGAGGGGGGAGTTATGTCAGTCCTCTGTCGTGTGTGTCTTGTGTTCCCGCCTCTTGTGTCCATATTTGGTTTATTTCCTGTCCTTGTTTCATGTCATTATTAGTTAATTCGTGTCCAGGTGTGTTTATGTGATTATGTGTTAATTACCCTGTGTATTTAGTTCCTGTCTTTTCAGTTTGATTTCGTCTGGTTTACTTGTTACTCCCCGGTGTTTCTGTGAGTCTGCCCTGCCTTGTCTTGCCTTGATGTCTCCATTAAAGACTAATATTTTGAGTTTACATCCTCGTCTGCGTGTTCCTGTATCCTCCTCGTGTGTGCACCGTGACAGGAGCGGACCTGACTCACATTTCACTGCTGGTTATATACTCTCTATATAATCGTGTATGTGACAAATAAAAATCTTGAATCTTGAACCAGCCGTTTGTTGTAGGCCTAAAAAAGCTAATTCTGTAAAAGAAAATATCTCTCTTTCCATTGAACTTTGAGCATCATAACTTTGCAGATGTTGTTTATGCTCAATCAGAAACATTACACACTAACTTAAGTTAAAAAATGAAATCATAATCAAGGTCCCCTTTAAGCACTCACTTTGTTCTGTTAAATTTACTTGTTCTATTGCTTGTAATTAGTTTCTTTGTTCTTCTTTTATTACTGTTTACTTTTCTTTTTCATGAAGCTTGAAAACTATTTACTTAATTTTTTTCTTTTCTTTTTATTTAGCCATATCTCCTGCCCCTACTTTACAGTATTTTGTATAATACCATTTATGTTCATTACTGGCACATGTCTAATGTTGAAGAATTCAGATGCTATTTTTATTAGAGGAATTTGGCCTAATTTGCAGAGGTGAATAACTATTGATAATTTTTGATAATTATTGATTTCGCAAAATAAATGTTTGGAAAAGGTTTACCCATTTTTTTAAATCTCTGTTCAGCAAGTGCCATTAAATATCTCTGCAGCAAGTGGTGCAAGTGCCATTCTGTCCGTGTTGTTATGATAGTAAAACTAAAGGAAGTTAAAACGTTAAGCGGCTAGTGTTTTTCATTTTTAGCATATTTGTTTCTTAATACCTTATCTAGCCGTGATATAAACAGCTGCCACTAGTGCTTACGGAAACATCAGCTACCATATCTTTGGATGGATGGAGGGATCATCAAACTCAGAATAAGTTTAAATCACTCATTCTCTGCATCTCTTCATGTTTTTGTTAGCTGCCCAGGTACAAGAACTTCAAAGGTGCCATTCATGAGCTGGGACAGAACCAATATTTGGTCAGCGGAGAAGTTTCTGTCCTGGACAAAAATACCATCGAGATTACTGAACTTCCTGTTCGCACCTGGACTCAGGTAAGATCACTTGTAGAAGTCTTGATTTTATAAAGCTGGATCTCTTTACTGGAATGCTGGTGATCTTTTTCCTCTTTCAGGCGTATAAGGAGTCGGTTCTGGAGCCCATGCTCCAAGGAACAGATAAAACTCCTCCTCTGATCAGCGACTATAAGGAATACCACACCGACACCACAGTGAAGTTTTTTGTGCGCATGACAGAGGAGAAGCTTGCACAATCAGAGGCGGCCGGTCTCCACAAGGTCTTCAAACTGCAGTCGTCCCTCACCTGCAACTCAATGGTGCGAACCTCCCCTCCTGATGCTCCCGAATCAAGCTAAGGCGATTTCACACCTCGATTCATAGAAACAATCTGTGGAAACATAAACCGCTGAGGAGTAGCCCAGTATCTGTGTGACTCGTCATATACATAAACAGAGCAAAGTAGCTATAGCTACAGAACAACTGCTAGAGTGCCAAAAGTGTACCTTTTAAAGGGATGGTTCACCCAAAAATGGAAATTCTGTCATTAATTACTCACCCTCATGTCCTTCCAAACCTGTAAGACCTTTGTTCATCTTCAGAAGACAAAATTAAGATATTTTTGATGAATTCCAAGAGCTCTCTGACCCTCCCATAGACAGCAAGGATCCTAACATGATCAAGGTTCAGAAATGTAACAAGGAGATCATTAAAGTAATCCACGTGACATGAGTGGTTCAACCGTAATTTTACGAAGCTACGAGAATAATTTTTGTGCACAAAGAAAACAAAAATTACGACTTTATTCAACAATTTGTCTCCTCCGCGTCACCCTATAGTGCCATTTTGGAGAGTATCACATACGTAAGCACCTTATGCAATGTATGTCCGCGGATACATTTGTTTACGTTCAGATCAAAGTGTAAACACCGTAAACAGTGTATCCACGTGCGGTTCTGCTGACAGTACAGCATATGTAGCAACTCATAATGTAGTAACTGCACATAATGTAAAAACTGCACATAATGTAATAAGTATTACATTATTATTGTAATAAAATGTTCATAAGTTAATAATTTTCTCAAAACTTAATAAAATCTTGAACTCATAATGTAATAACAATTATTAAATTATGAGAAACATAACATTATAAACTCACCAAAAATATTGTCATAATTGTAATAGGCTTTTTAAACATAAAAACTACCTTCATCACAGATGAAACTACCTACACAATGCACCAGATTTAAATATTCATATTATTATTATTATCATCATCATCACGGTACGTTACTTCTTATATATACATAAGCCAAAGACACTTAGACTTTAGTTAAAAGAGAATTACTTTTTTTTTTTTTGACAACAAAAAGTTATGCATACTGTTTAATGACAAACAGTGTGCAATGACAACACTGTGTACAAAATATAGTCTATGTTGTAAAAAATAACTCAGTATCAATATAGCAAAGGAAACAAATAAAACCAGTTTAATATAATATTCTTATAAGAAACATATATTTCCTTTTAGAATTAATTTGTTTGTGTGTGTGTGTGTGTGTGTGTGTGTGTGTTTGTGTGTATACTCACAAACAAATTAATTTTAAAATGAAATATATATTTATTTTTAGAATTAATTTGTACATGAATTAATTAAGCAAAGCAAATATGTTCATGTCTGAGATTCATTTTGGCATTTCTATAGAATAACTAAACTATAGCTTAACTTTAGTGAGGGGACATGGTTCCTTTTAGCATAATGAAATAAAAAACTTTTATAAAAATTCTGAATGCATCACAGATAGCCTAGAAAGCGCAAAGAGTGCTCCCTTTATAATTTCAAATGCACTGAGCCTGTCAATCATCTCAGTTCAATGGACGTGTCTGTGATTGGCTACACTTCTCAACACAGCAAACGCTGTAAATAGAAACATCTGACATTCTCCAGAGCACAAATGCAAATATGTTATTATTACAGTTTCAACTAAGGGTGCTCTTGTTTTTAGTTTTTTGTGTGTGTGAGTGTTTAGCTCCCTAAACTGGGCGTAACACGATAAACTTCTTTACTTATGGATTTAATATGGAATGTTACATAAAAGGGACATATGATACAATTTCTTGTTTTCCTTTTCTAGCTGTTTTTGAATGTATAAGATCTGCAGAGTTACAAAGCTCAAAGTCTCCCACAAAAGGATTTATTCTATCTAAAAGAGAAGGATGATCCAGACCGGGCTAAAACGCCTCATTAAAACACGCCCCCCACATGTCTATGTCACGATGTGGAAATATTTGCGTAATGCCGCCCAAATGTTCATGCAAAGAAAGAAGGCGTGGTTTCAGTAACCGCAGTAGTGTTGTGGCAGCCGTGTCAGGGAGACGCTGTGTGTTTCTATTCGAAAGCAGAAGCACTTTATTTGGCCTTCCGAAAGTAGATGCAGCTAGGAATCATTAAGTTTATTTACAACTAGGGATGCCAACGATTTATCGACGATCAATTAATTGTCTATAAGCGATGTAATCGATAAAAGCTATAGAAGGTAAATTAAGCAGTTTCATTGTGGGGTGCGTGCGGCTCATACACAAAACACGTGCAAACGGCTGTGAGTGACGGTGAAGGGGCTGGATCTTACACGAAAATAATTTACTAATGCACAAACTTTTAATGTGATCCAGACTTTAAAAGTACATTAAAACAGATACAATACAAAGTTCTTTTGTATTGAAATCTAGTAATAAGTCATGTTCAATTATAATTTCCCTAGATAATTGTTGCATATAGCCCCGCTAGAAATTTTACGTTCCCAGAACGTCCTCAGAACGTCCCTGCTGGTGTCAAGGACGTTGCCTAGTAATTTCCCCCGAACGTTCTGAGACGGTCACGATGTCGAGTTATTAAAGGGTTGGGGGACGTTATTTGGAGGACCTTCCCAGAACATTCAGGACGTTCTCGGGATGTTTAGGGGACCATATTTTATTTGAAAATTTGACGTTCCCAAAACGTCCTCAGAACGTCCACGCTGGTGTCAAGGACGTTGCCTTGTAACGTCCCCAGAACGTTCTGAGACAGCTACGATGTCGAGTTCTTTGAAGGGTTGGGGGACGTTATTTGGAGGACCTTCCCAGAACATTCAGGATGTTCTCGAGACGTTTAGGGGACCATATTTTATTTGAAAATTGATGTGCCCAAAACGTCCTCAGAAAGTCCACGCTGGTGTCAAGGACGTCGTCTAGTAACGTTCCCAGGACGGTCCGAGACGATCATGATGTTGAGTTCTTTAAAGTGTTAGGGGACGTTATTTGGAGGACCTTCCCAGAACATTCAGGACGTTCTCGGGACATTTAGGGGACCATATTTTACTTGGAAATCTGACGTTCCCAAAACGTTCTCAGAGTGTCCACACTGGTGTCAAGGACGTCGCCTAGTAACGTTCCCAGGACGTTCTGAGACGGTCATAATGTAGAGTTCTTTAAAGGGATGGGGGACCTTAACAGAACATTCAGGACGTTTTGGGAACGTTAAGGGGACCAATATTATAGGAAGTTCTCAATTGGTCTCTACACTACATTGCCATAACGTTTGCAGGACCAACCTAGAAAGTTTTTTTTTGTTTTGTTTTGGTCCTATTTAGGTACTTCCATCACATTTACTGAATGTTTTCAGAACCTTTAGTAACACATTACAGGAAACTATAGGGGATCAAACTAGCATGTTACTGCAGCACTTCTTTCAAACTGGTTCTTGGTCTGCAGAACCTTAATCAGGCACTGTGTTCACGCTTAACACATTCAAACATAAAATACAAAGCAGGAAAACATCATTCATTTATTTTGTTATAGATTATAAACGAATATTAAATATGGTCATGCATAGGAAGGGTGGGGGAGATAGAGAGGGGGGAACTCAGTCAATTCAATTCAGTTCAAATTGGCTTTATTGCCATGACAATTTCCACAGTAAAGCACCAAAATGTGTCCAAATAATGGAAACAGTAACAAGAAAATAACAATTTATATTAATTATATATTCAGTGTGTGTGTGTGTGTGTGTGTGCGTGTGTCAGTCACTGTCTCCATCTTCAGGAGGTGTCCCAAGTTGTTCTTCCGCTGCCTGAAAAAAAAGCAAATAACAATATTTAGCAATCACTTCAATTAATTGCTTTTAATTACACTTAGGTGTATAAGTATAGAGGACCAAACCTGCAAAAACAAAACAAAACAAAAACATAAATTATATATACATGTGCTGGTCATATAATTAGAATATCATCAAAAAGTTGATTTATTTCACTAATTCCATTCAAAAAGTGAAACTTGTATAATGTATACATTCATTCCACACAGACTGATATATTTCAAGTGTTTATTTCACAGCAGAATTTAAACCATTCACATTCAGTGATAAAATATTTAGAGTATGCATTGAATATTCATAATCCCAAGATTGTATTCAATAAATGAAAAAAGCAGAAGCACTTCTATTCCATAAGTAACATGTAAACGCTGATGTGCATTTTAGATACCAAACCTCCTAAGTGAAAAATCCTTTTAGAAATAGGGTAAAATAAATAAAAGTATAAATGTCTGTTGTAAAAAATAAAAACAACATAGAAACATGAACAACCGACAACCATAAACAAGAAACAACTCATACTGCACAATACTGAGAACGTAGGTCTGATTGAGCAACAAAAAATAGTGATGGTACGTGACCGATCCACTTCAACGCAAGACATGTCCCTCGAAAGGCTCACACAGCCAAAACAATTTTGTAATTAAACCTACTCTCCATTAGACCCCTCCAAAAAAGAAAAAAGGGTGTTAGTCTTACCAGCAAAGAGATCGTTGTACCAGATAGATAGGGACAATATCCCAGTAGGAGAGAGGAGAGAAGAAAAAGCAAAAAACAGGTTCAGCAAGCATCCGTGTCCATCCTGCCATCATCCCCTCCTGGGCAGCTAGGACCGCCTCCATCCCGGCCATCAAGCCCCTTCCGTCGGGCCGGAGAGATAGTGGCCGCTGTTTTCCCGTTGCATTCCCGTAGAGCCGTGAATATAAGACAACCGCGTTTTTTCAGATGCATTTCCAAGAAAAAAACATCGTCTTATATTCGGGTCAATGCGGTATTATGTTATGTGGTCAAATTTATTATATTGAAAGATAATTATAATATTGTAAACATTGTTTTAGACTATGTGCTGGTATTACCTTATGAACTGTGATTACATTAGTAAAGTAAGTTGCCACAGTATGTTAATAATGTAATAAAGTTCTCATACAATAACCTATTACATTTTGAGAAAATTATTACATTATGAACATTTTATTACAATAATAATGTAATACTTATGACATTATATGCAGTTTTTACATTATGTGCAGCTATTACATTATGAGTTGCTACAGCATACGCTGTTTAAAAATTACGGTTGAATCCCTGATGTCGCATGGATTATTTTAACAATGTTCTTGCTATGTTTCTGAGTCTCGATCGTGTTAGGATCATTGCTGTCTATGGAGGGTCAGAGAGCTCTCGGAATGCATCAAAAATATCTTAATTTGTGTTCCGAAGATGAACGAAGGTCTTACAGGTTTGGAACGACATGAGGGTGAGTAATTAATGACAAAATTTTCATTTTTGGGTGAACTATCCCCTTAAAGATGGCACCATGTGGCTATGAGAGCTTCACCTAGTTCTCCTAGTGCAGGTTTTAATGGACACAAACTTAAGTAAGCAAACCAAATGTGCAAATAAAACCAACACAAAGTGATGTGCATGTAAGAACAATACAACCACATTAGGGATGTATTAGGCATTTTTGTAATTTTTCCCTTTTGAGTACTCAGTAGGTCTAAACACAAAAGCATTAACAACATTGTATTACAATAGTGTTGACACTATTGACAGCTTAGCGCTGTACTACTTGCACTTTATTTTTATCTACTAACTTAATCAAATGATTCCTGACATCGCTGCATGCTTTCAAAGCCATGACGAGAAATTATTTTAAAATGCAATCCACCAAAAAATGATAAAGAAATTGAAAATAAATAAGTGTGTCATCCGTGGATCACTGTGGTTTGTTGTGAAACCGGTAATGTGATTTCTATTTGCCTCACGCTTTTCTTCTCTGGTCTGTAGGTGCTGTTTGATCACATGGGCTGTCTGAAGCGCTATGAGTCCGTGCAGGATATCTTGAAGGAGTTCTTTGAGCTGCGCTTGCACTATTATAAACTGAGGAAGGACTGGCTGGTGGGTAGTCTAGGCGCTGAGGCAGCCAAATTCTCCAACCAGGCACGATTTGTGCTGGAGAAGATTGAAGGAAAAATATCAATCGGTGAGATGTTTATCCATACATCTGTCAGATTTTAAGATCTTTTTTGCCTGCATCCTCTTCTGAAATATGTTTTTTCTCATCTCTCTGGTTGGTACATCTGAATCTGTACTTCAATGTAACTGCCAATAACAGCCTTACTGCAGAGTACAAATAAATGAAGATACATTTAAAATCTGTTATAAAAAATTATAATAATAATAAAAAATATATGTGCTCTCAGTGTGTTTTAATGGTTTGTATTAATTTACCAGAGAACAAGTCAAAAAGAGATTTGATCCGAATGCTGGTGCAAAGAGGATACGAATCCGACCCCATTGCAGCCTGGAACAAAGCCCAGGAGAAGGTATGTGAGGAAACATTGATGATAGATACAGCTTTGTGTATGTATGCATCTGTTAGAGGTCAGCTCATGCCTTGAGATAAAGTCTGTGCATTAAGACCAAACCCACTAAAATGAAAAAATAAATAAATAATGCACTAAAATAAACTAAATAAATAAGACTAAAAGGCACAGAAGATTATGGTTTACAAGAAGAAAAAAAAATTATTGTGCATATGGTATTTTTTCCAGTAAAATGATTAACTGTACTTCATAATAACCTTTCAGAAAATGTTATATCTCTACATAATGTTGAACTTTATTCCTGTTATACTTATTATTTATTCGTATATCTTTATTTCTTTTAAATTTGAATTAAAAAGGTTATAAAAAAATGGAACATGGAATACACACAATCTTTAAATCTATCCAAGAAATGTTTGACATAAAAAAAAAAAAAGTTTGACTGTATGATCTGTGTCAGGATCATGGACCTGTCTGTGTGTGTTTTTGCTCCCCATGTGTTCCCTGTGACCCAGTTTCTCTCTCACGTTGATTGTTGATTTGATTCCAGGTGTGTCTCGTCTTCCTCCCTGATTGTCCTGTCTTTAAAAGCCCCAGACTGTGCTCTATGTTTCCCCGTTTGATATTAAAGAGATAGTTCACTTTGAAATTAAAATTTGGTATCTATCAGCTTACCCCAAGGGCATCCAAGATGTAGGTGTCTTTTTTTCTTCAGTAGATCCAATTTTGATGTTTTTAGGTCAAACCGTTCTAGTCTGTCAGTCATATAATGGCAGGTATAGGTCACTGTCTCTATAAGAGGGAAAAAGAACATGCACAGAGAAATCCAAATTAAACAATTCCCCATCGTAACTACACATTGATGGCCTAAGACACGAAACGAGCGGTTTGTGTGAGAAAACGAACAGTATTTATATCGTTTTTTACCTCTTGTACACAACCATGTCCAAGTGATCTGTGTGTGACGTGTGTGTGTGCGCGCTCTGGCTCACGCAGCATTCACACGGGGCGTCGGCGTCAACGCTTGACGCCGACGCTCAACACGTGTCTGAAGCGTGGTGCTGACACAACTTCGTGGTATTTTCTTGTTGGAATACGTGCACCGTAATGAAACGGATACATGGAGCGCTCGTATAGAAATACAATGCATGACAGCAAGCGGGTCTGCTTAAAAGAAGTCATCATTATCCTAGAGTAGACAGTTCAGAAACGACACGAGCGATGACAGTGCGCGTCTTCCAACAAGAAAATACCACGAAGTTGCATCAGCACCACGCTTCAGACACGCCCTCCGTCAAGCGTTGACGCCAACACCCCGTGTGAATGCAGCGTGAGCCAGAGCGCACGCACACACACGTCACACACTGGATGTGTGTGCGCACTCAGATCACTTGGACATGGTTGTGTACAAGAGGTAAAAAAACGATATAAATACTGTTCGTTTTCTCACACAAACCGCTCGTTTCGTGTCTTAGGCCATCAATGTGTAGTTACGATGGGGAATTGTTTAATTTGGATTTCTCTGCATGTTCTTTTTCCCTCTTATAGAGACAGTGACCTATACCTGCCATTATATGACTGACAGACTAGAACGGTTTGACCTAAAAACATCAAAATTGGATCTACTGAAGAAAAAAAGACACCTACATCTTGGATGCCCTTGGGGTAAGCTGATAGATACCAAATTTTAATTTCAAAGTGAACTATCCCTTTAAATTCTCAGTGTTTCCTCGTCTCCTCGTTCCTTGCTCCTTTCCTTGAGAGATTGTGACAGAAGGACCGACCAATACAGTAATCTCCGTGTTTTCCCCTCTGTTTGTTTTCTCGTTTTACCCAGTGTCTTTTTTTTCCGTTGTTTCCATGGATCCTGGATGCTGGAGCAGGAGGAGAGATCGCTCGAGGGCCACACCAGACTGTTTCTGGTCCTCGCCAGCCTCACCACCTACCCGGACGACGCGCTCTGTGCGTTCTTTGACGCTAGCTTGAACATCGCGTGCAGAGCGCCGTCGTCCTTGGATGGCCCTCGAGCGAATTTCGCCGCTTTTGTGGAGTGGACACTGGCGAGAAATGGATCTCCGTTCCCCGCCTGTTCCCAGGAGAATCTCGCCAGTTCCACTCCCGACCCAGTACCCAGCCCACCATCTCCCCGCTGCGCGGAGAGCATGCCTGAGCCCACCGCTGAAGGACGAGCCATCGCCGCACGGAGCGACAGTGCTGAGGATCGCCGCGGAGCCACAGCCGCTGATGACGTTAGTCAAGGTGCGAGAGCTGGCAACAGAGCCTGCCACGTGGAAGAATGCCGCGGAGAGTGAGAGCACGGAGAGGAGCTCCGCCCCCTGCATCATGGCTGAGGGTGAGCTGATTATACAGCTGGGACTGCTGGACATGGAGGGGGATCTGATTGACTGGGAGACAGATCTGGAGATCGAACTGCCCCCTCTCCTCTCTCCATCGCCCCCGCTGGTCCCGTCCAGCCCTCCTTCGTCTCTGGTCCCCATGTCCAGCCCAGAGGAGGCTCCCGATCCTCCATTGCCTGCTCCCCGAAAGCGTCCTCCAGAGCCCGCGACTCCAGAGCGCTCTCCAGTGCCTGCTCCCCGAAAGCGTCCTCCAGAGCCCGCGCCTCCAGAGCGCTCTCCATTGCCTGCTCCTCGAAAGTGCACTCCAGTGTCGGTTCCCGTTCCTGAGTTCAGCCCTGGAAGCCCGGAGGCTCAAAAATAAACCTCCCTCCCACCCGCTCCTGCCTCCTCCACCGCTGTCGTCTGGCAGCCCCTCTGCTCGCCCTCAGCCCACCATCTATGCAGTGCGAGCTCAGCGGGACTGCCATCCTCCAGTGTCACCATGGTCGGAGTTTCACTCAACTCCGCATCCAGCCTCCGAGGCCCGGACTCTGCCTCGGCCCGTTGACCCACCGGCTCCACCATGGCTCCCTCTCCGCCGTGGCCCATCTGTTCACTAGTGCCGCCGGGCTGCGCCTCGTCCCTCCGGCTCCTTCATGCTCCTTTATCCCCTCGGCTCCTCCTCAGTTCTCTGTCGCTCCGGCTCCACCGTGGCCATCTGGATCCCCATCTCCGCCTCGGTCGCCGGCGCCATTTGCTCCGCCTTGGTCCCCCGGATCCTCCCTATCGCCCTTGCTCTTTGGCTCTCCGCCTCAGGCTCCTTCTCCACCTGCTCCGCCGCCGTTGGTCAGCTCCCTGGAGTCGGCGGCCATCCCTCCTCCATGGCTCCTCCCTCCGTCGGCTCCACCGTGAGCCATTATCATGGCTGTGGCCTGGGTCCTGCTGTGCGCCTCCTGCTCCGGGTCCCTCCTGTCTCTTCCCTGGCTCCTCCCTCCTTCGTCGCCACCTTGGTCTCTGTCTGCCGGCCCCCTCCCGGGTGTCCGTCCTCCTCCTGAGCCGCCTCCCAAGTTCCCACCCGCCCCTCCCCATATTGTTTCCACGGTGCGAGGAGGGGGCGATATGTCAGGATCATGGACCTGTCTGTGTGTGTTTTTGCTCCCCATGTGTTCCCTGTGACCCAGTTTCTCCCTCATGTTGATTGTTGATTTGATTCCAGGTGTGTCTCGTCTTCCTCCCTGATTGTCCTGTCTTCAAAAGCCCCAGTCCATTCAGTTAGTGTTGGTCGGTCCTTGAATGTCTTCCCTGCCTGTACTCTATGTTTCCCCGTTGGATATTAAAGACTCTAGACTTGTGAAATTCTCCATGTTTTCTCATCTCCTCGTTCCGTGCTTCCTTGCTCCCTGGTATATTGTGACAATCTGATGTTGTTCGGCCAAACTACTTCTTTTGTTTAATAAATGGCTCTAAATTGTGCATGCAGTCAGTGGACAGTCACGTGCGGTTCTAGGCGAAAGTATAGACAATGCTTTAGATATGAACAATCGAACAATCCTGAGCTTGACCATTAGTGATGTGATGGCTTTTTTGTCATTTTTTTATATTTACAGTATTATGGTAAGCTAGATTATATAGTTTCTAGTGTCTGTAGTGCTTGAACTTTTACTCGCTGTTCATATCTTGCTGTTTCTCTCTGTTTGGTTGGACGATGGTGATGTTAGTCTTTGGAGGATGAGGATGGCGATGGTAACGACAGTGACAGCTCAGTGGACTCTGGCTCTTCCTCTGGGCCAAATTTTAACTACATTCTGAACATGCCTCTGTGGTGTCTGACCAAGGAGAAGGTTGAGGACCTCCTCAAGCAGAGAGACATGAAGGTACTATTATTTACAGCCATCAGTGTTACATTCAATGTTTCATATCAGTTTTATATTGTAAGGGATAATCCATGGCTTGCTGTGCATTAAACACGATGTGGAGTCAAAGAACCACCCGACATGAAGCGGTTGTGATTCATCCCGCTTATATTTATATTGTCCATATTTGTCGAGCCCTTCCCTATTCTATCTATTATTCTGAAGTCATATAATAGCTTTGTGTGAGGAAAAGACAAAATTTTAAGTTGTTATTCATTAAATAGGGTTTCCGCCGGGCATTGAAAAGCATTAAAAATTATTAAATGGATTTTAAAAAGGCCTTAAGTAGCATTAAAAGTCATTTTAGATGGTTTTGAAGAAAAAATATGTTTTGAATGTTGTGCCTTCATAATTACTAACTTTTTATTTGCCGTCACAAAATATGTACATATATATGGGTCGTGTATGGCATATTTTTTTTTTAAATTGGCATTAAAAAGTAGGGATGTAACGATATTATAAATATCGCGATATTGCGATAGCAAAATTGTCTCGATATTATCATGGTCACATGACAATATGAAACGATAGGTCTTCTGGGCAGAAAGTGTAGTTTTTAAATTATATTTGTTATGGGCCATTATGCTTTGGCACAATATCTGTCAAACGAACTAAAACCGAAAGCACTATATGGCTTAATCCCTTCATCAAGTCTGTTTTTGCTGCATGTTTTAAAGCAAAGCATACACTTGTTCATGCGATTAGCTCGTGATCCAGTGTTTCCGCACCTCAGAACGGCTCCGTTCTCAGTGAATGAATGCAGTGAACTCGTCTATTCAGTCCCTCAGGGATTTCGCGGGACTTTTTTCTGATTTTTGCAGCCTAAAATGACTGATTTTGCTGCGGCTTTTCTCAAAGTTTGCAGTGATATTTGCGGCATTTCTTATTGTTTTGCAGTGAAAATATACCGTGGACAACATTCTTCTAACATTGTTATAACTTTTCTGACTTCGAGAACCATCGTAGGGCTCCAGACTAACATTTGAGGACACCAGTGCCATTAAGTTCTACAGAAGGTGTCACCAGCACCTGACAGTAAAGCACTCACCCTAATCGCACATGTACATCTCGGAGATGGCTATTTGATGTCTGCATTTATATATGCAAGGCGTTTATCAGATTACAAGGCAGATGTTTCCAAGATCTTTAGCAGATGTCTTACAGATTTACTTGTGCTGTCTGGGTAGTTGAGATGCAGATAAAATCACCTTTTATTACTGTCATTCATAATGTCTAAATATAATTTGATAATAAAAAAAAAAAAAAATAATACAAAGAAAAAAAAGAGAAATATATATATATAGGGAGTGGAAATGGCTAATAAGCCTAGACTCTGCAGCCATATAGTGGTAATTTAATGTCCTTTTTATTTTTAAATAAGTGTTTGCTTTCCTACTGTCACGGTGCACACACGAGGGAGGAACAGGAACGCGCAGACGAGGACGTAAACTCAAATAATAATATTTAATGGAGACATCAAGGCAGGGCAAGGCATGACTGACATGGACAGGATACACCGGGGAAGTAACGAGTAGACCAGACGAAATCAAACTCAAAAGACAGGACTAATATACACAGGGTAATTAACACATAACGAGACAAATACAGCTGGAACATACTTAACTCATAATGACATGAAACAAGGACAGGAAACAAACCAAATATGGACACATGAGGCGGGAACACATGACACACACGACAGAGGTCTGACACCTACATTATGAAACTTTTAGTTTTATAAATGGAGGCAACCTATGAAGGATGAACAAATAATGTCATCACATTAAAAATAACTTTCAAATTTGGTAATACTTAAAGTGCTGGGAAAAGTTGTGTGACGCATATAAAAACACTGGAAAACATTAGACCATTTCTGTCACAAGTTGTTCCTGTAGTTATGTTAAATCCATGGTGAATGATGGAGATTTGTGTTCATTGAACAATGTTTTTCCTGGTTTCCACATCAGTTGCGCTTGTTCTGATATCCGTAGCTTTAACAGAATTATGCGCTGAATTTGAATGCTTCTCACAAGATTTGACAGATGTTATTGATTCTGCGGAGAATTCGACTACTGTCTTCACTGTATCTCCCAGCGCTGTGTATAACGGTGTCGCGTGATCGAGAGCACCTCCGGCCCGAGCAGATAAACCCAAAGGAGTAGCGTGGATTCATTCTGCTTTCGGTTCGTTTGTCCAATGTAGCTCTTGTAAATCAGTCATGATGAGAACGCAAGGCTGTTCATTCCATTTTTGGAACTGAGAAACAACCTTTCTTTGACTGAATGCACGTTGCGATGACGTCACGGGACGCATCTAAGCCCAAAATCTGCGGAAAATCTGCGACAATTACGAAAATTTGCAAGCTCTTGTGAAAATTGCGGAGTTTGCTTGATTTTGCAATAAATTCAGCAATCGCAGAATCGCAAATTCCTGGAGGGATTGTCTATTGCATGTGCTGTGAGTTTAGCGTGCGTTTGGGAATACAACAGCCACCAATTAGGCTTTATTTGCACAGCAGATTATTACAGCGTTTCTCTAGATTTGTAGTGAGACATGTTTTTGTAAGCCTGTTTTCAATGAAGCTGGAGTTTTCCTTCGAAATAAAAGATTAAAAGTGCAGCATGAATTGCTGACAGCTAGCGGTTTAAATGCTGTCCAAATTCAAAATATCTCTTTCAAGTGTAGAAATTAGGAAAGAAGTATTGTAATTCCTCTACTGTAGTGTACAGCAAAAATAAAATACCTATGAAATATTATTTTTCATTTATTTTACAGTGCAATTGTTTTACAATATATGGCTTCTGCTGTCATTACTGTTATATCAAATCAAATCAAATCAAATCAAATCACTTTTATTGTCACATCACCACAGCACAAGTGCCTTGGTGAGTGAAATTCTTGAGAGCGTGCTCCAAACAGTGCAAAAAAAACAAAACAATTTACATATAGACAGTACATATTTACAGACTGTACAGGAGACAATGTGCAAAATACACAAACACGTACTCAATATACACAGTGTACTATAAAGACAGTCTTAGTTACCAATACACTATGTACACATTTTACATTATGTACACATCTATACATAGTAATATGTTAAGGTGCAACAGATTATAGATTTACAACAGAGTAGTTGTGCAATAGATAGTTGTGCAAAGGTGCAACAGATTATACATATGCAATGTCGTGGATGTGCATTGTATGGTATCCAGTGATAGCAGATAGGTTGTATTATTGCAGTGTGTGCGTGTAGTCCAGTAGAACGGCGGTAAAGTGCAGTGCATGGCATGATGTGTGAGTGGGAGTGTGATGTAGGGTGAATTAGTTCTGACTGTTCATTAGCCTGATAGCCTGAGAGAAAAAGCTGTCCCTCAGTCGGCTAGTGCGGGATCGGATGCTGCGGAGACGTCTCCCTGAGGGCAGCAGAGAGAGCAGTCTGTGGGATGGATGGCTGGAGTCCTTGATGATCCTCCTGGCTTTCCTTGTACACCGCCTGGTGTAGATGTCCTGGAGGGAGGGAAGCTCACCTCCAACAATGTGGCGGGCAGTTCGCACGACCCTTTGCAGAGCTTTGCGGTTGCCAGAAGTGCTGTTTCCAAACCAGGCGGTGATGCAGCCGGTCAGGATGCTCTCCACAGTGCAGGTGTAGAAGGATCTGAGGATGCTGGGGCTCATTCCAAACTTCCTCAGCCGTCTCAGGAAGAAGAGGTGCTGATGTGCCTTCTTCAGCACTGCATCTGTGTGAGTGGACCATGTGAGATCCTCGGTGATGTGAACGCAGAGGAACTTAAAGCTGTTTACCCGCTCCACAGGTGTCTTGTCGATGGAGATGGGTGTGTGTTCTCTGCTCTGTCTCCTGAAATCCACCACCAGCTCCTTGGTCTTGTCGATGTTGAGTGAGAGGTGGTTCTCCTGGCACCATTT
Organism: Aspiorhynchus laticeps; assembly: GCA_023376895.1. Classification (NCBI taxonomy): domain Eukaryota; kingdom Metazoa; phylum Chordata; class Actinopteri; order Cypriniformes; family Cyprinidae; genus Aspiorhynchus; species Aspiorhynchus laticeps. Next base: position 61,964,357 of record CM041793.1, read on the forward strand.
AGTCAGGGTACTCACCTCCTCTCTGTAGGCCGTCTCATCGTTGTCGGTGATCAGGCCTATCACCGTTGTGTCATCGGCAAATTTGACGATGACGTTGGAGCTGTGTGTAGCTGTACAGTCGTGTGTGTACAGGGAGTACAGGAGCGGGCTGAGAACGCAGCCCTGCGGAGCACCAGTGTTGAGGGTCAGCGGAGATGAAGTGTTGTTGCCCATTCTGACCACCTGACTTTTGCCTGTCAGGAAGTCCAGGATCCAGCTGCACAGAGATCTGTTCAGTCCCAGAGTCTGGAGCTTCTCAACCAGTGTGGCAGGCACTATGGTGTTAAATGCTGAACTATAATCCACGAACAGCATCCTTACATAGGTGTTCTTATTTTCCAGGTGGGAGAGAGCAGTGTGCAGGGTGAAGGCAATAGCGTCGTCTGTGGAACGGTTTCTGCGGTATGCAAATTGTAGTGGGTCCAGTGAGGCAGGCAGCACAGAGCAGATGTGGTCTCTGATGAGCTTCTCAAAACACTTGCTGAAGATGGGTGTCAGAGCAACGAGCCTCCAGTCGTTCAAGCATGTGATTTTATTTTTCTTAGGTATGGGCACAATGGTGGATTTTTTGAAGCATGAGGGAACCTCAGACAGAGAGAGGGACAGATTGAAGATGTCTGTAAAAACCCCGGCTAGTTGGTAAGCGCATGCTTTGAGCACACGGCCTGGGATGCCATCCGGGCCCACAGCTTTGCGGATGTTCACCCGTTTGAAAGATCGAGTTACATCCGCGACAGAAAGGGAGAGTGGACTCACCTCTTCTGCAGCAGCCGTGGGAGCGCACTCTGTGTGGGCGGTGTTATGAGCCTCGAAACGAGCATAAAAGTTATTCAGCTCATCCGGTAGAGAGGCCGCAATGTTCACAGTAGCTGGTTTATTCCCTTTAAAACCTGTGATGTTGTTGATGCCCTGCCACATGCTTCTTGGGTTGTTGTTGTTGAATTGTTCTTCAATTTAGTTTTTATATTGTCGTTTGGCTGCTTTTATGGATCTCCTGAGATCGTAACTGGCTTGTTTCCGATCGTCAGTGTTTCCGGATTTAAAGGCAGATGTCCGCGCTGACAAGGCTGATCGAACATCGCTGTTAATCCACGGTTTTTGGTTGGGGTAGATGCGTATTGTTTTGGTCGGAATTACATCCTCTATACACGTCCGTATGAAACACGTTACAGAATCTGAGTACTCCTCTATGTCGTCATCAGACGCTGCCCGGAACATGTCCCAGTCCACGTGATCAAAACAGTCCTGTAGTACAGCGTCCGATTGGTCCGACCAGCATTGAATTGTCCTGAGGGCGGGTGCTTACGTTTCAGTTTCTGCCTATAAGCAGGCAGAAGCAGAATGGAGGAGTGATCCGATTTGCCGAAAGGTGGGCGGGGGAGGGATTTGTAAGCATCCCGGAAGGGGGAGTAGCAGTGGTCCAGTACACGATCACCACGCGTGTTGATGGTGATGTGTTGAAAGTATTTGGGAGCTATTGTTCTGAAGTTGGCTTTATTAAAGTCCGCCGTAATAACAAACGCTGCATCTGGGTACGCGGTTTCCTGCTCGCTTATATTCCCGTACAGTTCCCTGAGTGCCTGGTCTGTGTTGGCTTGAGGGGGGATGTATACAGCTGTGATTATGATCGCTGTAAATTCCCTCGGTAGCCAGAATGGTCGACACAGAAGCATATGAAATTCCAGATCAGGGGAGCAGAAGGATTTAATAGAGTGTAGATTCCTTTCATCACACCACGAGTTGTTGATATAGAAACAAACGCCCCCACCTTTGCTTTTCCCTGTGAGCTCTTTCGTTCTGTCCGAGCGGTGCACGGAGAAGCCCGTAAGCTCGATGGCTGAGTCTGGAACCATTGCAGACATCCAGGTTTCTGTGAGGCAAATAACGCAGCATTCCCTTGTTTCTCGTTAGTATGAGATGCGCGCACGCAGTTCACAGAGTTTGTTATCCAGTGACTGAACGTTAGCCAGCAAAATGGTTGGGAGAGGAGGTCGAAAGGCACGGTGTCTCAGTCTGACGAGAACGCCAGCTCTCTTCCCTCTTTTCCGGCTACGTTTCTTTCGTCGTGGTCATGCGTTCCAGACAAAGGGCTCTGATGCGGTGTCTGTAAACAATCCACCGGCGTTCAGGAACTCAAAGTCCGGTTTGCGTTGCGCGACGGAAGAACCGATGTTTAAAAGCGTGTCTCTATCGTAGACAGTTATACTAACAACATCTAACACATAAAACAACAAAAAAACAAACAAAACATACGAAAACCTGCAAAGTTTTATCGGAGCTCGCAACACGGCTGCCATCCTCGGCGCCATCTTGGAATGTTCTTTAATAATATAATTATTATTATTATTATTATAATATTCTAATTTGTTTGGCTTCCTTAAACACCAGTGTGAATGTCATTTAGACTGAGACAGTATATCACAAATAAAAAGAGGGTCGAGTCCCCTATAAAGTCAATTCACTGACTTTTTTCTGACTTAAGGTTTCTTAGTTAAGAAACATGGGTTGGAGTAGAGACCTGCACCTGCACCCAACACAACAGGGTGCGGCGCGGGACAACTCTTGATGGGCGAGTGCGGGTGCAGGCGGGAAGAGACGTGTGTGTGTGCGGGACTCCCGCAAAATAGAAATTATCTAAACATAAAGTGTCTAAAACATATAAATTGTTATTTATCTGTTGCACAAAAGCAAAAGGAACAACTAATATTAACATTAAAATTATTAACATGCGTAAGCTAGGCAGAGATTCTGTTTATAACACGTGTTTAAAGGGTTGCGCAATGTAGCCAATCACAGACTCAGCTGTTGATTTCTTGAATGCAATGGCCAGTCAGAGGTGACTCACCACAGTGCTGAAATTGCGTGCTCACGAATCGTCTCATTTTAATACACGAAGTGTAGACATTGTGAAAGATTCATTGTGTTATAACAGAGCTTTATTAGATCGCGATGAACTGAGATGTCAGCTTTTAGTGATAATAAAGGAAGCGCTGCTCGCATTTTGCCATGCCTAACCATGTTGGCAGCAGCCCATGCTTGCTAATCTGTTAAAAATAACAGTGGTTTGTGAATGTTGATGCTTAGCCTAAATAACAAATATTTTATCGGGAGCGTTTATGCTGGGATGTTGTGGAGTTTAGGAGATGTTACAGAACCATTTCATGTAAATTTCTTCGATGTACAGAAAAAAAATCTATATAGATTACTTTTATGCAGGCTTTTGCGGGCGGGAGCGGGACAAAACATGAATGTCGCGGGCGGGAGCGGGACCAGGACCAGATAAGATATATTTCTGCAGGAGCAGGCAGGCGCGGGACAAAATCTTGCGGGAGCGGGACTGAAAAAGGACTCTAGGTTGGAGCTCTTAAATTTGAACTCTCAAAGTGCACTAGATAGAATCATTTAACTTTAAAATGTACAAAATTTTATTTTATTCCAAATTATTAATTTGTCTTTTTTTTGTGGTAAGTTGTGGACTTCATATCACCATGATATTGTATCGTGAGATTTTGATATCGTTACATCCCTATTGAAAGGCATTAAAAAGTATTAAATTAGATTTGATGATACCTTCACAAACCCTATTGTGAGTGTTGCTCTTCAATGTTTTATATAGAAAGCAGAGCTGAATGAAGTCCAGAGGAAGAATTCAGAAGATCTGTGGAGGGAAGATCTGGCTGTCTTCATCGAGGAGCTGGATGTGAGTCTCAGGTTTAGGATCGGGTTGAGTCGAGATGCGTGTGATGAAGTGTGTGAGAGTTTTCTCTCTGTCTTTGTTCCAGCGTGTGGAGGAGCAGGAGAAGGAGAGTGTGAACTCTGGGAAGGCCATGAAGCTGGTGAAAGGGAAGGTGGGCAAACCTAAAGTGAAGAAGATGCAGCTGGAGGAAACTCTGCCCTCTCCTTTTGGACGCAGGATAGAGCCACAGGTCACGCTCGCTATGAAAGCCGACGCCTCCAAGAAACTCACCAAAAAGAAGAAGGTAACGATGAGTGTGTGTGAGGCTGAAACTAAATCTATATCTGTCAACAAATGTAGTGTATTCATACTGAATGCTATTGTAAATAAAGTCATGCAATGTATTAGAGGAGTAATAGAATGCAGTTATACTATATTTTCTGAAAGAGTATTTTCCAGAGTCCGAAGAGGATTCACAACTTATTCAGAAACATATTGCGGATTGTAAATGGACTTAAAAGACATGCAGTATTATTTCCAAGCATTTATACTGTCCCTCTGAGCAAGATGATGTGTGGTATGCGATTTTTGCTAATTATCTTAGACAGATTTAACATTCCCTGCATAATTGCATACAGAAAATATATTTTGTGGTATGTCAGTTACCTCTCTTGGCAGTGTGCAGTAGGCACACGATTGCTATATATCACTTATCCTGTGCGAATTGACAGTAAATATTACATAGCACTACACAATGTCAGTCCTCTGTCGTGTGTGTCATGTTTTCCCGCCTCTTGTGTCCATATTTGGTTTGTTTCCTGTCCTTGTTTAATGTGATTATGAGTTAAGTCTGTTCCAGCTGTGTTTGTCTCATTAACGTGTGTATTTTAGTTCCTGCCTGTTCAGTTTCGTGTCGTCTGGTCTACTCGTTACTCCCCGGTGTTTCTGTGAGCCTGCCTAGCCTTGTCTTGCCCTGACTTGTGTCAACATTAAAGACTATTAGGATCACGTGACCCCTCGACGGCGATGCAGGCTTAGTCTTTCGCTCCGCTCACATATTTTACGATCCACTGAGCTCAACTTAATCGATCTATGGAGAATTCAGAATACTAAAGCTAAGGACTTCACTTTTTTTTCTAATAGACACAAGACTTTCTCTAGGATAGACTACATATTTCTCAGCCCATCTTTAATTTCGTCTAATTCCTCCATCTCTATATTACCAATTTTATTATCGGATCATTCTGCTGTGTTGTGCAGTGTTCCTCTTTCTGATGTTAAAGCCAAGTCCCCTAGATGGCGCTTGTCACATGTTTGTTTCTGTTTAGTTCCGTTTTGCCCTTATTTGGTATTTCCTGTCCTGGTTTCTTTAATTAGTTCATTATCGTTAAGTCTATGCACCTGTGTTTGATTAATTATCTTGTTTGCTCCTTGATTTCCTGTCCTTTATAAGTCCTGAGTTCTCCCCTTGTCTTGGTCTGAGATTAATGTTGTATATTGGTTTATGTGAGCTGAAGCTTATTAAAAATACTCATTTCGTCTACTCCTTCGTCGTGTGCCTTTTCTACAGCCACCTACCTTAACAGAATCTCAGACCTAAACCGAAGAACGGATCCTTCATGGATGACCGAGCTCTGCTCATCAACATGGCTCAGGCGAGTCACGACCCGTTCACCTTTGCTAAGGCTTTCCTGCCGATAGCCCTCACCAGCTCGCTTGAAGGGGAAACCCTGAAGACATTGTTCCGGCTCGGGATTACATTCCACCATCCGATGGTGCTTCCAGACACCTCCAAACTCAACTGGAGGGAGGCAGTCAGCAGGTGTTTGGAGAGTCTCCGATCCCGAGCCGGAGCCCCTTCCGCGACAACGAGGGTTCCGCCGCACGCGGCGAAGTATGAATACCCACGAACCCGGAAGTGGGTCTCCAGTGGCGCTGACCTGAGGACAAAGGTTTTGGACCCCCCTATCGTTTCTGTCAGGTCAGCACTCAAACCTTTCCCCCGTCTTCCAAGCCAGCCGCCGTCCGCGGCGAAGTCTGTGCCCGTACCGCCGTCTGAAGCGACGATGATGGTTCCGTCGCCTGAAGCGGCGATGATGAGTCCGCCGCCTGAAGCGACGATGATGGTTCCGCCGCCTGAGATGGCGATGATGGTTCCGCCGCCCGAGACGGCAATGATGGTTCCGCCGCCCGAGACGGCGATGATGGTTCCGCCGCCTGATGCGACGATGAGGATTTCGTCGATCACGGCGATGATAGTTCCGCCGCCCGAGACGGCGATGATGGTTCCGCCGCCCGAGACGGCGATGATGGTTCCGCCGCCTGAGATGGCGATGATGGTTACGCCACCCACGGCGAAGTGCCCTCCAGTGGCAGCCCCACGCCAGTGCCCTCCAGTGGCTGCCCCACGCCAGTGCCTTCCAGTGGCTGTCCCACGCCAGTGCCTTCCAGTGGCTGTCCCACGCCAGTGCCTTCCAGTGGCTGCCCCACGCCAGTGCCTTCCAGTGGCAGTTCCACGCCAGTGCCTTCCAGTGGCTGCCCCACGCCAGTGCCTTCCAGTGGCAGCTCCACGCCAGTGCCCTCCAGTGGCTGCTCCACGCCAGTGCCTTCCAGTGGCTGCTCCACACCAGTGCCCTCCAGTGGCTGCTCCACGCAAGTGCCCTCCAGTGGCTGTTCCACACAATTACCCTCCAGTGGCTGCTCCACGCAAGTGCCTTCCAGTGGCTGCTCCACGCAAGTGCCCTCCAGTGGCTGTTCCACACAATTACCCTCCAGTGGCTGCTCCTCGCATGTGTCCTCCAGAGCGCCTCCTAGCGCCCGCTCCTCCAGAGCGCCTCCTAGCGCCCGCTCCTCCAGAGCGCCCCCTAGAGCCTGCTCCTCCAGAACGCCCTCAAGAACCTGCTCCTCCAGAGCGCCTCCTAGCGCCCGCTCCTCCAGAGCGCCTCCTAGCACCCGCTCCTCCAGAGCGCCCCCTAGAGCCTGCTCCTCCAGAACGCTCCCTAGCGACCGCTCCTCCAGAGCACCCCCTGAAGCCCGCTCCTCCTGAGCGCCCCCTGGCGACCGCTCCTTCAGAGCGCCTTCTAGTGCCTGCTCCTCCAGAGTGCCCCCTAGTGCCTACTCCTCCAGAGAGCCACACAGAGCCTGCTCCGCCAGAATGGCCCCTAGAGGGGAACCTCCCCAAGAAAATTTTGGGGGGGGGCCATATACCCTTAGTCTGGGTGGCCGGACCTAAGACCAAGGCCACGGAGCTCCCTGACCCACCATGGCCGACCAAAAGAGATAGGCCATGGCCTCCCGAAGTCCTGGATCCGCCATGGCCTCCCGAGTCTCCTGTTCCGCCATGGCCTCCTGAAACCCTGGATCCGCCATGGCCTCCCAAGCCTCCAGTCCCACCATGGCTCCTGGAGTCCCCTGACCCGCCCTGGAGGCTTCCCATGTCTCCTCCAGATCCTGGCTCTGCTCCGGCCTCCAGGGCGCCCGCCCCCCATCCCTCGATGTTCCTGTTACGGCGCGGGACGCGCCTTCCGGGAGGGGGCGATAACTGTCACATGTTTGTTTCTGTTTAGTTCCGTTTTGCCCTTATTTGGTATTTCCTGTCCTGGTTTCTTTAATTAGTTCATTATCGTTAAGTCTATGCACCTGTGTTTGATTAATTATCTTGTTTGCTCCTTGATTTCCTGTCCTTTATAAGTCCTGAGTTCTCCCCTTGTCTTGGTCTGAGATTAATGTTGTATATTGGTTTATGTGAGCTGAAGCTTATTAAAAATACTCATTTCGTCTACTCCTTCGTCGTGCGCCTTTTCTACAGCCACCTACCTTAACAGAGCTTTAACGTATCATTATTAAGTAATCAGACTTTCATTACTTCGCTAAAAGAATATATTAAGGAATTTCTTGAAATTAATATGGATCCTCAAATACTGTGGGAAACGTCTAAGTGTGCTATACGAGGTTTCTGTATATCTTTCTCTTCTACTCTCGCCAAAGCGAAAACTCACCAGTTTACACAATTAGAAAATAAAATCCAATCATTACAAAACCTACAAAAACATCATTTTACTGAGCAACAGGCTACACAGCTGTCCTCTTTAAAAGAAGAATATGATTTACTTTCACACTCAAAGGCGGAATTTATTTTACATAGGACTAGACAAAAATATTATTTTGAATCAAGAGACCTACTCATTTATTGGCCCTTAGATTGAAAGAATGCGAATCTAAGGCATATATTAGCGCAATAAAATCATTGGATGATCAGGTCACCACGAACCCTGTAGCAATTAATGACATATTTAAAGGTTTTTACACAAATCTGTATACAGCCGAAACAGATTTTGATGAACCAATTTGTAAGCAGTATTTAGATAAATTGGAACTGCCTCGGATCTCACAGATAGATAAAGAATCTTTGGAGGCCCCATTAAGTTTGGAGGAACTCCACATCTCTCTAAAAAGCCTTCAAAAGGGCAAATCGACAGGTCTAGATGGTCTCCCCCCTGAATTATATTTAGAAATTTGGGATCTGGTAGGGATACTTATGCTTAACTCATTTAATTTTGCAATTGAACATGGGGTATTTCATAGAGATCAAACTGATTTCATTACTTCTTAAAAAAGGGAAAGATCCATTAGATTGTTCCAGCTACAGACCGATTTCGCTTATCCCATGTGATCTAAAAATCTATGCTAAAGTTTTTGCTTCTCGTATGGAGAAGGTAATTCACAGTCTGATCAAGGAGGACCAAACTGGTTTCATCAAGGGGCGCAATGCATCTGACAATATGCGTCGACTCCTTCATATTCTTGACTTTGCAGACTCCCACCCAACACCTTGTGCGGTCTTTTCACTTGATGCAGAAAAAGCCTTTGACAGGCTAGAGTGGAATTATATGTGGGCAGTTCTGCAATGTTTCGGCTTCGGTGAACACTTCGTTTCTATGATTAAAACATTATACCACTCACCTGCAGCATCAGTCATAACTGGTAATATTATTTCCCTCTCATTCCCTTTACAGCGGGGAACGAGGCAGGGGTGTCCGCTTTCCCCCTTATTGTTTTGTCTATCTCTTGAACCCTTAGCACAAGCCATCAGGAAATCTGAAGTATCGATTAAGATTCATGACCATAATCATAGTATTTCATTATACGCTGATGATATTATTCTATATTTAGACCACTTTGATGTTTCAGTCTCTAGTATAATTAAGGAATTTGATAATTTTAGTAGCCTATCAGGATATAAAATAAATTGGAGCAAATCTGCTTTAATGCCAATTAACAATGTTAAGGTTAATTCTTCTATTCCCTAATTTATCCCTATTAAGGAATATTTCATCTATTTGGGCATTACCATATATAAAAACATTCATAAGATTGCCAGAGACAATTTTAATAACATTTTAGTTAAGGTCAAAAATGACATTCAAAGATGGAAGAATCTTAAAGTCTCTCTCCAAGGAAGAATCTCCACTGTTAAGATGAATTTGTTACCTCGATTTAATTTTTTTTTCTCTATGCTACCACTTTCTCCCCCTCCAGGTTACTTCAAGGAGATCAACTCCATAATTTCTAAGTTTATCTGGAATGATAAATGTCCCAGAATTAAACTTACCACATTACAACATCTTAATAGCGCAGGAGGACTGGCTGTACCAAATTTTGAATTATATTATTGGTCGTTCCAGCTTAAAGCTCTTCATAATTGGGTTGATCCTCAATCTACAGTTTCATGGAGAGTGATTAAAGCTGACAAGGTTAAACCAAATAGACTTCAAGATATTTTATTTACTGGCACAGGAAAAAAAGGGGATAATTATAAATTTGGTCCGGTTGTGGCCAACTCTATTAAAATCTGGAAAACGGTTGAACGTCGGATAGGAGGACCCTTCAAATTTTGTAACAGTACACCTTTATGGCACAATTTTAATTTTGTATGCGGAAATCGTCCATTTGTCCAACCCTCTTGGTCCTCTTTAGGTGTAAATACGTGCGGTGATATATATGATAGCCAGGGCTTCTGTTCATTTCAGACATTAAGAACCAAATTTTGTCTACCAGCTTCCGCATATTTTGTCTTTCTTCAATTACGTTCTGCTCTCAAAGCGTATGGCGTTCCATGGTCTTCTTCCATTTCCTCTCATCCTATGCGGGACTGGATTGCACCATCTGCTTGTCGGCCATCTGTTTCCTTAATATATAATAAAATTATTGATTGCATTACAAAACCTCTTTCTATTAAAACTATTTGGAATAAGGAATTATTTGACCTTAATTTATCTGTCGACTGGGAGAGAGTGTGGTCTAATCTCAGCTTAACATCTAAAAATCTGGCTCATCGTCTTATTCACTTCAAAGTCATTCATAGAGCATACATAACTCCTTACAAAAGATTTAAAATGAAACTACAGTCAAATTTGAACTGCCATATATGTAACACTGCATCATCAGGCACTTTTCTGCATGTTTTGGGAATGTCCTGTCGTCATCAGTCTATGGACACATGTAAACCTGGTTTTGTCATCATTACTGCGAATTGATTGGTCTGTTAACCCAAGTTTGTGTCTTCTTAATGATGAAGGTCTCTGTATTAGTTCAATGCAAAAGAGAATGATGTTTGCTGGTTTTACAGCTGCGAAGAAGACAATAATCCAGAACTGGTTTACACCACACATGTGTAGAAAAACATATTGGATCCTTAGCCTCCTGCAAATAGTGACGTGTGAATGTACAACGGCGCGAGTCGGTGGGGCCAAGCCTTCGACCATTGATGCTTGGCAGTGTTTTCTTTTTGATATACGTGATTATATAAAGGAGTGACTTGTTTTGTGTTTTTATTGTCCTTCCCTCTCTCCCTCCCTTTTGACTGGACTTTGAGATATTGAGTATATGTCTGTTGTTTTGCTTTGTTATATTTTGGATGTTATGTTATGTGAAAAAAAAAAATGTTCATAATAAAAAAACATTAAAGACTATTATTTGAGTTTACTCCTCATCTCCGTGTTCCTCGTTCCTCCCTGCTGTGTGCACCGTGACAGACCTATTTGGTGCAACAGGTATTAATTATATGCAGGACGTAAGGTGCATTTTACATCCGGTGTATGTCCAGCTGGTGGAGAACTCTTTCAAACCTTTTACATTTTTTCTTTTTACACTTACAGACATTGTTATCGTTAATAAGTAAAGTTACGTCAGCACCCCAACACACTCACTCTGTACTTTACTGTCAAATAAACTTAAGTGAGGCAAATGAAGTATTATTAATAATAACTGCACTTATTTGTGAAAAACAATAGTAATATTGCGATTATTATTAGTTTATGTAATAGTCCGTGTTTCATACCTAATAGGCTGAAGCACAGCTAATAAATGTCAAGTCTGTGCATTTCTAAAGATGTGTGTGTGTTCTTGTCAGGTTGAGGTTGACGCTGCCATGAAGCTGGAGTTTGATGAGGACAGCGCGCTGGGCTCCAATGAAGGAGAGAATTCCTTCATTTCTCCATCCAGCCTTCCCAATCCAGGAGCCAAACCCAAAGCTCCGTGGGTGAAGAGAGAGAAGAAAGAACCTGGTAACAATAAATACTGGCACTCTATTTAACTTCAGTCTACTTTCAAATGCGGCTTTCATTTTTAATATTTTTATTTGTAATATAATCTTTCAGGTGCTCCAAGACAAAGGAAGCCAGCAGGTCCTAAAGGTCCAGCTAAGAAAGTGAAGAGGAATCCGTGGTCAGATGATGAAGTTGATGATGATCGGTCCGACAATGAGCTGGATGAAAGTGAACCTGTTATTCCCAGAGACACCTCATCCAGGAGAGCCTCAGGTGTGTGTGTCAATACTTCTGTACTGCAAATGTTTTTGTCATTTAAATCGGGCTTTGGTGATATGACAGATACTGTCATGCAACAGTAGGCCGATACAGAATCTGTTTTATTTCACTGTATATATTTGCATGGTTATCAGTGGGCTGGACTGTTATGTACACATGAAGGGTGATTCAACATTATTTTTTCTTCAGTCCCACATTTGGTTTCTGACCATTGAAAATGTGTGCAATTTAACGATTTACTCCTGGAGCCGTATTGAGATCCCAATATCTCTGGAACTGAACCATAAATAGCCTTAAAAATGAAGATGCCAAAAGGAAAGTTTAAGACCCAATATCTAAAAGGGCATTAAGATATCTTTAGTACTTCCTGAGTTACAGGCCTGCAGACTTTGGAGAAAAAACTTGAAAAGTGCTGTTTCCCAATTTTGGAATGGTCACTAATGGCACATAATGCAACGAAGACAGCTAAAGTCAACAGATTTTACTAACAGAGCTAACAATCTCTGTGTAAAAGTAACATTATGCAATCTTTCTTAAGTCATTTTTAACCCCCTATAGACCATTTCAAGGACGTAAACAATAACAAAGGCGTTGGAACGCTACTGCGCATGTCTGGCCCTGAAGCATTTCCGGTAGCGCCATTTTTAAATCTCAGATCTGTCAAAACAAGCGTGTAAGTTTTAAGTCTAGCGAAAATGCTACAGTTACGGTATTTATAAAAAAAATAAACGGTGATTGGAATTAACGTTACCCTTTAAATATGACTGAGGCGCAAACCTACAAAGAACGTCTTCCGGACGGCTCAAAGCAACTCGTGATTGTTGCTGCGTGCGTGTACACGAGAGATGGCTGTAAACGCGTATCGCAGTCTGGATGCTTACTATTAACTCCTTAGCGGTAAGTTTGGGATCATTTGTTCATACAATGGATGACATCAGTTTTATGTTTAGTTAAACTGAAGCAAGACAAACAGTGTCACTTACGTACATCATGGTTTGTCGCTAAGATGTCCGGGGAGGTTTTTAGTGGACATTTCACTTGCATTGCTGGGTCAGTCTGTATGTCTACGCAAATATACATTTTCATATTTATTTGTACAGCGCTTTTCACAATACATATCATTTCACTGCAGCTTTACAGAACATGCATGTATATTACAACGCTATATGAATGCTAGTAAACTAATCACTACATGCCATTATTACTGATTTCATTTGTTTTATAATGTGTGCTTAGCTTGATCAAGTTTGTTGCTGTGGAACAGTGTGAGAAAGAATTTGAATGCTTTATCTGAGACATAATGTGGTCACAAATTAACAAGATGAATGCAATTCAATGCTGGCTACCGTGTTTTGCATAAACCTGTTACATGTCTGTTTCTATTTAGTTCTGTTTTGCCCTTATTTGGTATTTCTGTCCTTGTTTCCTTAATTAGTTCATTATCATTTAGTCTATTCACCTGTGTTTGATTAATTATCTTGTTTGCTCCTTGGTTTCCTGTCCTTTATAAGTCCTGAGTTCTCCCCTTGTCTTTGTCAGTGATTAATGTTGTAACGTTTGTAATGTTGTTAAATGGATGTAAGTGTAAGCAAATATAACTTTCTACAGCCACCTACCATAACAGAATCACTGACCTTAAACAGAAGATTGGAGCGCTTACCTACAGTGATGAGGATGGAGTTTGGTGACCGTCTCCTCACATTGATTCTACGTAAGCTCCCCTTCGTTGAGTACGCAGAGGAATTCTGCAAACTCGCCGCGGCAACTGATCTCCACGACGCGGCTATCCTCCACCTGTTCCGGCTCGGGGCCTGCTATCACCACCCGATGGATCTCCCAGACAGTGCCCTCCAGTGGCTGCTCCACACAAGAGCCGTCCAGAGTTCCCGCTGTTTCCGCCCAGCCTTCCTGAAGTCCCGCTGGTTCCGCCCAGCCTTCCTGAAATCCCGCTGGTTCCGCCCAGCCTTCCTGAAGTCCCACTGGTTCCGCCCAGCCGTCCTGAATCCGCGCTGCCAGAGCGCCCTCAAGAGCCCGCTCGTCCAGAGCACCCTCAAGAGCCCGCTCCTCCAGAACGCCCTCAAGAGCCCGCTCCTCCAGAGCGCCCCCTGGCGCCCTCTCCTCCAGAGCGCCCTCAAGAGCCCACTCCTCCAGAACGCCCTCAAGAGCCCGCTCCTCCAGAGTGCCTCCTAGTGCCCGTTCCTCCAGAGCGCCTCCTAGTGCCCGCTCCTCCAGAACGCCCCCTAGCGACCGCTCCTTCAGAGCGCCCCCTGATGCCCGCTCCTCCAGAGCGCCTCCTGGCGCCTGCTCCTCCAGAGCACCCTATAGTGCCTGCTCCTCCAGAGCGCCCTCTAGTGCCTGCTCCTCCAGTGCGCCCCCTAGTGCCTGCTCCTCCAGAGAGCCCCACAGAGCCTGCTCCGTCAGAATGGTCCCTAGAGGGGAACCTCCCAAAGAAAAAATTTTTTTGGGGGGCCATATACCCCTAGTCTGTGTGGCCGGGCCTAGGACCAAGGCCACGGAGCTCCCTGACCCGCCATGGCCGCCCAAAAGAAATGGGCCATGGTCTCCCGAAGCCCCGGCTCCGCCATGGCCTCCCGAGTCTCCTGCTCCGCCATGGCCTCCCGAGTCTCCTGCTCCTCCATGGCCTCCCGAGTCTCCTGCTCCGCCATGGTCTCCCGAGTCTCCTGATCCGCCATGGCCCCCCGAAGCCCGGGATCCGCCATGGCCTCCCGAGCCTCCAGTCCCACCATGGCTCCTGGAATCCCCTGACCCGCCCTGGAGGCTTCCCATGTCTCCTCCGCGTCCTGGCTCTGCTCCAGCCTCCAGGGCGCCCGCCCCCCCCTCCCTCAATGTTGCTGTTTAGGCGCGGGACGCGCCTTCCGGGAGGGGGCGATAACTGTTACATGTCTGTTTCTATTTAGTTCCGTTTTGCCCTTATTTGGTATTTCCTGTCCTTGTTTCATTATCGTTTAGTCTATTCACCTGTGTTTGATTAATTATCTTGTTTGCTCCTTGGTTTCCTGTCCTTTATAAGTCCTGAGTTCTCCCCTTGTCTTTGTCAGTGATTAATGTTGTAACGTTTGTAATGTTGTTAAATGGATGTAAGTGTGCTGATGCCATTAAAAATACTCCTTTTGTTCTAATCCTTCGTCGTGCGCAACTTTCTACAGCCACCTACCATAACACCTGTATTAGTTGTTTTTTTTTTAAGATAAAAGTATAGCCTACATGCAGATTAATAAATGCACACACACACTACATACAGTCAAAGTCCTTTTAATCTTTAGTCTTTGATACAGTATATATGTGGGTATGTATGATTTTATGCACATTTACTGTAAACACACATGCACATACAGTAGTACTGGTCAAAAGTGGGGGCACTATTACTATTTTTTTATGCAATGTAGTACTCAAAGCTGCTCATGGCCAGCCTGCTGCTTTTGATATTGATTACATATTAATAAATTTGTTGGAAACAGTTGACAGCGAGAGGATGTCTTTTGTTTATATGCAGTACTGGGACACGTTCAGCCACGAAAAAACGGTGCAAAACGTTTATTAAACAGAAACGGTGATGCGTTGAACACTCTGTTCTGATGACGCAAGTGTTGCAACTATGGCAGCTGAGAAGGACATTCTTTGTGTTCTTTTTGAAGAATTTTCAGAGCCTAATGAAATCGTTATAAATACGTGTTTAATAGGCTACTGCAAAATACGCTCAATGTTACAGTCACTGCCCTTGCCGTCCAGAATAAAAGAGAACATCCCAATCAAGTGAAGGGATTTGTGGAAACTGTGGTTCCTAATTATTGTGATCCAACATTTGCCTCGCATTTTACTATGATATTGTAAAATTGACCATTATATAATCAGAGGAGCATGGAAAAGTTTATGAAAGTGTCACTCCACAATACAATAACAAAATATATAAATATGTATATGTAATGAATTAATCATTTTTCATATTGTTTAATTCAGCTCTTTGGTTTAAGCTTTATTTTAGCTTTAGGGAATCTTACGATTTGATATCGATATGATCAATTGATATTAATCAACACGTCCAACTTATACATTATTTAACAATCGTCCAGCGAGTTGTCAGATTTCAGTATATCTGATAAATTCTGTTTATTCTCGTGGCCACGATATAATAATACAGAATTATTTAAATAACCTTATGACAGTTATGAGCATATAGGTAACGTATCTGAGCGAAGTTTGATTTGAATATTTCACAACAAAACACAGAACACTTCTCTATAAATCAAACAAGAGTTTATTTGCTATCTTACTACAATACATGAACTAAGCTAAATAACATAAAACAAAATACGTACATACACACAGTCACAGGCAATGAATTTAATTGAGAATGATTACAATCTAGCACTGTTCTATTTCCACACGATTTTACTCGTGTCGATCATCAAATGGAGAACTCTCTTAATTTTACTTTAGAGATAGATACCCCACGATTCAGCAGAATAGAGATTGTGTTTGATTACTTGCTTTTAAGTTGAGATGGTCGCTGATCTGCCGTTGCGTTTCTCGTCTGGAAACCCCACGTGTCGTGGCGTGACGTCACTCTTGGGGATGCCCTTCTGTTGTTGCTTGTTTGCTCGGTGTTGTTCGATACTTGAAGGAAGTCTGTTTCGATTTCTTATGGCTTTAGATGTTGAAGTTCCTTTCGCGTAGCTTCAGACTTTCTTCAGAGATTTAACTAGATGTTGGTTCAATGTTCAAACTCGGCCATTTGTTACAGGCTGCAAGCTTTTTGGAGTAGCCCCAGTTTCAAAGAAGCGCGCGATTTCCAAGCAGAGCAGAGAGAGAGAGAGAGAGAGAGAGAGAGAGAGCGGGGATCCGCTTTTTTTAAAGGGACTGACGTCAGAGGCCTTCCGTTCAACCCCCAGAGGCTTCCACCAACCAGGTTGTCCCTCTGGACGGAGGTCCACCTACACGGCTCATTTTCCATGCAGTAAATTTATCTGCTTAGTTATTTTGTCACATGAAGAAAATATCTTTTAACGTTCTAATCACACATTATTATACTCAATATTAACTTCCCATGCACACCAAATTCTTGCATTTGTCCTGACCGTTAATATGAAACCAAATATAAGGTATTTGACATACATTAATAGCTTTCATGCTAAAACTAACTCAAAAGGGTTCTATTTAAAGATTAGAAACAACACATCATGTATATGATGCTATAAGTGTAGTACTCACTTTACAGGAGAAAATTATACCTCAAAAGATTATAAAAACATACCATTGATTACAATGACACAGTCAGCTTATAAATGACATAAAATACACATTGATATATTTTGTAAAATATATTGTATATATTGCTTTTGATAACATAGCTTGAATAGCAGTAGTGACTACTATCAATTGTCCTTTTGGAACACTTTATAAAAGTCTTTGAGTCTTTGTTCTGTTAACGAAATGAAAGGCACATATCCTTGCAATGTCCTGGGAGGACGGGAGGTCATAAAGTCACTTTGGGGGCTGTATCTGTTAAACCTCAACACTCGGACATTTCCATAAAACAGTCTTTGTTCTTGATACCATCCTTGAGTTACTGCTTAAGCGATCATCCCCAGACCATGTTCAGATCCAGTGATCCTTGTTCCATCCTGGTTAAATGATGGTTAAGTGATAAGAAACCAGTGAAGTCCTGTTTTAACCACATTCACGATGCTCTCCTCCAATTCCTCCTTGTTTTAACAAAGTCTCTTCAGATAACGAGGTTTTATGGCAGGAAATCTGAATTCAGGAATGTGCTCGCCATTATGTTCAGATGTGTGTGCGTTCTACCTTCCCCAAGGTCTTACACATCCCCCTTTTGCTCGGTGAGGTTCCCATTGCGAACGTCGGCGGGCACTGGAACAAGAAGCAGGGAGAACAGGCACACACAAGACACAAACAACATCTCCATCACTGACTGAATCCTGGTGCAGGGTAACTTGGGAACGAACAGGTTAGAAACTTGAGAAGATGTAGGGGTGCATTCTTTAGGATTACCGGCAATTGAGTCATTCCGATTGGTTTAATTGTCATGGGTTCGACGAGGCGGTATAGGCGTGATCTCAAGCAGGTTGGTTGAGTTCTCAGGTTCAGGTTCTTGGTCGGTTCTATCACGTCGGAAAATGCATGGGACGCCTGACGTGCATTTGTTGAAAGACTCTTGAACGGCGTTCACTCGCTTGTGTAGGAGGAAGGCCAGTGTCAATGTCACAACGTACCCTACAATAGTAGAGAGGCAAAGCGCTGTGTCAGCGGCAGACCAAGACCGAATAATAGGCGCGCCAGCGGGCGGAAAGCGAGCGATAGCTTCTAAAGCTGTATCAACAGGAGTCAAGTCAATAAGTTGCGTTCCTTCCTCCTTGATCCTTTCTTCCACTTCTGGATCGAGGACGAAGGAGTGCTGTTTGAAGAAGGGCGAGATTTCGATTTCAGCCTGATACTCGTCGTCGGTAAGGTGATATAATGCCAACTCGTCGATATGGAGGATCGAGCCCTTAGGGACAGTGATCCATAAAGTTTGGTTGGGCAAGGTAATGCGTGTGGCTGTGTCGTGTTGATCGTATGTGAGGGTAGCTGTTCGTGCCGGGGTGTTGACCAGCCATCGGTTTCCGATGATTTCGGCTTGCGTTACCTCAACTTGAAAACGTGGTGTCGCTTCGGCGGGGCAGCTAGTGTCGGGTCTAATGGATTCTAGGCCGCAGATGCCCTCAGTATTATCGCGTACGAAAGGTTTACACGGGCAAAGGAAGTGAATGTCCTTCGTGCGCGTACACATCCTCAGGTTTGGGACCAAGTACAACTGTTCGTTGCTATCGTGATACGCAACGACTTCAGGAGTGTGGATTTTGACATAGGTGTTCCCTTGCCAAAATCCCACATTCACAATGTCTTTGAGCCGGTAAATGCTATTAGAGTCGATAATGGGCAAACTGAGGAGAAAGGCCAAGTCGCCTGCTTCCGGGTCTACGTACAAGGGAATAGCGCTACCCAGGGAAAAGGCGAGATGGGTTTAGATGGGACTAGCAGGGCCCGCGGTGGCCGAAGTTAGGATGTTTTGGACAAGGTCTAAGAGGTATCAAGTAGTGTGGAATCCTACCCATGGCTAAGTTATCAATCGAGGACTTACTTCACGTAGCATGTCTGTCATGATTTGGCGGGTCGCCTCGATCGGTTGATAACGGTTCTCACAACGAGTTACAACGACTTATTGAAGGGAGTCAATCTTAATTTTGGGACCTGGATTTAAATAATTAGTAAAGGGAGTTCCCTGATGAGGGGACTAGAGGGGAGAGGAAATTATAGTGAGAGAGGAAGAAGAAAAAAAAAACAAAAAGAGACACAGGTGAAAGGAAACAACAAAACGAGAAACGGCGGCACAAGGACACCGAATGAGGTTAGGCAGCAAACGAGTGTCACATGTGTGAAGTAACTCCTCTCTACTAGAGGTTGACTCTAGCAGTGCAGCTGAGGAGAGAGTGTAAGTGTTGTGTTTCAACAAGGTCGCTATATGTTTTCCTAACAACCGAAATGATGTTAGTGTGGTGTAGAGCATATGATTGTCGGTCTGTGTCAGTGGGTTTGATCTTCCCCCTTTCCTGGTCGGCTGGAGCTCTGGTGCCTCTTTATCTGGTTTCGATGGACCCATCGAAGGACTGGCTCACTGCGCCCTTGTCCGATTTTGATTCGGTAGGCGACAGGTGAGAGCTTGTCTACAATCGCGTGGGGTCCTGTCCAGTGAGGTAGGAACTTCTTTGACAGGCGATGGGGAGCGTTCTGCCTTGGTCGGGCGAAGCTGTAGTACCACACTTTGTCTCCGACATTGAACTCATGGTGAGAGGCCTTTTGGTCATAGTAGGCTTTACGACCTTCCGCGCTTCGTTGTAGTTGCTGTTGTGCAAAGGTGAAAGTCGTTCTCAGGTGCTGATGCAACTCTTCCAGGTATTGGTGAGTGGTATAGGCGGTGACGAGGTTCAGGTCACCAGGTTGGTACAGCAGGTGTAGCGGTAGCGTCATGTTTCTCCCTGTCATCAATGTGAACGGGGGTACGCCGGTAGACTGGTGAGGGGTGGCTCGAGCAGCCATCAGTACCAGCGGAAGTTTGATATCCCAATTTTGATTGGTGGACACATACTTCTTCAACATGCTGACCACTGTTTTATTGGCCCGTTCAACTTGACCCGAGGAAATTGGGTGATGGCTTATATGGAGCTTGGCCTGTACACCGAGGAGTTTCCACACTTCCTGCATGATGTCGGCGGTGAAGTGGGTTCCGCGGTCAGAGTTGACCCTTAAAGGCAGTCCAAATCTTGAAAAGATGTGGTTCATTAACAGGCAGGCTGTTGTTTCTGCTGTATCATTGGGAGCTGGGAGGCACTCTATCCACTTCGTGAATTCGCAGACCACGGTGAGGAAGTATTTGTTACCTCGCATTGACCGTGGCAGGGGTCCTACCCAGTCTATTTGGAGGTCCGACCAGGGGAAAGTCATTCCTTTCCTTTGCAGTGGGGCTCGGTGGTTTGGGTTTGCCGGTTGAAACTGGCAACACACCAGGCATCCTTTTACGTATTCCGCCACGTCTTGCTGCATGCCAGGCCAGTATGCTACTTGCTTGAGTGTTTCATAGGTGGCCTTGGCGCCGTGGTGTCCTGCACATGGTGCATCGTGGGCGTGTCAGCATCATCCCCCTTTGGCCATGAGGGACTACGAGCTTTGGCGTAGTTAGGGGCTCAGGGACATACGTGAGCACACCGTCTCTCAGATGCAGCATGTGCTTGATTGAGTTGAGCGTGCGGAGCTCGGAGGAAGCAGCTAGGTTGGAGGTGGAAATAGTATGAGTTAAGGGGTCGGAAATGTGAGCTGCCATAGTTCGCAGTGTTCGATCTGCATTTTGAAGTGTGAGGAGATAGTTAGCAGCGAACTGAGGTGAAATGGCAATGTGGGAGGAGGTGGGGGTTTGTACGCCAGTGGCGTGTTGGCGGCGGGTTATGGCCGCTACTGAAGGGTTGGGAGGGAGGGCTTGAAATGTCCAGGACTCTCCGTGTAATGCACCTGCTTTGGCGAGGGCATCGGTTTGGTCATTGAAGTCTTTGTCTTGTCCTGGTTGATGTGAATGACCTCGAACCTTTTTCCAATAAACGATAATGTCATGTTCAGTGACAATGGCATCGCCTGCTTGGAAGAGTTCCTGGTGTTTGACAGGCTTGTTGTTAGCTGTCTTGAATCCATTCTGTTTCCATCCAGCTAAATGGCATGTGAAGCTTAGACGGGCGTAGTTCGAATCGGTACAGATGAGGAGTTCTTTGATGTTGTGGGATGCCGCCATCTGAAGTGTGATGAGGATGGCTGCTATTTCAGCATATTGCGATGAGCGAGGGCCTAAGTTGAATTGCTGCGGTGGGCAGGGGTCGTTGTTGAGCCAGACCACTCCAGCTCCAGCTTGTAAATTGCCCTTGTGGTTGTAGGAGCAGCCGTCGACATATGCTGTGGGCATTCCTTCACATACATTCTCCTCGAAGTACCTGTGATTCGTCAGTTGAGGTTGTGGCGGTTCTTTAGGTTCCGCTGGAGTATGCAGCGTGTCCGTTGAACAGTTTTGACAGGCCGCTAGCCCGTTTCCAAATGAGGATTTGTAGTTTTGGGCATATCTTGCCTCGACGTCTCGTCCTTGGAGTGTCATTAGCCAGGTAGCTATGCGTGCATTGGTCACCACGCCATCTCTGATGCGTTGACTGTTTAGGAAGGTGACCGGCTGATGATGAGTCTCGATGATGACTTTCTGTGCACCGATGTAATTAGAGAAACGCTGGATAGCCCACACAGTGCAAAGCAACGCCTTTTCGCAGTTTGAGTACTTGCATTCTGGGGGAAGCAGCGTTTTGCTGGCATAAGCGACCACTCGTTTGTCTTTGTCATGGAGCTGGTATAGGCCTGCGCTGAGGCACTGATTGGAGAATCCAGCGTCCAGATAGAATTCTTTCCCTGGGTCTGGGTAGGCAAGGCACGGAGCAGAGCACAGGCGCTGTTTGAGCTGGCCCATTGCTGTGTCCTGTGTTTCCGTCCAAACGAAGGGTTCATCCTTTTTCAGGAGGGAAGTTAGTGGTCGTGCGATGTCAGCGTAGTTTTCGATGAAATGTCGTGAATAATTGCACACTCCCAGAAAGCTTCGCAGCTCAGAGATGTTAGTTGGCGTCTTTATGCTTTGGATTGCTTGGGTGCGGTTAGACTGTGGCTCGATGCCGTTTCTTCCGACAAGCAATCCGACATAGTTCACCTTGGTTTTGCACCACTGTCCTTTGTGAAGGGCGATCTTGGCTCCTGCCGTTGTCAGCTGATTTAGGACGTGATTGATTTCTTTGAGGTGGTCTTCCACACTTGAGCTTTTCATTAAAACGTCATCTACATAGACAAGGTTGCCTCTGGCTCTTGCGTCAGGGCATGCTTTGTTAAGGAAAATGTTGAATTCTGCTGGTGAGTTGGCATAGCCGAAGGGACACCGTGTGAAGGTGTATTGTCGATTGCCAAAAGTGAATGCCAGCTTGTGTTGGTCATCGGGATGGACAGGGATTGTCCAGAACCCGGAGGCGACGTCCAGTGTGGAAAGGATCGTCGAGCCTTTGATTTTTGGAATTTCTTGATCCAACTGGGTCATAGGCCATCGTGACAATGGTACTTGCTGATTCAACTTGCGATAGTCGATGGTGGGCCGCCATTTGCCGTTTGGTTTTAGGACTGGCCATATCGGGGCAGAGTATGTGCTGTTACAGGGCCGGATGACCCTCTTTTCCAGCATGGAGTCAACAATCTCTTGCACTGGCTCGTATGACGCTATTGGAATCTTGTACTGTCGCACAAATGTGGGTGGCGCATTTGGGTTTGTCGGGATGCGCACAGTGTGGATGTTTGTCAGTCCACAATCCAGGGAATCCTTTGCGAAAGAGTCCTTGTATTTGTGCAGAACCTCTTTGAGTCCTTGGCGATCCGCTTCATTGTGGAGGGCATCTGCCTCAATCAGGATCTGTTGAACTTGTGCGTTGAACCCTGCGTAGGGTTCTTCTGCAGTGAGGTCATTTGAGGGGCTTTGGGCCCCAATGGTCACCTGTGTAGGTTATTCTGTCGCAGGCTGTGTTGAGACAGCATAGACAGCGAGATGAGTGTCATCTGTTAGTTCTGACCGGCAGACGCTTTCTCTGGACACCGGCAGAATGGACGTGATGGCAATGACTTCATGAGGTTTTGTGAACATTGCGGTGTCGTCGTAGTCGTCTGACATTAGCTGTGTGGGTATAGGGCCTATGACAGGTACCATCAGTTCAAAGTCGTGGAACGCCTGGCTGATGAGCCATCCCAGGTGATTGGCTTTAGGAACGTGGATGTCTTGGGCCGTACAGTTGTTGAACAACACATACACAGCACGAGATGACACTTCAATGAGAGGTGTGGCTTCCAGAGTCAGTCCGAGTTTTAGGCAGGTCCTGGAAGGTTGGAAGAAGCCTAGCTTACTGTT
Organism: Aspiorhynchus laticeps; assembly: GCA_023376895.1. NCBI lineage: Eukaryota > Metazoa > Chordata > Actinopteri > Cypriniformes > Cyprinidae > Aspiorhynchus > Aspiorhynchus laticeps. The sequence goes on from CM041793.1 coordinate 61,987,434, forward strand.
GAGAGTTTGGCCAGGTCGCATGTTGAGGCGAACGCTGACACTCTTGCTGTAGGCAGGTATTGTGGCTTCTTGCTCCGTGATCATAGCACATGCGTCTGGCATGGTTTGACCGGATTGGAGATTCTTGAGGTTGACTGACATTGTCAGTTGGTGTGACAGGGGAGCCCATATGATGTCGTTTACGGTATCGATGCAAGCATTGAGCCGGACCAGGATATCCGCTCCAATGTAGATGTCATGCGGCAGGTCTGAGACAACGAGGAAGTAGTGAGTTAGCCATCTGTTGTTCCATCGTATGTCCAGGTGGCCATGGTTGTCGACCAGGGACTGAGAGGGAAGCGGCTGTGCTTAGCGACATGTGGTAGACACTGATGTCTTTGCTTCAATGTTTTGAATAGCTTCAGGCTGATGGCTGAGTTCTCTGCCCACAGGGCTAGTGCCGTGTCGGACACTGATGTGCCTTGGACATCTATTGCAGTCATGATTCGAAGGGGGCCTGCGTTTGATTCAGGCTCCTGCAGTGAGCAGAGGAGAGGGTCCTTGTCCTTGCTGTTTGTGCTTGGTCCAGATCCTGGCTTTGCTACTGCATCATCAATCAGTGACTTAGGGACGGTGTCTGTGACTTGACACTGCGACTCGTTGGAGTCTAACGCCTGGCAAGGCAGAGGTTCACGGACTTGTGTCCACATCTTTAGGTGCTTGAAGTCTATTAGAGGTTCGAAGCGATTAAGCAGATCTTTCCCAATGAGGAGTGGATACGTTTTAAGTGGTGAAATGTATACGGGATGGACGAGGTCCATCGATCCCACCGTTAGGTGAATTGGAGCCACATGTTTTAGTTGTAGGCCCGTGTGGGAGTATGCTTGAAGGTTTAGTTCACACCTTTGGAGTTTGAGGGTTCTGTTAGTCCTCTTTGATCTTTCTTGGATTTCCTCCAGGAGTTCGGTAGACATTAGAGTAATGTCGGCTCCCGTATCGAGGAGCGCTTCGACTCTGATGTGTCGTTCGATGATGATGGAGAGATAAAATTTTCTGGCTATACCTTTCTCAATGAGATCGCCTAGGAGTTGAGGGACTGGAGTTTGGGAGGAAACAGTTAGGATATAAGGGCTGATGTGGCGTTCTTCGGAGGAGTGGCAGATGACCAAGACAGCACTTTCAGGAACTTGAGGGGTTTCGTCAGCAGGTGTTTGTTGGACGCTGCTGTAATTTGGAGCATTAGGTGTTGAGTTAGTGTCTAACTCTGTTGCTGGGTTTTCAGGTGGGGTTTCGTGTCCATCTGAAGTTAGTGTGATTACGGTTCTCTGAGAGTGAGGTGAAGGAGTGCTGTTCTCCGTGGCTGGTTGTGTCAACTGGTCGCTGCCATCTCGTCCGGCCGCTAGTCAGGCTGAATCTGGTTTCTCTTTCTTTTCCCATTTCCGATCTTCCTCCTTCCGTTGGAAGAATTCTTTCATCATCATTTTCATCAGTTCTTGTGAGTCGAAACACGGTGGTGTCTCTTGTTCCTGTGTGGGTTCAGTTTGAGCTCGGTCATCTTGGAATCTTTGCGAATTCTTTCGTCGATTCCTTGGGCTGGTTGCTCCAGGGTGAGTTTGTCGTCTTCCCTTGGAGTTTCCGTTGGATTCCCATGAGTTTTTCTCTCTTGAGTTTCCAAATGAGCTTGGCTGGTTCCACGATCTCTCCCAATGACTTCCTTTAGGCCTTGACTGGTCCCATGTCTTTTCCCAGTGGCGTCCAGGTGAGCATTGACCTCCACATGGTCCATCCCAGCGTTCGTACCTCGGTTTAGATCGGGTACCATCATGGGAGTCTCGTTCTTTGTTGGACGAGGGTGCGTTCCACTCCCTGGGTGGCGGCTTGGCATTGTCTTGGCGTTGAGCGCCCTCTAGCGCCAGCCCTTGACTTTGAGTGCCGAAGTCAAGAACGTCTGGGGTTTTGGCACTTTTTTCTGAGGCCATCTTTTGTTTTCCGTAGGCTTTCTGCGCCAAGTCTCGCAACTGCTGAGCATTCATTGTCCGTGGACATGCGAGAACGCCAAGATGGTGGCCTACGCCGGGATGAAGGTTTCGTAGGAAGAGAGTTTTAAAGTTCAGTTCATCCTCCATGTCAGGTTCGTTGCGAGTCCCAAAGTATGCCCGTCTGAGTCGGCTGTAGTAGGCTTGAGGAGGTTCGTGACGTCCTTGTCTCGTCTCCAGGGCAGCCACGAGGCCTTGTTCGGACTCAGGGTCGGAGGACTCTTTAATGAGGGCTTCTCGGAGCAGCTGGTAATCAGTCTTTGTGTGAACAGGCTGCCTGTCCAGGAAGCTGCGAACTTCAGAACTGGATGTTGTTCGAAGTAAATATAGTCTATCTTTGTCTGTAACGTTAGGTCGCATTTCCAGATGGAAATCGATATCTTGGAGATACGCTTGGACATTTGGGCTATTTGGCACGCTCGGGGTGAATTTGCCAATGTTCCTGGCGAGCTTGTCGAGGTCTTTTAGGTCCAAGCCGTGCGATGATCTGTGACTGGCTGCAGCAGATTCTTTTGGCTGAGGTAACGTGATGTAATGTCCTCCAGAGTGAGTTGGTGAATGTTTCAACACCACCCCCTCCATCTTTTTCTCACGTGTCAGTCCAGGAACAGGTGACCCAGTCCTGCTCGGCAGGGGTGAGGTCGGTGCGCGTCGTGTCCTTGATGGCTCATGGCGCACGACTGACACAGACCTTGAAAAGAAAAACAAAACAAACAAACAAACCAAAACAGAACAAATCAACAAACAAGGGGTGTAGATGTGCACTATAGAATGTGTACTAGTGTTGACTGTGTAAAACAGGTGGGTGTGGTTCTCTGTGACTGTGATCCTCTGGGGCGTGCTTTTAATTTGTAGCCTCTGTGGGGGGAAAAATTGAGCACACACACACAGGTAGCACAGCTAGAGAACAGGTAAAGGGAAGAAGAAGAAGGTTTCTTCTAATCAGAGGATTTGTAAATGGGAATTTTTTTGTAAGTTTGTGATTGCAATTGGTTTTCTCCGGTGTGAAGGAAAACAATAACAATGACAGCACTGGTCCCGTTAATGACCAAAATTGACACCACAAGCTAATTAGAGTGTTCGCTTGCTTGAAGTTTTCCGGCGCCTTTCTTCTGTGGACCTGCTTTAACCTGGCGGGGTAGGATTTCACAAAAGAGGAAGGTAAATGGAAAACAATTTTGACATGTTCTCAAGTTCCACAAATACCTGTTATGATTGCTAAAGTTCTCCACTTGTGATCTTCACACAGGCAAAAATCTCAGCAACAGCAGCAGCAGTCAAATTAGAAGATAGCAGCAGGAAGAAAAGAGAGAAAGATGAGAGTAGGATTTAGGATTAGTAACAAAGGTGGCAGCGCAGAGGCGCTGTTGAGTCGAGGCACCTAGGGGTTTTCCTTGGCTAATTTTAGTAGGATAAACACACTTGCCTAAGCATTAAGAAAACCTTTTTTTTTTTGGAGGTTTGCTACTTAGAAGGGTTTTCCTAATTAGAAAGTTATTATACTCTAGGCTTCGTGAGGCATGTAAATTGCTCCAGTGGTGTTCAGCAGCAAGGCCCACTGCCCGAGCGCACCAGGTGAGCTCCTGTAAGGGTTTTGCCGAACACTCCGCCCCCACCGTTTTGCTGTGAGCCTCTCAGACAGCTGTGGCTTTTGGCACAACCGGGCTGGGACTCGGGTGAGTTATGTCAAACGACTGCTGGCCTGAAGAGGGGCGGGGCTAGGTCCCGGTGTCTATCCGTCAGCGTGAACCCGAAGTTCGACGTACTTCGTCAATAGATTAGCCGGGATAGTATATCCGCACCTTCGCCCAGTCAGCCGTTGACTCCTCCTCCAATACCCGATTGCTAGCCTGCTGCGGGCCGTCACTTTGCAACACTAGGACGGAAATATTCAGGTTTCCCCTCCAGCCTGCACCAGGTACAGTCGGAACGGGTGACTCCGCTTGCTGTAACTCACACTGGAGGCAATTTCACTTCACTAACCAAGCACTAGGGGGAGCCCTATCTCTTATCAGGCCTAAGAAAAAGGAAACCTATAAAAGTTAATTTAATAACAGACGGAGAGAGACCAAACAGGTTGGAACCAAAACTCAATTGCAACTGAAATTAGAATTTCAAATTAGAAATGGTAGTTTCTAATTCAAATTTTATGATGTTATCATTTAAATTTGATAGGCTTGATTAGGATTAAATTAATCAATAGGGTATCCTTGAGGTAGGATCCTTATTAGCCAATGCTGGAATTAAAATTTCAGAGCAATGATTGATAGTTAAAAATCTAACTTGATGTTTGTCATTAATATTAGAAGACACCTGTGATTATAATAACCCTTAAGTATTGAAGCAGGGTAATACAAGCTCTAATGAGTTGCAGATGAAATTAAAATTTCAGAGCATTATTGGCAGTCATGGATTAAAATCTTAATGATATTTTTCATTAACATTACAAGCGATTACATTTCATTGATCAGACAATAGTGTTGACATAGGGAAACAGGAACTGTAATTAATTATTAAATTGAATCAGAATTTTCAAATTCGTAATTAATTATGAAATTAAATTACAAATTCCACATCCCTAATTTCGTATCCCTAAGCCTGACCAATTACTAATTCCTTGTGTTATTCAAATCATTAGAACAAATTAATCCGTATCGTCTCAATTATAAAGGAAATTTAAAAAAATTTCCCGGGCCAGATGATCAAACACTTTGATAGTTAATAATTAAGATCTTAATGTTATTGTTAAATTATCAGAGCACACATAATTATCTCAATCAGTCTATGTGGAATCGGGAAATGAAATTATTTTAATGAAATGAATTTAATTTCACATCTGGGATTAGTTATGGAATTAAATTATCAATTTCAAATATTTCATAGCAATTCATCCAATGAAATTCTTAAAATCATGAGCGCAAATCATAATTAAATTAATTATCTTCCCATCAAAGCAATGAGGCTAAGACCCATCATTAATTTATAATAAACCCCAATAGTTATGAAACTAATATCTGCTAAATATGAAACGAAACAAAACAACCTAAACACAACTACTTGTTAAAACCATCTGTGACATCGCTGGTCTCATTTCCTATGAAATCAGCTGTCTTGCACATTAAAGGTTTATTTAAATTTGTATTGATAAAGTCCTTTCACATTAGAAGTTATAAGAGAGAATTGAGTGAATTCAAAAGAGAGAAGGAACTGATGTAAACAGTTTAGTGTGAGTTAAAGTTCAGCTGTGAAGGGTTAAACTCGTATCAACACTTCAAAAACACACTGCAAACACAAGCATCTGAACCCACAGGCTACAAAATGCTACGTGTTAATCGCTAGCCTTCAATGCTACTAGCTTTGCCTAAGCTCTAATGCTACCCATTGCTTCAGTTAGCTAAGCATGCTAGGCTGTTGTTTACAACAGCTCAAAATGGCGCGGGAACGGAGCCTGCGCACTTCCTGAGTTACGCGTCACTATGGTGACGTCAGGGAACCTGTCATTTCCGATGCACAGATCTGGGTACTCAGTGAAAATGTCTTTCACACTACCATCAAAAGGCAGCTATTTAGATTCTTTCTTTATAGCACTAACAATCGCAACTCATTCAGAGAGATATACATTAATCCATAGATTATAGGGTTGTCACGGTACCAAAATTTCAGTATTCGGTACCAATACCAGTGAAAATCCACGGTTCTCGGTACCAATTTCGGTACCAAAGCAAAAATATGCTAATTAAAAAACACATTTTTATTAATAAAGTTAAACAAAAATAAACTGCACAAAAACCAATCCCATTCTTTATGCTTATTTAAAATTATTTCAATTTTTTCCACAATTAATAAAAGTATGAAAAAAAGTAAACAAGTTCCACCCAAATGTTTGTCATATTTCTGCTTCTGCTGAAAAACATCTGTAAACTGTCTGTTTTAGGGTTTGCTGGTGCTTCATGATCTTCCTGCAGCTGTAAAAGGAAAATATAATATTAGTAAAGCAGTGGACTGCGTCTGACCAAATACACCATTAGATCATTGACTCCAGCTAAAATATAACATTTCAGTAAATAACAAACCTCAGCTTTTATAATAAATTTAGATATGATTACATATATTTTAAGACAAGTGCATATCAAATAGATGGAAACTGTAGTATTAAAAACATTGTACATGACCTATCAAATAAACAACAGTTATATATTGCAATTCTTCTTCTTAGGGTTAATTTCAAAATTTACAAATACATAAAATCAATCAATCAAAGTTCAATCTTTTAAAATTATTTAATGCACAATGAACAAACATGAATGATCAAGTATTTGTATTAAATAACATTCACAAACATTGATTAATGTTGTAAAAATATATTGTTCACTCACTGTAAGTTGATGTTAATAACATGAAGTCATTGTAAAGTCTATACAGGAGATAACATTTGACTGTACTTTCATTTAATACAAACGGTGTACATATTTAATTTTAAAGGGCTTTTAAACCTGCTAGTTATCCAGCCAAGAACAACAACTAGCAACTAACTAGCAAAAAAAAAAAAAAAAAGACCAGAACTGTTTTCTGACGGACTGATATGACATAAACACTGTTAACTGTTTGTACATTCTCCAATACGCATATTTTAGATTCACAATTCATTTAAAAGCCTCTGGTGTGTAACAATAGTAAATACCATCATGTCCTCCTGTTGTTTTTACCCTAATAAAAGATATAGGCGCATTAAGTAGTTAATAAAGAAACTTCATTATATTAGTGTTAGCCGCGCTTATGCTAAGGATTAACTCCGCTATAACGGCAGTTTATTTTAATCCGACATTCAAATTCAAATATGGAATAATATTCATAACAGAATATCTAAATATTAAATAGAAACGTACCTGCTTGAACTCTTTCATTTGATCTGGGTGTCGGTCTTAAAAGTGTTGTTAGTTTGATGCATTTCCTGCTTTGGATGTCCCCTGTCACAATGCTTTTATGAAGAGAGTGCATCTGCGCAGCTTTCAGATCGCGCAGCAAGACCCGGGTCGACCGGGTCCTCGGTACCACCGGGTCTTAAAGAATCTTGGTACCGTGACGTTTTCTTCTTTTTAGTACCGACTTGGTACCGAAGTACCGGGTCTTCTGACAACACTAATAGATTAATTATCAACACTTTTTTGGCCACGGCGAGCCTTAGTACATTACTTCTGTCTAACTTCACAGACAAAACACAGTGGATTTTTCATCACACAATTTATTTTTGATCAAGATCAATAACTATTCTCCCTAGAATGCGTTTCGGCCACTCTTTCCGAGCGCCGCATCTTAAATTCACTGTTTAGTGACTCAGATGGCAGAAAAATCATTAAGTAGCTAAGTTAATGTTTTCAAACCGGGAGACGGCATGGTTATTTCTCAAATTGGGACACGCAATATGAGAAAACCAGCCCTAGGCCTAAAAAAAAGAGACGTAAGTGAGGAATCCGCTCACTTCTCCCTAAGTGCGCCCTTTTGAGCGACTTTTTGTCTTCCAGACAATTCATATACTTTACTGCAGTTAATTTCTCAAACAACTAAGGTTGCAATTTAATTAATTCAAGATGCATTGCCATGCATACAATACCACAAACACAAACAACTCTGTCTCTTTGTATCTACACAATTTCTTCCGGTTAAAAATAGGCAAAATGCAAAAATATGTTTTTCTGATTATGAATATTCAAATCATACTTTTGCCCGCATCCTCCACCATTATATGTAATGAATTAATAATTTTTCATATTGTTTAATTCAGCTCTTTGGTTTAAGCTTTATTTTAGCTTTAGGGAATCTTACGATTTGATATCGATATGATCAATTGATATTAATCAACACGTCCAACTTATACATTATTTAACAATCGTCCAGCGAGTTGTCAGATTTCAGTATATCTGATAAATTCTGTTTATTCTCGTGGCCACGATATAATAATACAGAATTATTTAAATAACCTTATGACAGTTATGAGCATATAGGTAACGTATCTGAGCGAAGTTTGATTTGAATATTTCACAACAAAACAGAACACTTCTCTATAAATCAAACAAGAGTTTATTTGCTATCTTACTACAATACATGAACTAAGCTAAATAACATAAAACAAAATACGTACATACACACAGGCACAGGCAATGAATTTAATTGAGAATGATTACAATCTAGCACTGTTCTATTTCCACACGATTTTACTCGTGTCGATCATCAAATGGAGAACTCTCTTAACTTTACTTTAGAGATAGATACCCCACGATTCAGCAGAATAGAGATTGTGTTTGATTACTTGCTTTTAAGTTGAGATGGTCGCTGATCTGCCGTTGCGTTTCTCGTCTGGAAACCCCACGTGTCGTGGCGTGACGTCACTCTTGGGGATGCCCTTCTGTTGTTGCTTGTTTGCTCGGTGTTGTTCGATACTTGAAGGAAGTCTGTTTCGATTTCTTATGGCTTTAGATGTTGAAGTTCCTTTCGCGTAGCTTCAGACTTTCTTCAGAGATTTAACTAGATGTTGGTTCAATGTTCAAACTCGGCCAGGTGTTACAGGCTGCAAGCTTTTTGGAGTAGCCCCAGTTTCAAAGAAGCGCGCGATTTCCAAGCAGAGCAGAGAGAGAGAGAGCGGGGATCCGCTTTTTTTAAAGGGACTGACGTCAGAGGCCTTCCGTTCAACCCCAGAGGCTTCCACCAACCAGGTTGTCCCTCTGGACGGAGGTCCACCTACACGGCTCATTTTCCATGCAGTAAATTTATCTGCTTAGTTATTTTGTCACATGAAGAAAATATCTTTTAACACGTTCTAATCACACATTATTATACTCAATATTAACTTCCCATGCACACCAAATTCTTGCATTTGTCCTGACCGTTAATATGAAACCAAATATAAGGTATTTGACATACATTAATAGCTTTCATGCTAAAACTAACTCAAAAGGGTTCTATTTAAAGATTAGAAACAACACCATGTATATGATGCTATAAGTGTAGTACTCACTTTACAGGAGAAAATTATACCTCAAAAGATTATAAAAACATACCATTGATTACAATGACACAGTCAGCTTATAAATGACATAAAATACACATCGATATATTTTGTAAAATATATTGTATATATTGCTTTTGATAACATAGCTTGAATAGCAGTAGTGACTACTATCAATTGTCCTTTTGGAACACTTTATAAAAGTCTTTGAGTCTTTGTTCTGTTAACGAAATGAAAGGCACATATCCTTGCAATGTCCTGGGAGGACGGGAGGTCATAAAGTCACTTTGGGGGCTGTATCTGTTAAACCTCAACACTCTGACATTTCCATAAAACAGTCTTTGTTCTTGATACCATCATTGAGTTACTGCTTAAGCGATCATCCCCAGACCATGTTCAGATCCAGTGATCCTTGTTCCATCCTGGTTAAATGATGGTTAAGTGATAAGAAACCAGTGAAGTCCTGTTTTAACCACATTCACGATGCTCTCCTCCAATTCCTCCTTGTTTTAACAAAGTCTCTTCAGATAACGAGGTTTTATGGCAGGAAATCTGAATTCAGGAATGTGCTCGCCATTATGTTCAGATGTGTGTGCGTTCTACCTTCCCCAAGGTCTTACATATAGTATTTTTATGTTACATTAATCAGTGTCTAGCACACCTTCCCAAGGAAAGGATATGGACCAGAAGACATTGCAATTACTACATTGAATTTAGACAGACTTAAAGAAGTTCCAGATCTATACTTGTGCTCTTATTATTTCAGTTATTTTGCCTTTAATGTAAATAAACATGTGCAAACAATATACTTGCTCTTGTGAATTAATTTTGATGTTAATTACATTTACTTACAAATTCATCATCATCATCATCATGTTGATATGCTATGTTACTATAAAACTCTTATGACAAACATGTCTTCTAATATCTTCAATTGTTGCGTATACCGAGCTGCAGCGGACACATTTGTAAATGACTTCACTTGGACCCATTGTGAGAGCTGTCTCTTTAATATCACGTGGTTTATATATATGTTGCTGCTGATTGGGCTGACATTTCTGACACACCCACCAAACAAGAGAAAACGAATCTCAAACCCCGTTGCACACCGTTTCCAGGAAACATGTTGTTCAACCCGGAAACCGTAGCAAAACGTTGGGCACCGGTGTGAGCTTGAACTTGCCCCTGGTCAAATGTCTGGACACATTACTATTTTTAATGTTTTTGAAAGAAGTCTCATATGCTCATCAAGCCTGCATTTAATTGATCAAAAATACAGACAAAAACAGTAATATTTTGAAATATTACAATTTAAAATAATGGTTTCCTATTTTAACCCATTTAATCCCACAGGTCACAATAGTGACTGTAAAAAAAAAAAGGTTTTCATTTATAAAGCTCTAAAAAAAAACTTACTGACTGATGTTTTAGTGCACTTCCTGCAAATATTGAAAAAATAAAGGGTCTCAATTAAATATGTGCAGTTTCACATGGTTAGTGCAAATTGTCACATGACCAGAGCAGTGTATTTCCTGTTTGCACCTTGAGAAGATGATGACTGCATCAAAGCTCCAAAATGAAAGGCTAGCATGTTAAAGATATGATAACGATTTTTGGTACACATTATCTTTAGGGTGTCTAGTATTAATATATGAATTCACATATATTCAGTTTTGTTGAGTGTGGTCATAGAATGAGTAAACACTTTTCCAAAACAAATAAAAAAAAAAAAATTATTGATTATTTCAAAGGGTTACTAATGACTAGGGCTGCAACTAACGACTATTTGTATTTCGATTAATCTATCGACTAATTTGTCGATTAATCTAAACAATTAATTTCTCACTAAATAAAACAACAATTTTACTTAAGAATATTTTATTAAACCAAATTAAATCCAAATTTCTATGAAATCTTTTTTTAAAGCAAAAGTAAAGTGCAACATAGAGTGCAAGAAGCAAGTGTCCATCTCATAGTCCAAATCTCTGAAATCAAAAGTTCAGTATTATAGTGCAAGAATGACAACATATCCACGTGTTCTAGTCTAATAATACAATTATAATCAGTATTTTAAATAAAGGAGTATTTACCAGAAATATTATTTACCAGAATTTATTTAGGAGAAAAATGTAAATGTGCAGTATTTCTGAAAAAAAAATAAAATAAAAAAATAAAAAAAAATGGAACCATTAAAATGGAATCCAGAAAATAATGTAAAACAGAATTTGGTACAGATAAAACTGTAAAACTCAATTAGTTAGACAGGCTTTTTAATAAATAAAATTGTATTTAACCATTAAAACAGAGTATAGGAAAATGAAAATGGAAAAAAATGAATTTGGAAATAAAACGGATTTCATAGGGACCTATAATTATAATATTTTTTTTTGTGGTAATAAAGATAGAGGAAAGTGAACAATAGCTTTTAAAATGACTTAAAATACATATATAATAACAATGATGCAATAATAATTAGTTTAAATAAAGTATCAAAAGCAAGAAATCATATGGTTTTATTGAACAAAACTGTTAAAATACATAATGTATTATAAACAATACAGCTAATGTAGATTACGCATTACAGCAAAGGCCTGCAGGGGGCGCCGACAGCCTGATGATTATTTTTTCACATTACTGCACGATCTAATCCTTGTTTAATATTGACCAAGCACCATTTAATTCAAATGTCAAATTAATCTTTAATATTTGGCCATTTCTTTAGGACAGAAATGCTATAGCCACTGTAATTACAACCCCAAATCAGAAAAAGTTGGGACAGTATGGAAAACGCAAATAAAAAAAGAAAGTAGTGATCTAAATTCTAAATTTACTTTGACTTGTATTTCATTGCAGACAATATGAACACAAAATATTTAATGTTTTGTCTGGTCAACTTCATGTCATTTGTAAATATACATCCTTTCCTGTCATTCAGACCTGCAACACATTCCAAAAAAAGTTGGGACAGGAGCAATTTAGGGCTAGTAATGAGGTAAATTGGTTAAATAATGATGTGATTTGAAACAGTTGATGTCAACAGGTGATTGTAATTATGATTTGGTACAAAAGCAGCATCCAAGAAAGGTCTAGTCCTTTAGGAGCAAAGATGGGCCGAGGATCGCCAGTTTGCCAACAAATACGTGAGAAAATTATTGAAATGTTTAAAAACAATGTTCCTCAAAGAAAGATAGGAAGAGATTTGGATATTTCACCTTCAACAGTGCATAACATAATTAAAAGATTCAAGGAATCTGGAGGAATTTCAGTGCGTAAAGGACAAGGGTGCAAGCCTAAGCTGAACAACCCCATGATCTCCGATCCCTCAGGCGGCACTGCATCAAGAATCGTCATTCATCTATATGCGATATCACCACATGGGCTCAGGACTACTTTGGCAAACCTTTGTCAAGTACCACAATACGTAGTTACATCCACAAATGCCAGTTAAAACTGTACTGTGCCAAAAGGAAGCCCTATGTTAACAGTGTCCAGAAGCGCCGTCGAATTCTCTGGGCTCGGAGGCATCTGGGATGGACCATCACACAGTGGAAACGTGTACTGTGGTCAGATGAATCAGTATTTCAGGTATTTTTTGGGAGGAATGGACGCTGTGTGCTCCGGACCAAAGAAGAAAAGGATCATCCAGACTGTTACCAGCAACAAGTCCAAAAGCCAGGGTCTGTCATGGTATGGGGTTGTGTCAGTGCCCTTGGCAAAGGTAACTTGCACTTCTGTGATGGCACCATTAATGCTGAAAAGTACATAGAGATTTTGGAGCACAATATGCTGCCTTCAAGAAGACATCTTTTCCAGGGACGTCCATGCATATTTCAACAAGACAATGCAAAACCACATTCTGCACACATTACAAAGTCCTGGCTGCGTAGGAAGAGGGTACGGGTACTTGACTGGCCTGCCTGCAGTCCCTAAACGTCTTTTAAGTGTTGTGAAAAGGAATGGCAACATTATTACAAAGTGGTAAATGCTTTACTGTCCCAACTTTTTTTGGAATGTGTTGCAGGTCTGAATGACAGGAAAGGATGTATATTTACAAATGACATGAAGTTGACCAGACAAAACATGAAATATTTTGTGTTCATATTGTCTGCAATGAAATACAAGTCAAAGTAAATTTAGAAATCACTACTTTCTTTTTTTATTTGCGTTTTCCATACTGTCCCAACTTTTTCTGATTTGGGGTTGTAAATTAATATGTGGACATCAAAACATGTAAACTAAGAGTGAGGGTTTGAGCTTTTACTTTGAAACCACGATGTATTCTCCTGTGTTAGCACAGGTTTATAAATTATTTACCTTACAAATCTGATGAAATGGCACACGTTGCATTCCCAAATGAACGTTATAATAAACCCAAGCTCACAACAACATGCAGAGATGGAGTTTGAGACGCTCCACATGTAAATGATAAGTTTCTGTGGAACTACTGTGAACGGAGCCGCTGTGAGACGCACGTACTTAACCTACACGCTTGTACATAATTAAAGCACATATACTGTGTTAGAACTGCATCGCATATAATTATTTAATTAAATCATAGTGTTTGTGAATTCACAATTATGCTTAATTATGATTTTTAAATGGGTTTAATATCATGCAGCCTTGGAAAATAGTCTAATAATGTGTTTTATGTATTCTCGTCCGTGAAATGAGGCACTTCCGGTATTTTGCCGGTTAGTTGCCGCGAGCAAAATGAAGTTGATGATTTTTCAAAGTCGATTAGTCGACTAAAATCGATGAATCGCGACAGCTCTACTAATGACACATCATTTGGATATTTTAAAATATAATTTATTTCTGGGATCAAATCTGCATTTTCAGCATAATTACTCCAGTCTTCAGTATCATAGGATCCTTCAGAAATCATTCTAATATGCTGATTTATTATCAGTGTTGGAAACAGTTGTGCTGCTTAATAATTCTTTATAACCTGAGATAATTTTAGGATTCTTTGAAGAATAAAAGAACAGCATTTATTTAAAATAGAAATGTTTTGTAACAACATTTACTACTGTTCAAAAGTTTGGGATCAGTATTTTTATTAGAATTTTTTGTTGATGTTGAAAGAATATTAATACATTTATTCAGCAAGGATGTTAAATTGATAAAAAAAAAAAAGTGATAGTAAAGATATACTGTTAGGAAATATTTCTATATTTTGAAAATCCCTGCCAGGATTCAATCAATCAATCCTTTATAAAGTATCACAGGTTCCAGAAAAAAATATTAAGCAGCACAATTGTTTCCAACACTGACAATAACCAAGTATCAAATCAGCACATTAGAATGATCTCTGAAGGATCATGTGACACTTAAGCAGTGGTGGACAAAGTACACAGGTCAAGTACTTGAGTAAAAGTACAGATACGTATAATTAAATATTACTCCAGTAAAAGTAAAAGTACTGCTTTTTCAATTTTACTCGAGTGAAAGTACAAAAGTACTTATGTACTTAAGTAAAAAATTACTGATAGATAGATTTATTTTACAATTTTATATAGACTACTTTATTTAATTTTACATTAGCACATATTTTTATAATCCTACTGTTCAAAATACCTGGGATTTTCCCAAAATAACCACTATATGGAGTCAAGATATATATTTTGTTGTTGATTTGGACTATGTTGATGAGAGTGATGTAGTAATGTTCACTGTGAAGCTTACACTGTGATGTACCTGAGAGAGAACAGATTTGACCATCCAATTTTCACCAGTTAAAAAAAAATGTTTTAAAACTTGTTTTGCAGAACGTCACAGTTATATATGACATGAGAATAAGGCCTGAAGTTAGGAAGAACATTTTAAGGAAAATATAATTATATTTTCATAATGCTTTTTTTCTTCTCAAACCTTGTCTGTGGTGTAAAAACACTCCTGGCCAAATGCCCCCAGAGGGCATCTCTTCCCACTTTGATAATTACTAGGTGGTTGAATAAAAATATTTGGACTTTATATCTAAAAATTTCCTCAACTTAGCACCAGCAAGCTTGTTAGCTAGACAGTTAGCATCAGCTAACAATATTTACTTATTTTCAGTATGGTTATGAATAAACATTCATATCTGTCTAACTTACTCGGCTAGTTGATCCAAGCAATATAAAAATGTATACTGTTGATAAACAATATAAAACAGACATCACATTGGGCTAAATGCATAGTATTTTAATAAAACTGCTGACATTACAGCAGCGGGGAATATGAACGTGCATGAGTTATTTTATTTAACCTGTTATTTTAATGTTTTGTGTTTTGAAAACATAGACACTGACGTTGATCTGTCTGCATTCAAGCATTTCAGAGGGCTTAAATAGATCACCCTTTACAGCAGATTTAGTTCACAAACAACTGACAGTTTTGACCTAAATATGATTTTCAGTTAACGTTACAATAATTAATCCTAAAATTCGACATTAGTAACTTACTTTTTGCAGCATCAGTTGCGCGCTCACGCTCACATGATCTCCCGGTTCTTTACTTGTGAGTTCATTTCACTGAAGACTCGCTCTAAACGGATCATTTGAATCAGTGAGTTTTCGACTCGAGAACAGCTGCAATCGGATCATTCCAATTCGTGAATAAATCGTTTGTTGCGATTTGCGAACCGATTTAACAGGTTCATTGAAAAGAATCAGTTTGTTCATGAATCACACACCGCTTCTGCGTCTCGGTACACGTGATGCATTATAAGGAGTAATGATAGGTTTTATGAAATGTAGTGAAATAAAAAGTACGATCTTATGCTTTGGAATTTAGTGAAGTAAAAGTAAAAGTTGCTCAAAATAAAACTACTCCAGTAAAGTACAGATACTTGAAAAAATTTACTTAAGTGCAGTAACGAAGAAGTTTTACTTCGTTACTGACCACCTCTGCACTTAAGACTGGAGTAAAGGCTGATTAAAATTCAGCTTTGCATCACAGAAATAAACATTAAAACAGACCATAACCAGAACAAACCATTTTTTAAAAATTGTAATAATATTTCACAATATTACTGATTTTGTCTGTATTTTTGATCAAATAAATGGAGGCTTGATGAGCATAAGAGACTTCTTTCAAAAACATTAAAAATAGTAATGTGTCCAGACATTTGACAAGTACTGCATATAAACAAAAGACATCCTCTCGCTGTCAACTGTTTCCAACAAATTTATTAATATGTAATCAATATCAAAAGCAGCAGGCTGGCCATGAGCAGCTTTGAGTACTACATTGCATTTCATCCTCAAGTTCTCAAACACATCTGGGTGATCATGTGGTCACATGTGGTTTGGCACTGCAGGACAACCAGCTGTCCTTCCTGTCTCCCTGTAGCACCGTCTTAGATGATGGCTTTCCTAAAGACAAACGTAGAAAAACAATTTAATTTAATGCACAATATTTATAAATAATACTATTGTTGTTTAATACATCAGTACATGTTGAAATTAACATTTGACAAGCATAATAAGTGATAAAATGTTTACTGTTAACTTTTGTAAACTACTGCAGTTAACGTTAACTTTCACTATTCAATATTCAAGTTTACAGTATACATTTCTATTATGTTTTACTTACTGCATTTATCTGCTGACAAGATAGCTAGACATCTAATGTGAACTCATTTAATTATAGCCCACATAACACTTGGCAATAAAAAGGAAATAAAAGCTTGGCCTTTTTCACTGAACAAGAATCAAAACGCAAGGTGCAATATGTAAACAATGACTAAAACACATTGCTGCATCATACTTGAAGAGTTAACGAAAATAAATACAATTAATCAAATGGAAAAAAACAACAATATTTCCACATTTCCTTACCTGAATCGAAATGTGCGCTGTATATCCTAGAGTTGCTATAGTTGATATTCTGCTTCTCGCTTCACTGCTGCAATCCAGGCGCGTTTCTCGGAAATCTAAACCCTTTAATTTCCGATTATTCATAAATTAATGTTAGTTCCAGGCTAGAGGGAGCACCTATCACGGTGCACACAGCAGGGAGGTACAAGGACACGCAGACGAGGACGTAAACTCAAATAATAATATTTAATAAGACATCAAGGCAGGACATGGCCGGACAAGTCAAGTCAAGTCAAGTCACCTTTATTTATAAAGCGCTTTTAACAATACAAATTGTGACAAAGCAACTGCACAATATCAAAATGGGAAAATAGTGTCAATAATGTAAAATGACAAGATTAAACACTCAATTTTCAGTTAAAGGCATTTCATTGTTGAATTCAGTGATGGCATCGTCCAGCTAAGTTCAGTTCAAAAAAAATTTTGTTCAATCAAGTCGACGATATTGCTGGAAATGAAGTGTCCCCAACTAAGCAAGCCAGAGGCGACAGCGGCAAGGAACCAAAACTCCATTGGTGACAGAACGGAGAAAAAAACCTTGGGAGAAACCAGGCTCAGTCGGGGGGCCATTTCTCCTCTGGCCAGACGACACAGCAGTTCAATTCCAACTGCTGCAAAGTCAGATTGGATGGCTCAACAGGTTCCCGAGGTCTTTTCCTGATGGCTCTCTAGGTGACGGGGTCCTCACTGGGGGTCTGTCTCTGGGGCTCATCTAGGTGTCCTGGTCTCCGCTGACGTTCAGGGCTGTAGTAGAGGTCGTCTCTAGGTGCTGATCCACCATCTGATCTGGTGACTGCAGTGACCTCGGAATAAGAAAGAAACAGACTAATATTAGCGTAGATGTCAATCTTTTTACGATGTAACAAGTACATCATGTGTTATGGGAAGTGTTCCCGGTTCCGGTTGATCTAATTAATGCAGCCTAACAATCCTTTAACGGATTTGAATAATAGAAGTGTATTAGTGTGTTATGTGTACGCCAGGTTAAAGAGATGGGTCTTTAATCTAGATTTAAACTGACAGAGTGTGTCTGCCTCCCGAACAGTGTTTGGTAGATTGTTCCAGAGTTTGGGCGCTAAATAGGAAAAAGATCTGCCGCCCGCAGTTGATTTTGATATTCTAGGTATTATCAAATGGCCAGAGTTTTGAGAACGCAGTGGACGTGAAGGACTATAATGCGATAAGAGCTCGCTCAAGTACTGAGGAGCTAAACCATTCAGGGCTTTATAAGTAATTAACAAGATTTTAAAATCTATACGATGTTTAGTAGGGAGCCAGTTCAGTGTTGACAGAACCGGGCTAATGTGCTCATACTTCCTGGTTCTAGTAAGAACTCTAGCTGCTGCATTTTGAACCATCTGTAATTTGTTTATTAAGCGCGCAGAACAACCACCCAATAAAGCATTACAATAATCTAACCTTGAGGTCATAAACGCATGAATAAATATTTCTGCATTTGACATTGAGAGCATAGGTCTCAGTTTAGATATATTTTTAAGATGAAAAAATGCAGTTCTACAAATGCTAGAAACGTGGCTGTCAAAGGAGAGATTACTATTAAATAGCACACCTAGGTTCCTGACTGATGACGAAGAATTTACAGAGAAGCCATCAAGTGTTAGACAGTGTCCTAGGTTATTACTTGTGGGGGTTTTAGGTCCGATAAGTAACACCTCTGTTTTTTTCAGAATTTAGCAGTAAGAAATTACTCGTCATCCAGTTTTTTATATCGACTATGCATTCCATAAGTTTCTCAATTTGGTGTGTTTCACCAGGCCGTGAAGAAATATAGAGCTGAGTGTCATCAGCATAACAGTGAAAGCTAACCCCGTGTTTCCTAATGATATTTCCCAAGGGTAACATGTAAAGCGTGAAAAGTAACGGTCCTAGTACTGAGCCTTGAGGAACTCCATACTGCACTTGTGATCGATATGATACCTCTTCATTCACTGCTACGAATTGATGGCGGTCAGATAAGTACGATTTGAACCATGCTAATGCACTTCCACTAATGCCAACAAAGTTTTCTAGTCTATTCAAAAGAATGTTGTGATCGATAGTGTCGAACGCAGCGCTAAGATCCAGTAGAACTAATAGAGAGATACAACCACGATCAGATTATCACAAGGCAAGGCTTACAGACAAGATACACCGGGAGTAACGAGTAGACCAGACAAAATCAAACTCAAAAGACAGGAACTAAATACAGAGGGTAATTAACACATAATGTGACAAACACAGCTGGAACATACTTAACTCATAATGACATGAAACAAGGACAGGAAACAAACCAAATATGGACACAAGAGGCAGGAACAGATCAAATCAAATCAAATCACTTTTATTGTCACATCACCACAGCATAAGTGCCTTGGTGAGTGAAATTCTTGAGAGCGTGCTCCAAACAGTGCAAAAAAACAAAACAATTTACATATAGACAGTACATATTTACAGACTGTACAGAAGACAATGTGCAAAATACACATACACATACTCAATACACACAGTGTACTATAAAGACATACTTAGTTACCAATACACCGTATGTACACATTCTACATTATGTACACATCTATACATAGTAATATGTGAAGGTGCAACAGATTATACATTTACAACAGATTAGTTGTGCAATAGATAGTTGTGCAAAGGTGCAACAGATTATACATATGCAATGTCGTGGATGTGCATTGTATGGTATCCACTATCCAGTGATAGCAGATAGGTTGTATAATTGCAGTGTGTGCGTGTAGTCCAATAGAACGGTGTTAAAGTGCAGTGCATGGCATGTTGTGTGAGTGGGAGTGTGATGTAGGGTGAATTAGTTCTGACTGTTCATTAGCCTGATAGCCTGAGGGAAAAAGCTGTCCCTCAGTCGGCTAGTGCGGGATCGGATGCTGCGGAGACGTCTCCCTGAGGGCAGCAGAGAGAGCAGTCTGTGGGATGGATGGCTGGAGTCCTTGATGATCCTCCTGGCTTTCCTTATACACCGCCTGGTGTAGATGTCCTGGAGGGAGGGAAGCTCACCTCCAACAATGTGGCGGGCAGTTCGCACGACCCTTTGCAGAGCTTTGCGGTTGCCAGCGGTGCTGTTTCCAAACCAGGCGGTGATGCAGCCGGTCAGGATGCTCTCCACATTGCAGGTGTAGAAGGATCTGAGGATGCTGGGGCTCATTCCAAACTTCCTCAGCCGTCTCAGGAAGAAGAGGCACTGATGTGCCTTCTTCAGCACTGCGTCTGTGTGAGCAGACCATGTGAGATCCTCGGTGATGTGAACGCCGAGGAACTTAAAGCTGTTTACCCGCTCCACAGGTGTCTTGTCGATGGAGATGGTGTGTGTTCTCTGCTCTGTCTCCTGAAATCCACCACCAGCTCCTTGGTCTTGTTGATGTTGAGTGAGAGGTGGTTCTCCTGGCACCATTTAATCAGGGTACTCACCTCCTCTCTGTAGGCCGTCTCATCGTTGTCGGTGATCAGGCCTGTCACCGTTGTGTCATCGGCAAATTTGACGATGACGTTGGAGCTGTGTGTAGCTGTACAGTCGTGTGTGTACAGGGAGTACAGGAGTGGGCTGAGGACACAGCCCTGCGGGGCACCAGTGTTGAGGATCAGGGGAGATGAGGTGTTGTTGCCAATTCTGACCACATGACTTCTGCCTGTCAGGAAGTCCAGGATCCAGCTGCACAGAGATCTGTTCAGTCCCAGAGTCTGGAGCTTCTCAACCAGTGTGGCAGGCACTATGGTGTTAAATGCTGAACTATAATCCACGAACAGCATCCACGCATAGGTGTTCTTATTGTCCAGGTGGGAGAGAGCAGTGTGCAGGGTGAAGGCAATAGCATCGTCTGTGGAACGGTTTCTGCGGTATGCAAATTGTAGTGGGTCCAGTGAGGCAGGCAGCACAGAGCAGATGTGGTCTCTGATGAGCTTCTCAAAACACTTGCTGAAGATGGGTGTCAGAGCAACGGGCCTCCAGTCATTCAAGCATGTGATTTTATTTTTCTTAGGTATGGGCACAATGGTGGATGACACACACACAACAGAACCCTGACAGCACCCAACAACCGAGCAACAAGGATCTAATTTTAAATTTCACATTTTAAACAGCAGGATTAAATAAATTATCGCAATCCCACTGTGCATCAATCTCCTGCCGCCATTGTTTTGAATGTGCTCAAACACTAACCGGAAACGTCCGAGGGACAAAGACGTCACTTCCTTAAACTGCCGAATATCCGTTGAAATGGTCCATAATTTGGCTCCGAATAACAGATGAAAATGGCAATTTTGACCCCCCCTAAACAAAATAGTGGATTACTCTGTAAATATTCATCCACGACATTTAATATTTTGGCTTTCATCACTATACATGTTTATCTTTCTTCAGAGCAAATATTAGCAAAATCAAACATTTGAGTGGAATGACACATTCAACATCGATGGAAGAAGTAATTGACCAGCTCCTGAAAGATTATATAGAATTTTTAAAAATAGTGCAGTGGTGGTACTGTGTATGTGAATATTTTTAGATTGAGTATTTTGCAACAAAAGTAACTTGCTCATATCGTGTTAAAATGACGCTTCACAAATGTATACAAACTGTTTTGTGTTGTGTTTTTTTCACAGCTGTGAAGGCCAAGTACACGTTTGACTTCTCTGAGGAGGAGGAGGAAGAGGAGGATGGTGATGAAGCACAGGAGAATGATGCTCCAACATCACCAGTTCGCTCCAGTAAAGACACAGAGCAACACAACGACGATGAAGATGATGACGATGACATTTTCCCTCCAAAAACAACATTTACTAGTTTGTACGTTGTCTATATATTCACTTTTGGGTGAATCTCTCAAAGCCTGTCACAAACATTTTAGGTTCATATTTCAGATTTTTTTTTTGTGTGTGTAAACAAAATAGGACAATCAAGAGCTTTGCATTGTGAAGCACATTTCTTTTTACTGTAAAGCAAAAAAATAAAAAATCTTCATAAAATCTGTACTGTAAAAATTCAACTAAATCAAATTTCTGTAGCGCTTTGTTGTTTACTTTTACTATTTAAATTGTAAAGAACATACAGAGCATGCATGCATTTATATATTAGTTGTACTACCTTTATGCTGATTTAAATAAAAATATAATTGTATTAATATTAGTAATTATTTTAATATAATTTGAGGAACAAATGTAATTTTACAATAATGATAGCCTAATAGAAATTTGAGAATAATGACAATTGAATGTTTTTGATAGGTTTTGGGATATCCACCCATTTAGTGAAACTATTTAGTATGCATTGTCTCTTATGCTGAAGGTTACAATCAAATATGAATGCAGCTCATTTCAGTTTTAATTAATTAATTTTCAGGTCCACTTCACCAGCGAAGGAAAAGGATCCAGAGACGGTGTTGTCGTCTAAAGCTGCCTTTGCTGACAAGAGCAGCGATGACGGTATGTATCCGGTGGAGGTTTATCGTGTCTCTACCAACAAGGAACTAAACTTAAAGTCCCCCTGTAGTGAAAATCAAGTTTTTTATGTTGTTTATTTGTCTATGTAGTGTTTTTAATATGCTTTTAGACAAACCATGTGCCAATCCATTAATCAACACCATTGCTGAGTATTTTCTCCTTAAAACTGTAGTTTCCCAAGGCTGACCCAGAAAAGTGGTTTGAAACAGCCTTTGGTTTGCTACGTCACAAAATTCAACAAACAATCACGTCAAGGGATAGATTCCTATCACTAGCATGCAAAATATACCAATACCAACACAAAACCAAAAATAAATTAGAGAACAAAACCCACGAAGCCTTGGCTTAATGTGACTTTAGCTAGCTTGCATTATAACCGGTGGCAATAGTGTAAAAGTAGCCCACAGTCAGACCCACCTCTCCCGCATCGTCGTCTGCACTTTACTCACGTATGCTCGCTGGATCTGTCTGCTGCCTTTGACACAGTTAACCACCAGATCCTCATGTCCATCCTCAGAAAGATGGGCATCTCAGGAACCGCCCTCCTGTGGTTCGAGTCTTACCTCTCAGATAGGTCCTTCAGGGTGTCTTGGAGGGGTGAGGTTTCAAAGTCACAACTTCTTGCTACTGGAGTTCCTCAAGGCTCAGTGCTTGGACCACTTCTCTTCTCCATCTACATGTCGTCATTAGGATCGGTTATTCAGAAGCATGGCTTTTCCTACCACTGCTATGCTGATGACACTCAACTCTACTTCTCATTCCAACCAGATGATCCGACGGTAACTGATCGCATTGCAGCCTGTCTGAGTGACATTTCTAGCTGGATGATGGATCATCACCTTCAGCTCAATCTTGCTAAGACAGAACTGCTCGTGTTCTCCACCAACCCATCACTTCACCACAACTTCTCTATACAGCTGGGTTCGTCAACCATAACTCCTTCCAGGACTGCCAGGAACCTTGGAGTTGTGATCGATGATCAGTTAAGCTTCACAGACCATATTGCTACAACGGCCCGGTCCTGCAGATTTGCCTTATACAACATTAGGAAGATTAGGCCCTTCCTGTCAGAGCAAGCCGCACAACTCCTTGTCCAAGCTCTTGTTCTCTCCAGACTGGACTATTGTAATGCTCTCTTGGCGGGCCTTCCCGCATGTACTATCAAGCCTCTGCAACTGATCCAGAATGCAGCAGCCAGAGTGGTCTTTAATGAGCCGAAAAAAGCTCACGTTACCCCCCTCTTCATCAGGTTACACTGGCTACCAATAGCCACTCGCATTAAATTCAAGGTACTGATGTTTGCCTACAAGACCACAACTGGCACTGCACCAATATACCTAAACTCGCTAGTTCAAACTTATGCGCCCTCCAGAAGCTTGCGTTCTGCAAGTGAACGACGTCTTGTGGTGCCATCCCAAAGAGGTACCAAATCACTCTCACGGACCTTTTCCTGGACTGTGCCCAGCTGGTGGAATGACCTCCCGATCTCAATTCGAACAGCTGAGTCTTTAGCCATTTTCAAAAAACATCTAAAGACACATCTTTTTCACCAGCACCTTACTAACTAATACTAACACTTACCTATTCTATTTAAAAAAAAAAAAAAAAAAAAAATCCTAGCTACGTGTACTGTTCTAGACTAACTGAGACTTGTCATGGCACTTGTATACTGTTGCTCTCTCGATGGTCTGATTGCTTCTATTGTTCTCCTCATTTGTACGTCGCTTTGGATAAAAGCGTCTGCTAAATGATTAAATGTAAATGTAAATGTTTTATCAGTCATTATAAAATGGCAGTCTGCCATTGTTTGGCGTTTACTACAGTACAGTGGATCAGGAGGCGCTGGCTGCTGAGACTGAGTGGAGGCGGGTCTAATTTGCATATTCATAGATCCGCGTATAGTAAATGAGGCAAGGGTGTAGAGTTACATTCAAGCTATTTTAAGGCATGAGAAAATTATTTTCACAAGAAAAAACATTTAAATATTTCATTTTGATGATCAAAGATGAGTTTTAAAGGATAAAATGTTTGATTACAGGGGGATTTAACATGTGAGTACATGTGTTAATAATGTGTATGTGTTCATCAGATGTGAAGTCAGACAGCGATGATGACAGGGGTCCAGTGTTCTCATCATATTCCAGCAGTTCTGCTTTTGACAAACCTGCTAAAAAAGGTATCTGACCGCCAATGAGTAATCATGTTGAAAAGTCAACATGAACTCAAAATTGAACTTGTTACTTAATTTATGTGTGTTCTTCATGTTATTGTAAACAACTCATCAGTGCCAAAGAAAAATGTTACAGTACTTACTATTGTAATAACAATGAATTATATGCAAGTAACCCAAAACCTAATCCTAACCCTAAACATATAATTACATTAATTAATTAATTAAATGTTACTCAGTACTTAATTAAGTACTTATAATTACGCTGTAACAAGGACACCTTAAAATAGAGTGTAACCAAAAAAAGTTTTTCCTAGCAGTATTTCATCAAAATGTAATAAAAATGAAGTCTTATCCTCTAAAATAATTTCACAATCCACAGAATCACTGTAATAGCACAACCACTTTGTACAAGCCAGTCAATTCCTGATGGAGAAAATCTGTGGCCGGTTGCATAAACTGCTTAGACTATCTCATTTTTTCCTGCAAGACTGGTCATAACTTCAGTCAGTTACATAAAAATGTAGATTGATCTAATTTGCATCTGAGAAGCAAGACTGATAGCCACTTGGTTAACTGCCAGTTAGTCAAACTAGTTCTTTAGTCTTAACATGGCGACTATTTTTATGCCACTGGTCCCTGGTCTCACCCAACTTTTATTTTATTCAACATCCTGTTTCAGTCTTAAATGAACAGATATACTTTATGTGTGTACAGTGGCCATGTATCTCACCAGCTCAGATCTTAACGAGTAAATGTGAATTGCTCATTTCCAGTCTATTGAAATCATGTTGTTGTGTTACTCCAGCTAAGAAACCTGCAGACACAGCACCTAAACAGAGGAAAGCTCCAGCAAAAGCCAAAAAGCCTGAAACCTCTCTCTGGGACTCGGACTCAGACACAGGCATTAAAAAAGCACCAGCAGCACAGAAAGGGGGCGGCAAAAGCCGAAGCAGAAAGAGGAAGCAGTTGAGCTCAGAGGAGGATGAGTATAGCCCTGTGAAGAAGCCTGGAAAGACTGCCACAAGCAGGGTGAGTGATTTATCCTCTACTGAAAACATTAGAAGCTACGTCTGTATAATGCGGATAATATAATGCATTTCAAATAATTTGTGTGAATGTTTATTATAAGAAAATAAGGGTGGGAAAAATATTATTAAATTAATATTTGCTGTTTAATTATTTTTAACTATTGTGATTTAAAAAATAATAAAATTTTCCTGAAGTTTGGCGTGTGTTACAGTATAGAATCATATATGTGACCCTGGACCACAAAACCAGTCATAATGGTAATTTTTTTAAAATGTAGATTTATAAATCATCTGAAAGCTGATTTAAAGCCTATTAAATAAATAAGCTTTCTATTGATGTATGGTTTGTTAGGATAGGATAATATCTGGCCGAGATACAACTATTTGAAAATCTGGAATCTAAGGGTCCAAAAAAATCTAAATATTGAGAAAATCGCCTTTCAAGTTGTCCAAATGAAGTTCTTAGCAATGCATATTATTAATCAAAAATTAAGTTTTGATATATTTATGGTAAGAAATTTACAAAATATCTTAATGGAACATGATCTTTACTTAATATCCTAATGATTTTTTGGCATAAAAGAAAAATCGATAATTTTGACCCACACATGTTGGATACCGATACAAATATACCCGGGCTACTTATGACTGGTTTTGTGCTCCAGGGTCACATATAATCTATAAAATTGCTCATAGTTGTTTCCACATTAATTTGGGTATTCAATGTGAAAGTAAATTTATGGTTACAACTTTAATGTTAGGTGTGGTTATTCACGATAAATTACAGAAATTTTATGATACATTTTTTAATCAGTTGACAGCTCTAAAAATAATAACGCGAAACCCTTTACTGAAACGAATGATTGGTTTTGAATAGGAAATATGGTATTATTACATCCATTAAAACACATAGCACAAATGTTTTGATTTGGTAACATGCTTAGCAGGCCACAGCTCAGGTTAGTATTATTTCAAATAATTAGTGTGAATATGTGTGAATGTTTATTATAAAATAATAAAGCATGGGGAAAATAACACTACTTTCTTTAATGAATATTTGCCGTTGAATGCAGCCTCAGATTTTTAGTTCCTGAAGTAGAAGTGCTAATGTCTTTTCCCCACATCCTTTGGCTACTGTTACACAGTGTTGGGAAGGTTACTTTGGAAATATAATAGGTTACAGATTACAAGTTACCCTATCTAAAATGTAATAAGTAGTGTAACTGTAATGTAACTGATTACTTTTCTAAATTGCTAATATTTTCAACTGTTAATCATTTTGAAACATTTAAACCAGGCAGGTTAACCTTACAGTAGTACTCAACACTGATTACTATCACTTTCGAAATCCTTCATCACTTGAATTAAGATTATAATGATTTCATTTTAAAGCACAGCCACCACAAACTCAGAATTACTTTGAGATCATTCTGAGGTTAAATACAGATTTAAAACCATAACAAGAAATAGTTTAGTAGCTATGATGCTGTTTTTTAAATCAAATCTTTGCATAGCTATGACAGGAAACACTGGCATCTATCAATGGCTTGGAAGAAAAAACAGTTAATCTTAGAAAAATAAAGTATCTACATAAACTCAAGTAGGAAATAAAACAGTTATCGAAAAAGCATGTGTCCTATTCTGTGTCCTACACTCCTGAAACAGTTTAAACCTGTGTGTGTGTGTGTGTGTGTGTGTGTGTGTGTGTGTGTGTGTGTGTGTGTGTGTGTGTGTGTGTGTGTGTAAAAAATCAGATGTAACCCCCTTTGTAATCTTTAACATTTTCATAAGTAACTGTAATTTCATTGCAATTTTTTTTCTCAGTAACTGTAACAGATTACAGTTACATTTATTTTGTAATTATATTAGGTAATTTAGTTACATGTAACTAGTTTCTTCCCAACACTACTGTTACAGTATAGAATTACACTATCTTTGTGCCAACTCTGTGAAGTGAGAGAGTGTCTGACCGATGATGGTCTGCATGTCGAATGGCTGTAATTATTCATTTTATTACTTAATTTGCGAAAAAGCAGGCCATTATAATATAATAGTATTAGTTGCATGGCTTTTTATGTGAATAAACTCTTATAGTTCACATGGATCTACTTTAAATAATTTAAAGAATGGAAAATGCTTTGATAAAACAAATCATGCAGAGTAGTCAAAAAGTCCAAATTTTAATTGATCTTCTTCACTTGTGATGAGAACTATGCTAATAAATATGCAGATTAACTTTTTGTCCTGCAGAGCGGTCAGGCGATTGTTATACTTTACAGCACAATATTAAAATTAGATCCAGGCTTGTGCTCAAACCAGTAGCAGTTCAAGCCTCAAAATAACAGCAGTACCGCAATATTTTCTAAGCTATTGTAGCTAAGCTACTGTGATGCACATTGGTAAATGTTTTTGCACACAGTTACTCAAGAACTGTGCTTTTGACTAAATGTCTAAATATCTAAATTCTAGAGCTTGCAGTTACCCATGAGGAGAAGTGCAGTGTCTTACAATGTTGTGTGTGTTGGCATGTAGAAACCAAAGAAAGCAGCGTCTGACGATGAAGATGATGACGATGCAGGCTTGAACAGCTTCAGCCGTCTGGACTCGGGCAGAGATCGGTCCGGTCGAGCCAAGAAAGAAGTCAAATACTTTGCAGAATCAGATAACGACGATGACGACGATATGTTTGACTAGAAAACACACACTCTCTCCGTCCAGAAGAATGCTTGTTGAAAAACAGGTTCACTGTCCTCTGCCCAGCAGAATTTTGTACATTTCACCCTCCATATTATTTTTTCTTCACTTGTGATGTTGAATTCTTTTTTTACTGTTTTTATTATTGTTATTGCTATATTATTATTATTGGTATTATTGTTATGATACATTGACAATGTTGTTTTTTATCATTAAATTGTATTTGTCCTGAGCAGCTTTTAGAAATTTAGACTGCTGTACTTTAGCACATTTTAATGGTTCACCGTTAGAGACGACTAACCTTTTTGAGACGACTTGGAAATACACATGAAATTTAAATTATTT